>CM053624.1:49677522-49693269 GCA_028646595.1 Phalanger gymnotis | reverse complement strand
TTTTTTTAAAGGAAAGGTAATTAATCATATTTTAAGTCATGTGAAACAGAAGAATAAAGAAATAATGTCCACAGGAATATGGCTGTAGTTGGAAAGACCATTAAGCTTTGCCATTCAATTGGACAAGTCACATACTCTTTTGAGGCCCATAGTCTTTTCATTTAGAAAATAAAGTTATTCTGTGGACATACTCAAATTGGGGTATAGAGAATTTTTAAAATGCTTTTATAATTACATATCAATAATTGGTTTTCTTTGTAGTACTAAGTATCTTATGCATTTAAAAATAGTATTCTGAGAAGGGGTCCATAAGCTTTGCAAGAAAGTCAAAGGGATTTGGGATATATAGGAGGTAATTATACTATGTATTATATCATTTTGTATTATGTTAGCTTGTATTTATGTATAGAATATAAAAGTAATGTGACTGTAGCAGTGAATTAGAAAAATAAATATTATGATGAACAATTGGGAAGTGGATAGTCTGGATTGAACATTCTTGGCATGCCATACTCCTCATATAATCTCTCTCTCTTTCTCTCTCTCTCTCTCTCTCTCTCTCTCTCTCTCTCTCTCTCTCTCAATGAGACAATTGGGGTAAAATGAATTACCCAGGGTCACACAGCTAGTAACTGTCAAGTGTCTGAGGTTGTATTTAAACTCAGGGTCCCTCAGACTCCAGGGCCAGTGCTCTAACCATCATGATATAGTTGCTCCAGAATATCTTTTGAACGGAACCTCCCTCAGTTGTTATTACACACTTTGATTGCTAGTGTATTCCTTATTATTATTTCTTGTGTGTATGTTTCATTTTTCATCTGCTCTAGCTCTGTATCAATTTTGTGATGTGACTTTCTGCAACATTGTCTTTATGTTTTCCATTTCAATGTTCTTTTGCTTTTAGTACAAAAGTTTAAGAACAACATTCATGAGAACAAATCTACTTACTATAAGAATTATTTTATCTATTTTATTCTATAAGAATCATTACTATCAGAATCTTTTTTACTGTAAGAATCATTCATTTGCAATAAATGGGACATTGAGTTAAAAATAGTATCATATTACTTGAGTATTTCAAGATACTAGGATCTCCAGTTATGGCCAAAACTGTTCCTTTTCTCATTCACACCAATGTGAAAAAAGAGAATATATCTAATTAACTCTAAAGTAGTTTGCCAAGGTTAAAAACACTTTAGTGAAGCAACAAAAGAGTCTAGAATGTACAAATCCTCTTATTTTTAAGTATCACTGTGTAGTTGGCTGCTGACACAACACTGATAATTGTTTTGGTACAGTTCTAGTTGATGCAGAGTTATTCCTCATAACATTCCTCATTTTTGACATTTAAGCTTTCTGAGGCTAGAAAGGATTTAGTGATTTTATTTCTGTGATTCTCCTGGTTATCTTAATGCTTACGTATCAAATTGATAGGAAGGTTGAAACGGTTGGAATTTCAAATGGAGATATTTATATAAACATTTAATAGCAACAAATTATGGCATAAGACAATTATCAACTTCATTAAAAAAACCTACAAGGGGTAAATTCACTTTCAAAATACAGAGTTTAGTCAACATCTATCTTTTTTCTAATGTTGTCTCTGTTATCTATATTCTTCACAATACTAAGGTCATTCGTTTAAAAATGATTAAGGCAGGAAATTTTTTGTACTGTCTCTGAACAATTGGAGCTCCTCAAGGACACTAACTACAATAGCCTATTGAAACAAGAGATAGAGAGAACAACTACAGAGGCTACCATAAAAGTACTTTGAGGGTGGCAGAGTGCTGGACGCTTTGAGTGATACAAATGGTGAGCTCCTTAGAAATAACCTGAAAGTTTTCTTTATGATATATTATCAATTTTCAGGTTTAGATAACTGATTGGCAACTGGTTTTCAAATTTTTCTCAGTTCTTAGTATTTGGACACTCCTCCAAATAAACACTGCTACCAACCCAATTTCCTATTTCATTGTTGTTGCTATTTTGGCTTACACCTCTTACTCTATAGCCACCTCAGACCTTCGTTCTCAGCCCCACTGGATCATACTTTCCTTTTTGTTAGATATCCGAGCTTTGCCAATAATATTACCCTTTGTGTACAGCTTTGGTCTGCATTGTTTTCTCTCTCTCTCAGCTACTGGATGTTGGCTCCCTCCTAACTGTCTAGTATCCTTTAGTGAAAATTTCCCTGACCAGTGATGCTCCCCCTGGGACAAGAGAGAATTGGCCTGAAAGAGTCAGAAGCTTACTCATTTATTTAATTCATTAAGTTAGGGAATTAAAACCCTTGTATATTCAATTTTGCCACAAAATGAGAAAGTCTTGATTTCTGGATCTGGAAAATATATGACAAAATGTTTGCAGCCTGTTGTGAGCAGATCATCATATCACCTTTTTCTTTTGGTATAAATATGGGATGGACATTTGAATAATAATTTTTATATGCTTAACATATCTTTAGATTTAACTGAACATATTTTTCTAAGAGGTGCTATTTTTTCCCATGAGAATTGTATTGAGGTCCACGATTAGACCTTAGAAATTAATAAAAAATCCAGTAATAAGATTTTTTTATAACTTTAGTCACTGAAGCATAATTATCATGACTCTAAAATGTAAAAAAAATGTAATATGCAAAACATTTTGATTAAGAGAACAGTATTTAAAAAGCATAGAACCAAACTATTTCCCTTAAAGAGCAACATTTAATTCTGATTAAATATTCAGTAATTATCACTCTGTCCAAATAAAATATTTGTTATAGATTCATGCAAATATTGCTTTCAACCCTTAGAGTTAAAACCATTTGCCTAGCTAGTAATAAAACAATCATCTGAACTCTAATATCTGTCCTTTTTATTTTAATTGATCTTTGGATAAACACAAGATGATGAGAGGTAATAAAATTAGCCAGATGTAGTTATCATTCTCCACATTTTCACAGCTGATTGAGTATCTCCTTACAGTCAGTACATTGAACTTTGACTTGGTTTAACAACAGTAATTCACTTATTTAGACTTAATTATTTAAGCAACTGGTGCATGGTTGTAAAAATAGTGCCAGTTTAAGCAAACTATGGAACTTTATGATCCAGAACAATGTTTCCCCCAAACTCTCAATGTGAAATAAAGTCTTCTATGAGGAAGTCGATTTTGGTCAAATCTGATACAAACTCTCCAGTGAAAAATGATAATGGAACACAGGTGTGTACCAAGAAAATTACTGAGCCAAGAAGGAAAACTGCTTCCTGAACAAGCATTCCTCACTTATTGAATTCAATCCCTTCATGACACTGATTTATTATGTAACATTGGACAAGTTACTACTTCCTGTTGATTTCCTATTTGTAAATAGAGGTAACAAGTACTTGCCTCCAATTTCGCAGCATTATTATTTGGAGTAACAGAAGCAAACTTGGGAATTGGCAATATAAAGAATCACCTGTCTTTGGATTTTTGGTGATGGACTAACTTTTTAAAGTGCATAAGTATTCTATGATATTTATAACATAATCTATTTAGGGGCATTTTAGACTTCTTGGATGCCCTATCTATATAACTAACAATGAATGGTCCTTCTTCCTTCTATAAATATATTCAAAGGATATGAAAATCACCTATAGGCAAGCAAAGAAGGCAGAGCCATACCTTACCATTCTGTTTTCCTGAACAACCCTGCCCCCTTGGACAAGCAGAATGAAATGTGATGGTCAAATTAATTTCTTATGACAAATTCAGTTGCTGTGGAATGGGGGGGCACTTGGAAAGAAGGCACCTCAGAAGACAAAATAGAGTTATACTCTGAAGTAACTGCTGGGGAGGTCATCTTTGGAAGGCAGAGTTTGGCCAGTGAGGAAGAACATCACTTAGCCTAGGACCATGGGAGAACCAGGGTGGTGGTACTTTTTATTTTAATGAATTATCCTTGTTAAATAAATGCAATATTCTTTTATTTGTACCTTTATATGAAGTCAAAGAGCTCTTTGCATTCTTTATATTTCAGCACCCTGGAATTAACCCCACCTGTCATGCCATAGTTATGGTTCTGGGAGAAGAGACACTCCACTGTCAGTAGAGGAGCTGAAAACGTTGAGCTCTTCCTATGAGTTTGATATGGACAGATATGGTTTTACTTACTCTACTACAAATACCCCTTTTTGCTGAACTAAAATATGAACTTTTACCAAAAAGCCATCCCTATCTTGATGGGAAATGAAGCACATTTGGAAAAATTCAAGGGATATTTCAAGCCTCCTTCAAGAGAGCCATTTATAAACATTTAAATTATATTGAAATGGCTTACTTACAGGTATTATCCAAAAGAATTTGATACTTATCCAAATAATGTTCTGGCAAAGAAATACATGCCACCTGTCTTTTTCTACTGACAAAGAGGGGCAAAATATCCACTTTGCCACAAAATTAGCCACTTTTATTTACTTTCTATGTAATGCATTCTTCATCATCTTCTTTTTATAATACAAGTAGCACCTCTGAATTGGATATATTTAACTAGTGAAAAGAACATAAACACTCACACATAGAGGTACCAGCAGCTAATTAGAACTAATCAACAACAAACAATAAGTGGGTATTTTAAAGCAGAGGAGTTAAACTTTGTTGGAATGCAGGCAGCCAGATTTCACTGCTTTTGACAGCCAAAGTCAGATTTGTTTTAGTCTCAATTTCAAATTAATTTAAGTGACTGGGCTTATCAGTATCTACTATGGCTGATGAAAAACACATTCATCAGTTGATGGCTAAAGACATAATTAATAACCACATGCAGTATCCTGTGAGCTAAGAGGAAAAAACGTTTTAGCAATATCAAAAAGAATATAACTACACAATAAGGGATGGGGGAGAAATGCTTAGGGGACACAGATAAAAGGGACAAAGTATCACTGCAACATCTCATATGGTATTCAAACCTAGGCTCATGTTTTACAAAAAACTGAAAAATAAATAATTATTTGTGAAATATGTCTGATGACTTATGTGCTTCTCTCCATGGACTATAACTTCTAGGTTTAGGGAACCGATGAGTACATGATTCCTGAAAGTAACTGTCCAAATATTTATAGACTTTGAAGGCACAGATAAAAGAGAAAGAGATGCAAAAATATGGCCAAAATGGACAGGGCAGGGATATTTGACACTATATTTACAAAAATCATAAGACATGAGCATCATGGAGGTTAGCCAGATCTTAACAAGCAAAGCAGAGCAAGCAATATCCTGTCCAGCCAAGCAGGTGAATGAGTAGCATGGAGGACATGAAAGACAATCAGGAAATGTTGGGAGAGATTTTTGGGTCAGAGAGAATGATTCCAGATGTTGGGGGCTGCTGTAAGCAATTGAAACCAAGCCTTTAGAGGCAGAGACAAGATGGCCACATGAAAACAGTGTCTTACCATAGCTCTCTCATAGGTTCTGTCAGATACCTGTACAAAAGTGAATCTGAACAGATTTGAGAGAGTTAGAAGCCACTAGTAGACTAAGTGAGGCAAATTTCCAAGCCAGGGGAGTCTGAAAGGTTGATGAGATAAATCTGTAGATTGGGAGAGCATTTAGCACACAGAGCTGCAACAAATAGCACCAAAGCAGAAGCACCTGTGGAAACCAGTAAGTGATCCAGGCTGGGAGAAAGCTGGGGGCGCCAAAACTGGTGGAGATCCCCAGGCCTCCCAACACAGGATGGGAGTCTGTCAAAGTGACAAGAGGCGGCAGAGAAACACCTCTGGCCATGAGACATCTACTCCTGTGGCTTGTAGCCCAAAGGTTTGAAACCCACTTTCTTGAACTCCCAGGAGATGTAATGGCCAGGTAAACAGCTCTCATCCCTCTCTCCCTCCCTCACTAACCTAGACAATTCCTTGGGGGGAAAAATGCTGAAATATAGGAGACAGAAGTACCCAAACAGCAGGAAATCCTGAGTCCCAGAGAGGTGGAGCTAGCAGGGGTCAACACCAGGAACCCAGACATGCCTTTGCACAGCCAGGGGAAATGGCAGACACCAGAACAGAAACCACCTGAGACTAGTGGGACTAGAGAACACCCCCAGGGGAAGAAGAGACTTCTGGCAGCCAGACAACCCCTACCCCACACCTCAGAAAACCAAAGTCCATAATACACAAAGCCAGCAACTAGGCTCACAATTCCCAGTACAAGGAACCTAAGAGAGATCCCTGAGCCCCCAAAGCAGAAGTCCACTGCAAAGCTAAGAAAAATATATACAATATGAAGAAGAACATGAAAAAAAGCAAGGACCATTAATTCCTTTTATGGAGACAGGGAAGGTCAAAATACCAATTCAGAAGATGACAGCATTGACGCTATACCCACATCTGATACCATACAAGGGATTGTCAACTGGTCTCAAGCCCAAAAAGCATTCCTGGAAGAGCTAAGGAGGAATTTAAAAATCAAATTGGGGAGATAAAAGAAAAAATGGAAAAAAAAATTAGAAAAATGGCTAAGGAGATTCAGAATATAAATAGAGAAAATGATACCTTGAAAGGTAAAACCACCCGATTGGAAAAGGACACTCAAAAGCAAAATGAAGATAGCAACTCAGTAAAACTTAGAATTGAGTAAGTGGAAGCTAATGACTCTATGAGGCACCAAGAAGTAGTCAAACAAAATGTAAAGAATGAAAAAAATAGAAGTATACATGAAATATCTGATTGGAAAAACAACTGACCTAGAAAATAGATCCAGAAGAGACAATTTAAGAATTATTGCTCTACTGGAAAACCACAATGAAAAAAAAGAGCTTAGACAGTATCTTCAAAGAAGTTATCAAAGATAACTTCCCATAGATCCTAGAACCAGAGGGGCAAATAATCACAGAAAGAATCCACCAATCACCCCCTGAAAGAGATCCCAAATTGAAAAATCCAAGAAACATTATAGCCAAATTTCAGAATTACAAAATCAAGGAGAAAATACTGCAAACAGCAAAAAAAGAAACAATTTAAATATTGTGGAACTACAGTCAGGATAACACAGGATCTTCCAGCTTCTACATTAAATGACAAGAGAAATTGGAATATGATGTTGCAAAAGGCAAAGGAACTTGGACTACAACCAAGGATCAACTACCCAGCAAAATTGAGCATATTTTTTTTTTTAGGCAAGGAGATGGACATTCAATGAAATAAGGGAATCCCAGACCTTCCTGATGAAAAGGCCAGAACTCAATGGAAAATTTGATTTCCAAATACAAAACTCAAGAGAGACATAAAAAGGTAAACAGGGGAAAACCCCCCACAAACCTTGTTAATCAATAAGGGCAAATTGTTTTTATCCTTATATAGGACTATATTGTTTTATATATGTTAGTATATATATGTATGCCAGTCTTGAGAATAGTACAGTTATGGCAATTGAAAGGGATACACATAGACTGTGTGAGTCAGTATACAACAACTGGTATAAGGATAGAAAACATGATTGGGAGATATAGAAGGAGGATTCTGAGAGAAGAGGTGAGGAGGTAATAGAAAACAGAAATATTGCATCAAGTGGAGAGGCCCCAAAATACATTGTAGTGGAGGGAAAGACGGGAGGGAGAAGAGTAGCATATGAGCTTTACTCTCATCGGATTTGGTTCAAGAAGAAAATAACACACTCTGAGAATTATAGTGATCAAACTTATCCTACAGGCAGTGGGCAAGGTTGGGGGAAAGGAAAAGGGAGGTGGTCAGAAGGAAGGGAAGAAGTAGCAAGGGGAAAAAGGATAAGAAAAGGGAGAGAAATCAAGAGGGAGGGTAAATTGAGAAAGGTGGTGATCAAAAGCAAAACTCTTTTGAGGAGCAGAATGTGCGAGGGAGAAATAAAAGCATAAATGGGGGTGGGTGGAAAACAGGATGGAGAAAAAGACACAGCTTGTAATTTTAACTGTGAATGTGAATGGGATGAACTCTCCCATAAAACAGACACAGATAGCAGAATGGATTAAAAACCATAATCCTACAATATGTTGTTTACAAGAAACACATTTGAAAAAGGGGGATACACAGGATAAAAATAAAAAGATAGAGTAGAATATATTGTGCTTCAGCTAAAGTAAAAAACCAGGAGTAGCAACCCTAGTCTCAGACAAAGCAAAAGTAAAGATAGATCTAATTAAAAGAGATAGGGAAGGGCACTATATCTGCTAAAAGGCACCATAGACAATGAAGCAAAATCATTGTTTAAATATATGCACCAAGTGGTATAGCATGCAGATTCTTAGAGGAGAAGTTAAGGGAGTTACAGGAATAGTCAATAAAACTATACTAGTGGGGGACCTCACCTCCCCCTCTCTGAACTTGATGAATCAAATCTCAAAATATACAAGAGAGAAGTTAAGGAGGTAAATACAATTTTAGAAAAGGCAAATATGATAGACCTCTGGAGAAAACTGAATGGAGATAAAAAGGAATATACTTTTTTTCTCAGTGATACATGGCACATACTCAAAATTTGACCAATTACTAGGGCATAGAAACCTCACAATCCAGTACAGAAAGGCTGAAATAGTCAATGCATCCTTCTCAGATCATCATGTAATAAAGATTATTTGTAATAAAGGACCATGGAAAGATAAACTAAAAATTAACTGGAAACTAAATAATCTAATCCTGAAAAATGAGTGGGTCAAGGAACAAATGATAGAAATGCTTAATAACTTCATTGAAGAGAATGACAATAATGATACAACACATGAAAACTTAATGGATGCAGCAAAAGCAGTTTTTAGGGGAAGTTTTATATTTCTAAATGCTTACATGAATAAAACAGATAAAAAGGAGATAGATGAAATGGACATGCAACTGAAAAAACTAGAAAAAAAAAACAAATTGATGATCTCCAGATACCAAAATAGACATACTGGAAATCAAAGGAGAGATTAATGAAATTGAAATCAAGAAAACTATTGAACAAATAAGTAAATCTAAGAGCTGGTTTTATGAAAAAACCAATAAAATTGATAAACCCTTGGTCAATTTTATTTTAAAAAAGAAAGAAGAAAACCAAATTACCAGTAACAAAAATGAGGAGGGTGAATTCACCTCCAGTGAAGAGGAAATTAAAACAATAATAGGAATTATTTTGCCCAATTGTATTTCCATAAATTTGATAACATCACGGAAATGGATGGATATTTACAAAAATACAAATTGCCCAAGTTAACAGAAGCAGAAATAAAATTTCTAAATAACCCCATCTCAAAAAAAAAAAAAAAGAAATTGAGCAAGCCATCAATTAACTCCCTAGGAAAAAAATCTCCAGAGCAAGATGGTTTTACATGGGAATTCAATCAAGTATTTTAAGAACAATTAATTCCAATAATTTAGAAACTATTTGGGAAAATAGGTGAAGAAGGAGTCCTACCAAATTCTTTTTTATGACACAAATATGGTACTAATACCTAAACCAGGAAGAGTCAAAACAGAGAAAGAAAATTATAGACCAATTTCTCTAATGAATATTGATGCAAAAATTTTAAATAAAATATTAGCAAAAAGATTGCAGCAACTTATTGGGAGAATAATACACTATGACCATGTATGATTTATTCAATGAATGTAAGTCTGGTTTAATATTAGGAAAACTATCAGCATAATTGATCATATCAATAACAAAACTAGTACAAACCACATGATTATCTCAATAGATACAGAAAAAGCTTTTGACAAAATACAACACCCATTCCTATTGAAACACTAGAAAGCATAGGGATACATGAAGTCTTCCTTAAAATTATAAATAACATCTACCTAAAACCATCAACAAGCATTATATGTGCATTCCCGATAAGATCCAGGGTGAAACAAGGATGTTCATTATCACCCCTATTATTCAATTTGGTACTAGAAATGTTAGCTCTAGCATAAAAAGAAGAAAAAGAAATTGAAGGAATTAGAATAGGGAAAGAAGAAATTAAATTATCGCTTTTTGTAGATGATATGATTATTTACTTAAAGAATCCTAGAGATTCAAGTAAAAAACTTCTTGAAATAATAAACAACTTTATCAAAGTTGCAGTATATAAAATAAACCCACATAAATCTTCAGCATTCCTATATATTACTAACAAAAACCAACAGCAAGAGATAGAAAGAGAAATTCCATTCAATGTTACTGTAGACACTATAAAATATTTGGGAATCTACCTGCCGAGACAAACTCAGGGGCTTATGAACACAATTATGAAACACTTCTCACACAAATAAAGTCAGATCTAATTCAATGGAATAACATTTATTGCTCATGGTTAGGCCGAGCTAATGTAATAAAAACAACAATTTTACCTAAGTTAATTTATTATTCAGTGCCATACCAATCAAACTACCAATTTTTTTTACAGGGCTGGATAAAATAATAACAAAATTCATCTGGAATAGGTTAGGTACACAAGACACAGAAGTCAATGACTATAGCAATCACTCTTTGATAGACCCAAAGAATACAGCTTCTGGGTTAAGAATTCACTGTTTCATAAAAACTGCTGGGATAATTGGAAAAGAGTATGGCAGAAACTGGGCATAGACCCATACCTCACACCATATACCAAAATAAAGTCAAAACGCGTACATGATTTAGGAATAAAGGCTGATACTATAAGCAACTTGGGAGAGCAAGGAATAGTTTACCTGTCAGACTTATGGGAAAGGGAAGAATTCATGACCCAACAAGAAGTAGAGAGTATTACAAAATGTGAAATGGATAATTTTGATTATGCTAAACTGAAAAGTTTTTGTACAAACAACGCCAATGCAACAAAGATTAGGAGGGAAGCAGAAAATTGGAAGAAAATCTTTACAACTAATGTCTCTGATATCTAAATCATAACTAAAATATAGAGGGAAATGATCCAGATTTATAGGAATAAAAGTCATTCCCCAATTGAGAAATGGTCAAAGGATATGAACAGGCAGTTTTCGGAGGAAGAAATTAAAGATGTCTGTAGGCATATGAGAGAATGTTCTAAATCACTATTGATTAGAGAAATGCAAATCAAAACAATTCTTAGGTACCACATCTCTCCTGTCAGATTGGCTAAAATGACAAAACAGGAAAAAGGTAAATGCTGGAGAGGATGTGGGAAAATTGGAACATTGTTACATTGCTGGTGGAGTTGTGAACTGATCCAGCCATTTCTGGAGAGCAATTTGGAACTATGCCCAAAGGGACTGTAAAAATGTCAACATCCTTTGACCCAGCAATACCACTTCTACAGCTGTATTATAAAGAGATCACACAAATGGGAAAAGGACCTGTATGTACCAAAATATTCATAGCGCCTCTTTTTGTAGTAGCAAAGAATTGGAAATCAAGGGGATGTCCATCAATTGGGGAATGGCTGAACAAGTTGGGGTATATGAATGTAATGGAATACTATTGCACTATAAGAAATGGGGAATTTGTGGACTTCATGATAACCTCGAAATACCTACATAAAATAATGCTGAGTGAATGGAGCAGAACTAGGAGAACTTTATACACAAGCACCAATACATGGATTCTGTGATGGCTAACCTTGACAGACTTTGCTCTTCACAGCAATACAAGGTTCAAAGACAACCCCAAAGAATGGGGAGAGATGGAGAGAGCTATCTACATCCAAAGAAAGAACTATGGAGTCTGAATGCAAATTGAGGCAAACAATTTGCTCTCCTTTTTTTTCTCTTTTTTTTTGTATTTTTGGTTTTGTTTCTTCTTTCTCATGATTCATTCCATTGGTCATAATTCTTCTTTGCAATTTTACTATTGTGTAAATAAGTTTAATGCAAAGGTTTATGTAGAATCTACATTGGACTGCATGCTTTCTTGGGGAGGAAGGGGGAAGGGAGGGAAGGGAAGAAAATTTGAAACTCAAGAACATCTAAAACTAAGTGTTGTAAACTAAAAATAAAAAAATCTAATTAAAAAAAAAAAGAAACCAAGCTCTTTTGGAACCAAACGAAAACTTTCCTTTTCCTTTTCCTTTGAAGAGGGAGTCAGTAAAAGTGAAGCTCTCTCCTGGGGATAACGAAATTGAGATGGATGCTTGTTGGCAACTATTTCTGTTGCTTGCATTTCATTTAATCTTATTAAAATGCTGACTTAGGTAATGCCTTTGTAATATTTAATCAAGATATGTATTAGGAAAGAAAGAAATGTTGTGACAAACAGATGAGGGCTACCATTTAAATACAATAAGATTCCATTTAATACCACGAGGAATAGAATGTTTGAATGACATTCTTTTGTCAATTGTCCTGACTGCTAATAGAGAACAAGGCACTGGCCAGAAATATTCAATCTGTACCATAAATTCCAATTTGGATTCCTCTACCTTCAAGAAAGATCCCTGATCTCCCTATCACTACCTCTTAGAATTGTAACTGAGGAAACCTGGAAGATATTATCGACAGAAGATCAACTGTATCATGTGAAGATACTATATTGAAGTGGGATGGATGCACAATTAGCTTGAAATCGGCTGGTCAATCAACAAGCATTTAGTAGCTATTTCTGTGTGCCAAGCAACATGGTAAGAACTGTGTTTTTAGCTATGTAAATTCTAAGGAGAAAACGACACATAAATAAGACTATAAGATATCCAGAGTAGATTAAGATAATCTAAAGGGGGAATATATTAGTCACTGAGGAAAAAAAAACAGCTTTTTTCCTTGATCCATTATGAACTGAATGTTCAATAAAACCAGAGAATCTGAGGCAAACATGAGAAGACAGGACATTCAATTCATGGTAGATGGCCAATGAAAAATACAGAAAGACTGAAGTTAGCTTGTATCTGGAAATCCTTTTGCATTTGGCTACCCTATATTTCTTCTTAGAAAGAAAATTGAATGTATTCTGACTCTGATGATTTCCAGGCTCTTTGTTTACTTTTGTGCTTATTGTTTGCATAGATTGAATTTCACTAGTAAATGTTAGTAATCCCATATGTTCCTTTGTTTTAGTTTCAGCAATTAAATTAAATATATCAAATTGTATAAGTTATTATCAAACTCCACAGGCTTATTTCATATCTACCCCTTTTTAAAATTCTGTTAGTTCCTTAAAATTTTATTCTAATCAATGGATTATCCGACTATGCACAGAAAGTTAGTTGGGTAATGACTGCCACTTTTGCAAGCAGCTGAACTGTATATGTTATCAGTTTAATATTTCAAGATTGTACATGGTGTTACTAACTATATCCACGATGTTCCAAAATTATTATTGAAATCCATAAAACTTCTAAGTAGTAAGAATTAGACCTCTGGCTGTATTTTTTGACTTCTGGATTTATGTATCAGGAGTGATAGAATATTCAGCCATGGAGGCAGTAATGAGAATTATACTACCATCAATTGAAATAAAAGTATTGCTCAGCTCAAATACATACATATACACTCACTTGCACATATGTATGTGTGTGTGCATATATGTTAAATTTAGATAAGTAGATATATCTATGTCCATAGACATATATCTCTATCTACACCTATATAAATTTAGTATACGTATATTCAGATACCTACTACTATGTATAGGACAGATTGCTAGGCACTGTGATCATAGATCGAAATTAAAAAGAAATAGTCCTTGCTTTCAGAGATCTTACATTCTCCTGGGGAGATTCATATATAAATATGTATGTATGTGTGCATGTATGTATGTATGCATGTATGTATTCATCTAGGTAGCACAGTGGATAAAACACTGCACTGGGAATCAGGAAGACTCATTTTCATAAGATAAAATCTGGCCTCAGACAACTTTTAGCTATGTAACTCTGGGAAAATCACTTAACCCTGTTTGCCTCAGTTTCCTCACTTGTAAAATGAGCTGGAGAAGGAAATGGAAAACCACTTCATTAACATCGCTGAGAAAATTCCAAATGAGTTCACGGAGTCAGACATGACTAAAATGACTCATCAACAAC
Organism: Phalanger gymnotis; assembly: GCA_028646595.1. Lineage (NCBI taxonomy): Eukaryota > Metazoa > Chordata > Mammalia > Diprotodontia > Phalangeridae > Phalanger > Phalanger gymnotis. The sequence goes on along the minus strand of CM053624.1, from coordinate 49,679,336 downwards.
AACAAAATAAATCAATAAATGATATTTCTATCTATGAAACAGAAAGGGGGACAACATTTATTAAGCACTATGTGCCAGACCCTTGGCTACATGCTTTAGAAATGTTATTTCATTTTATCCTCCAACAATCCTATCAGATAAGTGATATTATTATCATTATTTTGTAATTGAGGAAATTGAGGTGGATAGAGATGGCATGATTTGTCCAGGGTAACAAAGGTAATAAGTGTCTAGGTAAGATTTGAACTCAGGTTTTCTTACTGCAGGTCCAGTGTTCTATCCTGTATGCCACCACTATGCCAAAACTGTAGGAGAGTTTGAAGGAATGTAAGTGGAAGAAATAATGGGAAGTTTGTAGGAAAGTAGGCATTCCACAGGAAATAGTATAGCACTGAGCAGAAAGAGACATTATTCTCTGCCTCTGTTTCTGCCACAGTCTGGTACGGTGAAAAGGCCTCATGGAGGTAAGGGAAACTATCTTTTAAACCATTTAATTGGGTGTTATAATAAAAAAAAGATCATCATTTGTTTGGCTGAACTTCTGGAGCTCAGCCTTTTCTCACTTGGCTAGCTAGACTGGCCTTCAGAGAAGAGGCATCTGTCTGTGCCCTGACTCATATCAAAGAATTTGGCAGGACCTACCAGATCTTGTTTTCTGCTGATAAAATAAAAATAGGTGGAAATACATAATCCCTAGATGATGACATTGAATTGGACAAATGGCCGAATAAGTGTTTGTCCATATGTATTTTTAATAAGCTATATAGATGGATAATGGACTTGTACTGGAATTGAATGACAGGAGGAGAACAGGCTTAATTGGATTAGAGAAAATTTCACAATGCCTTAAATTCAAACAATTTATTGCTGGGAATGCCAATCTTTAAAATATTAATACTGCACCAGGGATACTTTATGGTTGTGAACCATGGAACACTTTGATGTCCAACAGTGGGGAATAGAAATAAACATGGTGGCCATTTGACAGAAACAGCATACTATGACAGAAATTGTACTTAATATATTCTTTTGGTATAATGAGTAAAAATTTGGATCTGGAGTCAGAGGCAGTTTGGTTACAATCTCACATCTGACATGTACTGGTTGGATGACTTTGGTCAGGTCATGTAATATCACTCAGCCTCAATTTCTTTTTTTTGTATGATTTTCTTTAATTTAATTTATTTAATATATTTGGTTTTCAGCATTGATTTTCACAAGACTTTGAATTACAAATTATCTCCCCATTTCTACCTTCCCCCCACTCCAAGATGGCGTATATTGGTAGCCCTGTTCCCAAGTCAGCCCTCCCTTCTGTCACCCCACTCCCCTCCCATCCCCTTTTCCCTTCCTTTCTTGTAGGGCAAGATAAATTTCTATGCCCCATTGCCTGTGAATATTATTTTCTAGGTGCATGCAAAAACTTTTTTTTTTTGTTTTTGAACATCTGTTTTTAAAACTTTGAGTTCCAAATTCTCTCCCCTCTTCCCTTCTCATCCACCCTCCCTAAGAAGTCAAGCAATTCAACATAGGCCACATGTGTATCATAATGTATAACCCTTCCACAATACTCATGTTGTGAAAGACTAACTATATTTTGCTCCTTCCTCACCTATCCCCCTTTATCCAATTTTCTCTCATGACCCTGTCCCTTTTTGAAAGTGTTCGTTTTTGATTACCTCCTCCCCCATCTGCCCTCCCTTCTATCATCTCCTCTTCTTTATCTTCTTCCTCCTTCTTCTTTCCTGTGGGGTAAGAGACCCAATTGAGTGTGTATGGTATTCCCTCCTAAGGCCAAATCTGATGAGAGCAAG
>CM053624.1:49658997-49677022 GCA_028646595.1 Phalanger gymnotis | reverse complement strand
GAACCATTCTGATATTTATATGATCCTTTTTGAGATCATAAATTCGGCCTTCCTACTACATGTGTATGAATGCTCTTGATTGGTGTAGAACAATGCCATTGTGAATTCTCATAGGTAAATAACCAAAAGAAATGCAGAAGCATGCTTGGGTGTAGTGTTGAGAGATGGGGAAGGTCCAGAAAATCTTCTACACTTTGGTTCTTGTGAAGGCAGAAAAAATCAAGTCTCGTTTTGATGCCCCTAGTCACTCTACTTTTCATCTCTTTCCCTAAGAAACTTCTGATTTCCCAGTATCCTTGGACTGACTTCAATATCAAAATCACCTTCAGAGCATTTGTCTGAGATAGAGCATTTATAACTTACTATGAATTTAAACCATTATATTTGCTCTCTAAGGAAGCATTTGCATTTTATTTTCTTCTTTCATTTCAAAATTAAAAGCTTCGTTCCTGTGAAAGAAATGCTAGTATCAGGAATCTTATAGATGAGGTACTTCAAAGAGAGTCTTTCCTGAGACCCCTAAAATCATACCAGTCCTGGTTCTGATTTCTTATAATTTAGAGAGCAGTTTGAGATTTGGAAACTGTAGGCAACATGAGAAGGTGACAACAAATAAATTTTCCTTGATCTAGGAACCAAGAGATGCACTTCATTCTTTTCTGCCCGTTTTGCCCTGGGAGTTCCTGCCTGTTGACATTCCTGTCATGAAGCAAGCAAAATCCATTCCTGTCTGCTCTTTGATAAATATTCATGCTTAGATTCTTGGGGGTAGTGGGGGGTTGTGTGGTCCATGGATCATCTCGACCTGTCTCCTTTGACAAAAGTGATGACTTCCCTTGAATCTAATCCTTGCTTGTGTTTTCTGGTGAAAGAATATAGCATTTGTAATGTCTACCAAATGTGTGGGTTCTATGTGGGTTGTTATTTAAAAACAAAAACCTAATTACCTCTAAAGCAAGTAAGAAAGAAGGAAGTATATACAAGACAACATTAGAGAACTAGCAATGTCAACCACCTGCTGTCAGTCTTAATATATTGAAAATAAATACACCTGATTTACCTTATATTAGGAATAGATATTAGATGTAGTTGATTGGAAAAAATGAAATGCAGCTTCCAAGTTTGTAAGCAGTGCCCCTTTGCCCTCTAACTGTATTTCTGAGAATAAATGCCTGCTGAACTCTGGTCCGTTTAGTTATTTCCACATTAGGGACATCACTTTCAACCTTATCACTTTCAGTAGACTTATAAATACAGATTTTAACCTTTTCAGTATTCTGCATTACAGCAAGGGTTTAAATTCATTTCTATCTCAGTTTTTTTTTCCTTTGGTAAACAAACAAGGATGGGATTTGAAATCAAGTCATATTAAAGAATGCAGAAAAGTCAAAGCAAGGAAAGTTAACATTTTATCACACTAGAGTAAATATACGAGGATATTGAGATGCTATTTCCATGGAAGCAGTTTTCTCCCTTCAAGCTCCAGGTGACCAATGGCATATCATGACAGCAAATAGTAAATTCTACCATGGCATAGCTATGTAAAGAAATCACCCCTTTCACCCTTGCAAAAGCTCTACAACTTATTACAGCAGAACTTCCTGGGGCTGATGGCAGATTAGAGATTTTTAGCATGGGGGAAAAACTATAATTATGGGCTTTTCCAACTGGCTCACTTCCCCACCCTAGATTCTAGAAACTTTCTGGGTAGGTGAGGACAGTGATGTGAAATATAGCCTTTAGGGTTCAGGCATGTAGAGGTAACAATTCTCTTCTCACCATGGCACCACAAAACAGTTGAAATATCTAGCACATAGTGGTGACTTGGTTTTTGTCAAAGAAATGCATGCTTGTAATAGAATAGATTCCTGAGGTCTCCTTTACCTTTAAATTCAATGATTCAACAATTTGGCTTTTCAAATATCTTTGTACTAGTAGTACTATATGTAGTGAACTGAACTAAATTATTCTCATACACATTCTATCCATTTGCCATTTTAAATGGGAAAAGATTTCTGTTATCATAGCAAAATTAGGGAGCCTTTCAGGATGATGGTTTACAATATACTTATAAATTAAGCAAAATATGGAATATCTGAATTTCCTAGTGTTTTACACTAACTTTCATTTGCTCACTATTTTTCCCACTCCAGCCAAATCTTTTAACAAAACTGAATATTGTGATACCATGACCGTGCAAAAGGAATTGCTTTAACAAGAAAAGAAGGTGACCGAAATCCATCTGCATTTGTATAGAAAATATCAGCCTCATTCCTTGATGCTGAAAAAGTTTTAATGAAATTTACACTAATGATTCAGAAAGACACTTGTGACCTGCTGAGCACTGTAAGGTTGTACAATTGACACTACCCTTAGGTGATTTTACTCAGATTTCTATTCTTGGCACGTCTGATCAACAAAACCCTAGTAGCTTGTATCTATGATATCTTCACACATTTACTAGCAATGGAATACAGAACGCATTAAATCAATTTAAGCATCCTCTGATTGAAGAAGCCTTTTATTCAGGAAGTATTCAAGTTTATACATATATATATATATATATATATATATATATATATATATATATACATTGGCTTTTGTATTTCTAGAGCTCCTATCACTTACAGGTGTATGAGAATAGAAGAAGTCATATCTAAAAAGGTTACCAACACAAGAGACAAGGCAACATGGATTCATGTATCATGCACTATGTGGCAGGTTGTGTGCTAAGTGCTAGAGATATAAATATACTCCCCAAATAAGATAATTTCTGCAATCACTGATGTGGGAAGATAATGCAAAAAGGAGAAATGAAAAACAGGAAGGATTTTGGGGGGTGGAGTTGGAAGAGATAGATGATGGGGCATTGTGGTAAAGTCTGGAATGTCAGAAGAAGAGTTGAGAAGGGAATGAAGGTTGTTTAGCCTGGGGCCTTTATCAAAATGGAGACCATAAGAGGAACTCACCAGTATGAGAAGAGGGCCAAAATGGTGGAGAGATGTTCCAAGGAGAGGAGGCCTCAACCTCTGACAGAAGTTCCAGGGTCAGACTACAGCTAAATGATGGTGGAAAATTATAAAAAAAACTCAGAAACAGAGCTTGAAGGGCAAAGAAGATTGGCTAGCATTTGCCCCATCTCAATACTGAGAGGAACTTACCATTGAGAGAAGGGTGCCAGCATGGTTAGAGGCATGGTTCAGCATAAGAAGATTGTTGAGGTATTTAAATGTTCCAGAGTGAGGGAGCCCCAGACTCTAAGGCCTTACCTTACCATTCCAGAGTACATCTATAGCTGAGATATGGTGGCAAAGTCCAGAATGTTACTAGCAGAACCAGGAAGGGTATGAAAGTTGGCTGTTTTAGGACTTTCCCAAAACATAGGCCACTAACAAGAGAAGGGAAATGGTATGTTTGAGGAATATTCCAAAGTATGGACCCTGCAGGGCTGGATGAATGTTCCAGAATGAGAAGGTTCCAGGCTTTGAGGGAAGTTCTATTATGAGATTACAACTGAGGAATTATGGGAAAATCTGGAAATTCAGCAGCAAAGGGAGAAAGAGAAGATGTCATCATCAATCAGACCCATTTGCTAATTGGATAAAATCCTATCATTTACAAGGTAGATCAGTTGGACTTAAAAGGAGGCAAGACAGATAGCAGAGGACATACTCTCATAAAGTTTAGTACATCTATTATGTCATTTTCATTTATTTATTTGTTCATATTTACTTATGGAACACCTGCTTAATAAGTTGATATGCAAGGTATTATGGGAAATACAAAGATGAATGAGACATAATCCTTTGCCTTCAATGAGTTCCTAAATTATAAGATATATATATGTGGATATATATACATATATATACATATACATACATGTATATATCCATATACATGTATGTATATATGGTGTGTGTGTGTATAAGTTTGGAGTAAACAAAGTTTACTAGGAGATTAAAGATATCAAAGAGATTAAAGAGCAAATAATTGTCCAGATTGGGGTGTAGAAACAGAAACCAGGGGAGGTATTTATGGCTAAGGTATTATTTAATCTTGGTCTGAATAAATGAGTAGGAATTCCAGTCAAATTTACCAATTTTAACCAGAGAGTAATCACTCAACAATTATCTTTGTGAACGTTATATAATTTGATGTAATATTATGTAGCAACACACAAATCTATTATACCTCTATTGTCAGTAGGAAACTATGTTTGTTACTTGAGGACATAAAAAAAATTTCCAAAGTTTATTCTCATGTTTGAGGTACTTATAGTCCATCAGGTGATAGACTGCATTAATGCCAATGCCAGTAAATCATAATATTACATGAAATATGAATTCACACTTCCATAGCAATCACTTTGAACCTCTGACATAATGGTACAAATATTATTCCCACTTTAAAGATAGAGAAACTAGGGCTCATATAGGTTGGCTTGCCATAGTCATAAAATCAATCGGTATCAAACACTTACTACATTCTAGACACTTTGCTAGGTAAAGAGGATACAGAAAGAAAAAAAAAGTATTTATGTCTTCATGGGGCTCACATTCTGTTGGATAGTAAGTGTGTGATTTCACAGACTGACCAGCTAAAATTTGGACTTATCTTCTGACTTAACAATTAGTTGTTTTTTTTTTCCCCCACCACAATGCAATGTCTCTCGATAAACCAAGCTGGTCCTAAAAAAAGAACTTTAAGAAAAATCTCATGTGATTTCTGAGGGAATAAGTTCTTACTAATAAGGAATGGAGGTTGACATGGTGGGGAACGAGGAAAGGAAGGTAATAGAACAAACTTTCATATAGTACCTACTATGTGCCAGGCATTATGCAAAGTGATTTGTTAATATTATCTCCTTTGACCAAAGGAGGATCAAAGAGGGTTTTATGGAAGAAGTGGCATTTGAATTGGACTTTAATGAATGGAAAGTATTTTAATCAGGAAAGGTGAGGAGAGAGTATATTAGAAGTATAGGGAAGAAGATGAAGAAGAGTATAGAAGTGGAAGAATGATTATTGTCTTACAAGAATATTGTAAAAATGAAATAGTGAAAGTTTCATAACCTTTTTTGTATGAAAAGAGTTTCAATGGGCTTTGAAAATTATAACCTGCTACAAACATGTAAAATGCTATTTTTACTAGTAATAAATAATTGCTAAGTAATTGATCAAGTTCTAAGTGATTATAAAGATCATGCATGATAGAAATTCAAAGAAAAGAGAAGTCTTTGAATAATTGAATTGTCAAGGAAAATCTGTTGGAAGTGATAAGACCTGAGATGGACCTGAAATATATAACACTTGGGTTCAATGAATAGAACAATATTTTTCAATTTAGGAAGATTTGAACTCAAAAACTTAATACTTGTATTATCCTGGTCAAGGCATTTAGCTTCTTCTGGGTCCAGCTTTCTTCATTTGTCAAATGAGAATGTTGTCCTGTGAAGTTCTTGCCAGCTCTAAACCTGTGATCCTATGACCCCATGACTTTGGAAGGCATCTCAGACTGCAAGAATTGTCAGAACAAAGACATGGAGACAAGAACTAACATAGAATTGTTGCTAGACATCAATTAAATATTATGATTATAATTAAGAGATCATTTCAAAAGATTATTAGGCTTTGCCTGATCCCAGTTCTCATACTCCTGGAATCAGACATATCCACTGACTTGTTTATATTTGCTTAATTCTGAAGATTATATTCTCTGGCAGGAATGTGATGAGGAACTTTTGACTGGAACAGAAAAGGACACTTCATTATTGAGGTTTCTTTATTGCTAGTGCATTGTCTGTTCACTTGAATGCTTGACTTTTCTTGTTTAATTCATTAATTTTCTTAGTTTTTGACTGCTTATCTCACCTCCTCTCATTCTTTCTGACATTTGTCATTCTAGTCTTCCTTTAAGGCTTGGTTCTGGTTCCATCTTCTTTTCTAACCCTCCCCTGACTCCCCTAGTTGTTAGTACCCTCTGCCTTCTCAAATTCCCTTGCATTAACTTACATGCCACAGCCCAGAAGAATGTGAAATTTTGAGGGCAGGGGCTATTTCATTTTTATTTTTGCTTCCCCATCACATTTCTTGATGCCTTGCACATAATAAACATTTAGTAAATATTTGTAAAGCTGACCACATTTTTTGTCTTTCCCCCTGTATCTGTACTTTTAAAAAAACATATTGCTACCTCAATTTTTATCTAAAACCTTGCTATGATCTCTACCACTTTTGTGACCCATAAGTAGATTACTTATTTGTCTTTAAGTAGGAGAATAGTTTTGAAGGAATTTCTCGGCACTGGACCTATTCTGATGATTAGTTTCTACTCTTCTCTTCTAGCTTTGCCCATGTTCTCCTCTTTCCACGCTCCCGTCCTATCTCTAGATCCATTATCAGCCATATTCTTTTTGCTGAAAGAAAAAAAAATATAATTCCATAGGATAGAAAAAATAAAGTGAAGAAGTATTTTGGAATATATACATAATCAAGTCATCAACTTATATGCTATATATTAGGCCAAGAGGATCCATTTTAATAACAATAATGATGAGTATGTAGCATTTACTTTGTTTTAGATACTGTGGCAACTTCTTTACAATTGTTATCTCATTTGATCCCCACAACGACCCTAGGAAGTAGGAGTTATTCTTATCCCCACTTTGCAGACAAAGAAACATTAAGTGACTTGCCCAGACACAGCTAGTAAGTCCCTGAATCCATATTTGAAATCAGGTTTTTCTGATTCCAGGCCTGGCTATCCACTGTGTCACCTAGCTGCCATATTGAAAATTAATCTGAAGAAGAATGTTCTGGCAGCAATTCAAATACGATTGACTAAGAATTTATCAGGCATCAGCTATGAACAATCTGGGACTATAAAGTCTTTGCTATCAAGTAATTTACAGTTGGCATTATTGGATAAATCTGAAAGTAGAGGAGAAGGAGGATGTAAAGGATTGAGACGGTGATTTAGGGGAAAAAAATAATACAGGCCTGATGGAGACAGTCAAGGGAAGTATGAATACAAAAATGTATCTTGAAGATAAAGTTCAAATAGTCAGTATGAATTTTAAGGACTATGTTCCAGACATGAATTAGGTGCTGCAGATATAAAGATAAACATGAAATAATCCATGATCCCAAGAAACATGTATTTTATTGGAAAGAAGACATGGAAAAATGTTTTATACACAGTTGACATGAAGAAATGATGGTGAGATGAAGGACGTGGTGGGGGGGGACCATCAATAGAGAGGGAAGAAAATGGTTTTATGTAGAAGTTGTGGAAATTAGGGATTCTAAGACAGGGAGATTATGAAGGAGTACATTACAGGAGCCAAGGTTGAGAGGAATTGTGGATGGATAAGACATGTTATTGATCCAGAAGCAGGAATCACAAATGACTCCAAGCTTTCTGGTCTTTGATAAATTCTAAAGATACTGCTAATTATAGCACTGATAAAATTCAGAAAGTCATTCAATAATTTTTTGTATGCCAGCTATTTTCTAAGCACTATGTTAGTTGCTAGGAATACAAAGAAAGGCAAAAGATAGTTCCTGACCTCTAACAGCTCATAATATAATCGGGGAAGACAATATATTTTAAAAAACTGAAGAGAAGTATGTACCTGGCTTGGTACCACATTGTAGTCCTGCAGCAGGGTAGTGTCCTGGGTCCTTTCTTTGAGGGAAAGATCTGGTAGGTGGTCTCATATGTCCCCATCTACCCTCTCAAATATAAAAATGGATCAGTGGAAATAACAATAGATTTATAGTCAGATGACCTGGGTTCAAATCCTAGTTCTGCCATTTCCTATTTGTGTGAGGTTGGGCAATTTGCTTAGTCTCTCTGGATATTAGCTTTCTTATCTTTAAAATGAAGGTGATCTATTTGATGACCTCTGAAATCCCTTCAGTCCCTTAGTATCTTGATTCCTTGTATTCATAATTTCTTATTGTACAATATTTTAGTATATTAAAATACCAAAGGGTGACTTTAATGGTCATTCCACCATATCTGGACACTCCATTCTTTCTAACTCTTTACTACCATAAAGAGTGCTGCTATGAATATTTTGATGCTTTTTTCTTTGACCTCTTTGAGATATATATCCAGTTTGTGGAATACCTTAGACAAAGGGTTTTCATAGTTTATTCACTGTATTTGCATAATTACTACTAAAGTAAAGCTCCTATTTTCTGAGAACTACAAAGACCCTGAAATATCAAAAAAATGGCTATATATAGAAATGTATGGTTAATAATTTTGTTATAATTGGTAATGGGAGAACTGGTCTTGAAACCTAGCTGACTATTTTTAGCTATTATGTGTGCATGCATTATATTTCATTATATTAACTTATGTACTCAGATGTATTTATGCAAAATTATTTATTTTTTAAATTACTAGATATCAGTCAATCCAAAGATTCATGAGTTTTTTTCTTATACCCTTCTTAGTTCAACTAACATAATTTCATATATGTTGTATGGCTTTTGCTTTTCAAATAGAAGAAGAAACCTCCCCCCTTCCCAAAAAGTTCCATTTTTATATCTTTTCTCTGATTATATATGGTGGGGAAGTCTACACTTTTCTGAGGATTTTTTTCTATTTCTGAGACTCAAGTGAAATATTCACCATGAGTATATATATTGCCTATCCCAGCATTATGATTACCAATATTTTTGGATTGCTCTGATTGGTGGTTCTAAGCTTTCTGTCTTTTGAAATATTTCTTTGGTCTTGTGAGGAACACTAAAGAAGGAAGTCTTTTACTCCTCTATTTCTCTTTTTTCATGAAAGAGTTCATCCCTTGAGCATAAAGCCCTTAATAAAGAACATTATGCAATATTTATGCAGCATTCCATAAAACTAGAAAATCACTTTGCTCTGAGCAAATCAGAGAAATATATTTCAAGTTTAGAAAGTATTAGAAGTATACTTCCAAGTAGTCTCTAGCTAGTTTCCTTCCATTTAAAAATAGAATTGCATGGTAGTAAATCATTCTTCAGTAAAAAGAAAAGAGGAGGCAAAATTAGAATGAGTTATCAAAGAGGTTATTATGGAAAAAATCAACTAGGGCTATTCATGAGCGTGATTATAATGTCTGCATTTTTCCACTATTCCTTCTGCTCACCCTGAGAACCATAATTCCATCAATCCTTATGTAAATATTTGTTATTGTGAGCAGTCAAGTGACAATCTGTAAACCACGTATTCAACATTTGCCCTCTATCTGCTTAGGCAAGGCTGCTAAGATACATATGAATCATTGTAACTAATCTAAATTTCTTTCTGAGCACTGGGTGGATCTTTCTTTGTTTTTGCTTTTGCCATAGAGAATTTATAGCTAATTACTATCCTTATGATACAGTGTTAACTATTTTTATGAGGTGATGTTCTTGGCAATACAGCAGATATGAAGATAATAAGGCAAATTCACTGGCTTCAAGGATGTTATACTGTAACTATAAGCACAAAAATATATGACAGGCCTGCAGACATAGACATACAGACTGATGTAAAAAGTTAGTTAATGCCCAATTGTGGGATTTCTTCGTCAAAGGGCATGAGTTTTTTTTTTCCTTTTCCTGCATATGAGAAAGTATACAAATGGCAAATATGTTGGACAGAAAGTAAATGCTATGGTAGTGCAAAGAAGAAAGAGATCACTATAGCATGCATTGGTCAGGCAAGATTTCATGGATAAAATAGCAGAGATATGAGTGGGAAATTGAAGGAGCAGTACGAATTTAGTAGATGCAATGGGCAGAGAGAGCATTCAAAGCTAAGCAAAGAGAATGGGTAAGGTACAGGGACAACAAAAGTGCAAGGTATGCTTATAAGACAAAGCATAAATCTGCCTCACTGAAGCAAAGGGTTCATATTGGGAGAAAGTAGACAATACTGGAAAAGATGGAAAGGTTAGAGTTATGATACAGGTCTGGAACTTCAGGCTATTGAGTTGTGACTTTATTTTGAATTCACTGGGGACCCATGTTTTTGATCAGTAAATTTATTTGAACATGCTAGTATTTGGGGAATACATACTGTATGTCCACATTACTAGAGAATGTCGAGTTGGAAAATTCTGTGTTAGCAAGTGTTTGTATAGAAAAAGAAAAAAAAAATTCTATGTGCAAATATATAAAAAACCTGAGTTATATTTCTGAAGAATGCCAATGTCCAACATTTTTTTAAAAAAACTTACACAGACAATCAAATATCTCACTCATCCTCATCCATAACAACCCTTCTATCTCTTTAATATTTGCTGTTACTAAGTGAATGTTCATTATGTAGGGATATACTAAAGATTGATGAGTAAATAGTAAATGTTAAAATAATAATCTTATAAAAACATTATTTGATCTAAAATGGGCATTAGAATTCTATTTTAATTAGCAAGAACACAAGCTAGGCTCTGCTCTCAAGTACAAAAATGCTTTTGGGCTGGTACATCTTTGTGATAAGTAGGTTGACAGCATTGGTTGCCTAGGTGGATGGTGAAAAATACAGTGAAACCACAAACAGTAGGTTGTCAAAGAAAAACAGTGGGGAATTGACAAAGGTAAGCAATGGAGTGAAAAGAGTAGTATTGAACCTGGAAAAGGAACAGTGGGTGTATAGCTCAGAAGGTAACAACAAAGCATAAATAGCATACTATTACTGATGTGGGTTAAATGGTGGTAAGAAAGGGTGAGTTTGAATGGGCCAGTTGCTGAAAAGGAATGCTGAACATCAAAGGACGAGGAGCATGGGAAATAGTAAGGATTTCTGAACAAAATTTCCAGAATACAGTAGAAATTCAGCATCTGACTTGTATGTGGAAGAAAAGGAAATTTTTTTTAAGGCTTAGATAATTTTTAATGCTGAGCTACCATGACCTTGACAAACATTTATTTCCCATAAGACAAGATACATTTTTACATATAACGGACAGAAAATGTGGTTTTCCCAGAATCAATCATAGCATCACAGGGTTTCAGAGATGGAAGGGACCTCAGAGGCCATCTAATGCAACTAATACCTTAAAAAATACATCCTAAAATAGAGTCAACAAATATCATTCCATCTTTGAAATAAAGCCTCCAAAGGAGAATCTATTTTTGAGGTGGTCCATTGCACTCCTGGACAGTTTTAATTGTTCAAAATTGTTTGTCTTATATCCAGACTAATTTTTCCTCTTTGCAACTTCCTCTCGTTGCTCCAAGTTGTATTTTCTGAGGCCAAGTAGAACAAGATTAACCCCTTATCTCTTCCAGGTGACAAAAGATTAAAGCATACACTAACTTTGATGACAGTTAAGACTATCAAGAAGATAGAATGAGTCTTGAGGACTTGAATGAGTTATGTAATTTACATAGTTGGCCACAGGAAATGTTTGAATAACTGAATTAGTGACTCATAGAGTTAACATAAAGCTTCTAACTTTTTCCTCCTCAGAGTGATTCTCCAATGAAAAGGATCATAACTAAGACACAGATGAATAAAAATTGTCTGTGCAGATTAATCGAGCCTCCTAATAGCCATTGGGCAGAATCATCTTTAGTAACTTCAGTGAAAAGTTAACGTATAAAGAGAATAAAAGAAGCTTGTCGGAATAGTTTCAGAAAAGCTTACAAAAATGTTGTGATTTTTTAAAAACTCTATTCAGAGCAAAAAGAAACAAGTGTCAGATCCACTATTTGGGCAAGATGATATAACATTGATAGATGACAAAAAGAAAAGATCACTAATAGAATTTTTGAGTTTTCTTTGATATCTCTCTTTCTTTCTCTCTCTCTTTCTCTCTCTCTCTCTCTTTCTCTCTCTCTCTCTATATATATATACGTATATACGTATATATACATATATACGTATATATAATATATACATACACAAACACATTATACATATATTATATATACATATATGTATACATATATACATGTGTATGTATATAAACTGGAACAATTTTAATAAGTAGAATTAAAAATAACTGGACTATTGTTGGCTGAGAACCTAGAATCTAGAAATTTTAAAATCAATCAATTTACAAACAGTGAACAAGCTTCTATAATGCATACTAAGTGCCAAGCACTGAGCTCAAATCTTTTGCTCCAGATAAAATTCATCCCAGAATTCTATTGCAATTGAGAGATATGAATGTAGGACTATAGGTTGGAGAAATCATGGGCATCAGGATTGTCAAAAGTCTAAATATAGGAAAAGATTTTCAGAAAGGAGTGAAGTATAGATCCCAAGAACTAATGTTCCAATTCTCAAGGATCTTGATTCAAAGGATGTTTCCCTCCACTAATGCTGATCACAAACTCTTTACAACTTATACTGTCTTGAAGAGCTTCTGGGTACCAATAGTGAATAACTCTATAGTCCAACTATGGATGAGTCTTTCCAGTTTCAGGTAGGCTCATCCTTTAACCAGAGGCACTCAATTTATCACTGAGTGAATATTCAAAGACTTATCACTTTGTTGAAACTTTCCAGAGCTTATGCTCTACAGAGAGAGCTTTTAAGAAACAAAGGTCAAGATATACGATCAAAAGTTAAAAAAAAAATCAGTTCAAAAAAAAAAACCAGAAGAAAACAAATTGGTAACTTACAAATGACACTAAGGCAAGAATATAAAATGAAAAAAGATATGAAAAATCATTAAAAATGAAATATTTTCAATTGCATACACTTTTAGGGCATTGGCAAGAAAAAATCAACATAGCTAGCATGAGAAAGGAAACTGTCAGCGAAAAAAAATCTTTGTGCCATATTTATCAGATGAAAAGTTAATTTACAGGAATATAGGGAATTGACAAATACAAAACTTAAAGTCATTTCCTAATTTTTAATCAGAAGGTATGAACAGTTTTCAAAGAAAATGAAAATTAAGCAATAATCAAAAAATAACATTCAACAAATCATTCTAATTAGCATAATTGCTGGCATATAATACTTTTCTAATGAATACTTAGTTATTGCTTGAAATTATAAGATCAATGCTCATTTTAAATGATAGTTTGCTTCACATTCAACATAACGTTATAGAGGTTGTGAGAAGTTTGGAATATGGTCATCTACCCAAGGGCCAGTGTAGCTTCAGAAAGGGCCAATGAACATTTGATATGGTGCTTGTTGTCTAACATGTGCAGGAGAAATTCTAGAAGCAGAAGACAGGTCTGTATATAATGTTCATTGACCTGACCATGCCCTTTGTGCCACAAGTCATGAAGGCTTATGGAAGATAATGTTGAAATTTGATTGCTAGGCGAAATTCATCATTCTTGTATGCCAGTTTCATGATGGTGTGCTTACATGTGTTCAGAAAAAAAGGCAATGCCCTCACACTTTCTCAGTCACTAATGGAGTTAAGTTGGGTTGTGTGCTTACTCCCATGCTTTTTAGAATGATATTTTCAGAGATATTGTCAGACTTCCTCAATGAGGACAAAAAATTCAAGGTTAGCTGCCTCAGAGAAGATAAATTATTTAACTTCAAAAGGCTTTTGAGGTGGTCCATTGCACTTCTGGACAGTTTTAATTGTTCAAAATTGTTTGTCTTATATCCAGACTAATTTTTCCTCTTTGCAACTTCCTTTCATTGCTCCAAGTTGTACCTTCTGAGGCCAAGTAGAACAAGATTAACCTCTTACCTCTTCCAAGTTACAAAAGATTAAAGCATACACTAACTATGATGACAGTTAAGACTATCAAGAAGATGGAATGAGTCTTGAGGACTTGAATGAGTTGTGTAATTTACATAGTTGGCCACAGGAAAAGCAAAGACTAAAGTAGAAGGTACATTGGTGTATGACTTTTTGTTCACAGATGATTGCACACTCAGCCTCTGAGGCTGAGACACAACAAAGTATGGATTGATTCTCTGATGCTTGTGTCAATTTTGGCCTGACAATCAACATCAAAAAAGAGTTCTCCATCAGCCAACACAGCACCATTCATACCTGGAACCACTGGGTTTAATAAATAGAGAAATTTTGAATGCTTTAGGTAAGTTCATTTACCTTGGCAATAGACTTTGCAGGGATGTCCACATAGATGATGCATTTCCAAAGCTAGTTCAGTACTTGGGAGGCTTCAAAACAAAGTATGGGAGAGAAGAGATATTAGGCTGCCTGCCAAACTGAAGGTCTACAGAGCCATTGTACTGACTTCATTATTGTATTCCTGTGAAACCTGGACAGTCTACCTGCACCATGCCAGGACATTGAACTGCTTACATTCGAATGGTCTTAGGAAGATACTTAAGATTACCTGGCAAGAGGAGGTACCAGACATTAGGGTCCTCTCTCATGCCGAACTGCAAAACAATCAAACTGTACTGCAGAGAATACTATGTTGATATGCTGACCATGTAGGACAAATGCTTACAGAGAACTTGCAACCTCTTACAACTCACAACATTCCATGGTCTGCTTTCAGGCCTTTGGATAAGTTGTCTGCTTACTTGGATTTCACAGTCTTTTCAATTCTGCCTCTCGAGATCTTGCCTTTCCTGATTTCTGCTTTGTTGCTGTCACCTGAGGAAAAAAAAAGGTCATTCATGTATTTTGTAAACACTTATTTACACAAACACATACTCCTTCCAATAGAATGCAAGCTTATTTAGGGCAGGAACTTTTTTGGCTTTGTAGTTATAGTGCCTAGCAGAATAGCAAGTAGATCCATTGAAATTGAGTTTTGTCTGAGGCTTTTGGAATCAACCTAATTCACACATCATATATAGCCAAACACGTATTGATTTTTAAAATTCCTATTTATTTAAGACAAATAAAAGCCACTTGCTCGTTAACAAAATGCATATTAATGTGGTGAGACATGAATTAGTTTCATAACTGGAAAACGGTGAAGTTTGATATTCTTGAAATAAAAGCTAAAAATTTGTTTATATAAAAAGGTGAAAAATAGACTACAACATTAACATTTACTCCTGCAGAAAATGCAGTAGACTTTATTAATTATACTGGAATTAAAGTAATATTGAGTAAACTGTGGAATAGAGGATTTTTAATGTTTTAAGAAAGAAGAGACTAATATGAGGAATTCTGTAATTCATGTGGATATATAGATATGTATGTATATACATAAATACATATAAATATGTACATAAATATATAATACCCATGCATATATACATATTCACTCATGCAGGCACACACATATATAGATATGTACACATACACATACACATACATATACACATACACATACCACACTCATGTGCACACATATATCAGTAGACAGATAGACAGATAGATAGATAGATACATAGACAGATAGATGGATGGATAGATGGATGGTTGGATGGATGGATGGATGGATAGATAGATAGATAGATAGATAGATAGATAGATAGATAGATAGATAGATAGATAGATAGATGGCTAGATAGATAGATAGATAGACAGACAGGCAGACAGGCAGACAGATCAGAGCTTACAGGCCACAGTGGATCAGGGAAACTCTTCACAGTTGAAGGACAGAAAAGAGTGCTTGTGGTCACTCACAGACCAGAGAGCAGTCCAGGAGAGTGGTAAACACCTCTCCTTAGATCATATTACCATGGAAGAACTGAAAACTTACAGATCCCTAGAAGTGTCTCTGAAAATAGCTGCAGCTTAGGACAGTGCACCCTCCACCCTGAAAGTGAAGCCCTACTTTAACAAATAGTTAAAAGTAAAGAAATAGGCTGGGAAAATGAGCAAACAACAGAAAAAAAAACAAATTTCTGAACATATAAAGATACTACATTGACAAAGAAGATCAAACTGCACATCCAGAAGAAAATAATAAAGTGAAAGCTTCTATTTCCAAAGCCTCCAGGAAAAATATGAATTGGTCTCATGAAATAGAGAGGCTCAAAAAAGATTTTGAAAAGCAAGTAAGAAAGGTAGATGAAAAATGGAAAGAGAACTGAAAATGATGCAAGAAAATCATGAAAAATGAGTGAACAGCTTGGTAAAAGAGAAACAAAAAATATTGAAAGTAATGCCTTAAGAAACAGGATAGGCCAAATGGTAAAAGAGTTACAAAAATGAGGAGAAGAATGCACTGAAAAGTATTGGCCAAACAGAAAAAGAGGTACAAAAAATTCCCTGAAGAAAAAAAAAACTCCTTAAAAAGTATAATTAGCCAAATGGAATAGGAGGCACAGAAGCTCAATGAAGAAAATAATTCCTTAAAAATCAGAATGGAGCAAATAAATGTTAATGACTTCATGAGACATCAAAAATAATAAAAATCCAAAAGAATGAAAAAAATAGAAGACAATGTGAAATGTCTCATTGGAGAAATAACTAATCTGGAAAATAGATCCAGAAGAGATAATTTAAGAATTATTGGATGACCTGAAAGCCATGAGCAAAAAAAAAAAAATAGCATAGAAGGCCTCTTTCAAGATATTACCAGGGAAAATGTCCCTGGTATTCTAAAAGCAGAAGGGAAAATAGAAATTGAAAGAATCTACCAATCACTTTCTGAAAGAGACCCCAAAATAAAAAAGAAAAACTACCTAGAATATTATAGCCAAAATCCAGAATTCTCAGGTCAAGGAGGAAATAATGCAAGCGGCCAGAAACAAAAAATTCAAAGATGGTAGAACAACAGTCAGGACGACACAAGATTTAGCAGTTTCTACATTAAAGGACTAGAAGATTTGGAATATGATATTCTGGAGGGTAAAGGAGCTTGCGTTGTAACTAAGAATCACCTACCCAGAAAAACTGAGTACAAACCTTCGGAGGGGGGATGGACATTCAATAAGATAGAGTACATTCAAGCATTCTTGATGAAAAGACCAGAGCTGAATATAAAATTTGACTTTCAAATAGAAAATTCAAGAGAAGCATAAAAAGGTAAGCAGGAAAGGGAAATGAAAAGGGTCTTGATAAAGTTAGACTATTTACATTCCTACATGGGAAGATGATACTTGTAACTCATAAGATCTTTCTCTTTAGGGCAGTTAAAAGGAATATACATAGACAGAGTTCCCAGGTATGGTTTAAATATGAAGGAATGCTATCTTAAAAAAATAAAGCTAAATGTTGATAGAGGAATGCACTTGGACAAGGGGACACAGAAGGGTAGAATGGGGTAAATTTTCTCACATAAAAGAGGCAAGAAAAAGCTTTTACAGTAAAGGGAAACATGGCAGAGGGTGAGAAGGAGGGAATGACCCTTATGCTAATCAGAATTGGCTCAAAGAGACAATAACATACACACTTAAATGGGTATAGAAATCAATCTTATCGAATAGTAAATTAGGAAAGGAAAGTGATAAGGGAGTGATAGAATGGAGGGCCTATTGGAGGAAGGGGTTGTCTCAAGCAAAATAGTTTTGAGGAGAGACAGGGTGAAATGAGAAAGAGAATAGAATAAACAGAGTGAGGGTTAGGATGGAGAGAAATACAGTTGGCAATCCTAACTGTGGAAAAAACAAAGTGAAGCAAATTTATCTAACAAAGTCCTCATTTCTCAAACATGTAGAAAGCTTAGTTAAATGTGTAAAAATAAGAGCCATTCACCAGTTGATAAATGATCAAAAGATATGAACCTTTTTCATATGAAGTAATAAAAGCTATCGATAACCATATGAAAAAGTGCCCTAAATCACTGCTGATTTGATATATTCAAATTTAAACAATTCTGACATACTACCTCTCAGTCTAATAGGACAGAAAAGGTAAATGACAAGTTTTGGAAGGGATGTGGGAAAAATGAGACATTGATGCAGTGTTGGTGGGGTTGTGACCTCATTAAACCATCCTGTGGGGAAAAGTGGAAATCCAGGAAAGGGGCTATAAATCTGTGGATACCCTTTGACCTAGCAATTCCCCAAATAGATCTGAATCCAAAAAAAATTTTTTTAATTTATTTTTAATATGTTTAGTTTTCAGCATTGATTTTCATATGCGTTTGAATTACAGATTTTTTTCCCCATTTCCACCCCCCCTTCCAAGATGGCGTACACTCTGGTTGCCCTGTTCCCCAGTCTGCCCTCCCCTCCGTCA
>CM053624.1:49643090-49658497 GCA_028646595.1 Phalanger gymnotis | reverse complement strand
GGGAAGGGAAGAAGGGAGAGAATTTGGAACTCAAAGTTTTAAAAAATAGATGTTCAAAAACAAAAACAAAACAGTTTTTGCATGCAACTAGAAAATAAGATACACAAGCAATGGGGCATAGAAATTTATCTTGCCCTACAAGAAAGAAAGGGAAAAGGGGACGCGAGGGAGTGGGGTGACAGAAGGGAGGGCTGACTGGGGAACAAGGCAACCAGAATATACGCCATCTTGGAGTGGGGGGGTCATAGAAATGAGGAGAAAATTTGTAAAATTTCTGTGAAAATTTGTGTGAGTTTCTGTGAAAATCAATGTTGAAAACTAAGTATATTAAATAAATAAATTAAAAAAAAGAAAGTTGTCTTTATTTTCTTCTGCTTCTTAAAAGCCCTAAGTCTTTCAGGGCTCAAATCAAGTACTACTTCCTGAAAGAGACGATTCTCAATTTCTCTTTTGTTTTTAAAGTGTCTTGCTCACAGTTTCTTTGCCTTGATTTTAAATATGTTTTGTATCTATTTGTTTGTGTGTATGCTCTCCCAACTCTGCTCCCAATTGGAACATAATGTCCTTGAGGGAAGGGATGGTTTCATTCCTGCCTTTGTATTATCTCTAATGTCTAGTCCAGTGACTAGTATATAGTATGTATTTAATAAGTTACTTATTGATTTGAATTAAGAGTATTGTCATTGTTATCTTTTATTTTATACAGTGTTTTTCTTAAAATACTGTGCAAATATTATCATCCTCATTTCACAGATAAAGAAAAAAATTTGGAGAGGTTGTGACTGTATTATTAAGAAAAGATGGAGCTTTAGAACAAGTGTAGTGAAAAGAAAATTAAACTGAGAGGTAGTTCCCTTGTTGTTTCCCACCAGTGGTCCAACTAGCTCAGGACCTTCGTTCAATTTTCTTTCTCACATAGAGAAACAGATATATTAACCCTGGATAAATGCCAAAAGATATAGAGAATAAAAGATGAACAATGCCAGAACTTAAGATTCTGTTATGACAAGATACAGTTGGAAAAGGTCCAATATCAACTCCTTCTATTCACAGATAAGAAAAAAATTGTGATTCTGACAAATGAAGTACTTTGCTCTGGATCACCAAAGTCATCAGTGGTAGAGCCACTGGTTAAGTCAGGTCAGGTGACTCCAAGTTTAGTGATTTTTACGTATTGCCTCCTTAACTAGAACACAGCAGCTGTAGAATGTCTGAACAAATTGTGACATGGGAAGGTAGGGAATATAATAATACTTTCCCTTGAGAAGTATGAGGAATTCAGAGAAATATGGGCAAATATATATAATAATTCAGTGAAGACTGCAGAACCTGGAAAAATGACCATAATGACGAATAAAATAGAATATGCTATATGTTGTTAATGTCATATGTTAATATAAGATAATTATGTAATATAATGATAATATAGTATATGTATATTGTATATAATAGCATGTTTATATTATAATGTTATGTATAATGTGATATATCATAAACAAGATGATATAATGTGATGTGATATGATGATACAGTATGAATAATGCGATACAATATGACACAGTGTAATATGACAATACAATACTATGCATATGATATGGTATAAGTAATACATTGCAGTTAATATAATACAAAAATATAGGTATATATACACAATCACGTACATACATACACACATATGTATACATCTAGAAGACGTCAGATATCAGAATAAATATTGTTATAAGAGAGAGATCTATGAATTTCTCCTCCTAGGGACACACTGTAGAGTCTCCCAAAGCTGTTACTCAACTGAGATCCTATATATAAGGCACATTATGAATTTTATTGCTTCATATCAGTGCCATCCATGATATTACTATTAATAATAACAACAATAGCAACAGTTCCTTATTCTCCTAATCATTTTGATGGAGCTTGGATAGAAATGGTCTAAGGACAAATTATGATCCTGAATTATTCTAATTATAGCTAAGATTTTGCCAAATATTATGAAAATGAATAAATTTTATTATGTTATTAATACCATTATCAATTTAATAAATGTATTGGGACGAAAGCTCCCTTTCCACAAATTCACCAAAAGCATTCTAATTCTAGTATCAAAAATGAAGATAGGAATGGCATACATCATGTCCTTTGGAGATTATGAGCATTCAGTGTGGCAACATTCAATTAAAAAGAGGTTTCTAAAATTTTCATTGGTGACGGTCTTTGTAGGTAATTATAATTTCTAATATATTTGCCCAGGATATATTATAGCCACCTACAAATGTAATATACTTGCAAATAAGTAAATTCTGTCATTCAATGTATTGAAGCAAAGAATGAATGATTCATTACTTGTAATATTAAAGAAGGTAGTCACTCACTGGTTTGGGAACTGAATTATCTACCCCATAAGGTCTTTTTATATTTACCAATATATTATATTTACCAATATATTTGGTAATATGTTTGCCTTTAATGGTACCCCATTTCCAGAAATGTATCTTTTCTCTTTTTTAATCTCAAGGATATTTCAGATATTTTATTTCTAGAAAGGGTATTTGCCATTTGTCAGTAGTTATTGATGGTGATGATATGATGATAAGGATGATAATTTCCACAATGATGATGATGATATTTATGAGTAAAATTCACAGAAAAATAAAGGGAGGCACATATATTGGGCTGTGTTTTATGTAGAAATGGACAAGGAGTATGTCTTCCTTGCTGGATCTCTTGTATAAAAGCTGCCATTTTTCCTACTTGATAGTTGCAATCATAGCTCCACCTAATAAGTGTGTTTTCCTCTGATGAACAGGAGCTAAACCATCTGAGGTCTTCACCACTGCCAACAGTCTTCCTAGTGATTTGGCTGGTAACAGAGATGAATAAGCTTCAGGCCTTTTATTTTCAAGTCCTCTATTAGCTTGTTTAATTACTCAAAACTCTCAGTGCTACTGACTGCATCTATATATTTGTCCAAAATGTGTTTCCTCAGTTTTCTAAATTTCTAAATATTTACAGAAATTAAATAAAAAGAAACACTACAAAAATGTGTTCAGGTGAGGAACTTTCATGATGTAGAATGCATTATGCATAAAAGACAGTTCATTTCTGAATATCCAGAGACAGGAATTTCTGAAACACTGACAAAGACATTAATCTCTCTAGCCAGGAAGAAATGAAATGCCATGCTTTGTAATACATTCTTCATGGCTGTTCCTAAGTAGCCAGTCCACACATGGTTTTGTTAGAGGCAAAATAATCAAAATGGTATTTGAAAAGTTGGAGATTATTTAGCATATAATTTTCCAAGCAAGAATCAAAATAATATAGCATCTACACTCTCAATTGGTGTAGATATGAGTTCAATCTCACATAATGTCACATCAAATTAACAACAGATGGGGTGAAACCTGTCACCTTGAAGTAAATGATTTATGATTTTTTTCCTTGCACACTGTTCAACACACTATATGTGTTTATTTTCTCTTTCGCAAGAGAGACATTATAGAGTGTATGATTATATAATGTATATATGTATGTGATGAATCAATTAGGAACACCTAGGTGGTGCAATCAATAAAGTTCTTAGCCTTAGCCTAGAGTCAGGAAGATTCGTTTTCCTGAGTTCAAATCTGGCCTCAAGACAATTACTAGTTGTATGACCCTGGCCACATCAATTAACCCTGTTTGGCTCAGTTCCTCATCTGTAAAATGAACTAGAGAAGGAAATGACAAACTCTTTGAGTATCTTTGCCAAGAAACCCCTAAATGATGTCAGAAAGAGTCAGACAACACTGAAACAATTTGAACAACAACCAAAAAGTGTGTTTGAATACGCATGATCAAATAACTTAAAACCATATGAATCAGGTTAAACCTAATTCCTCTAATTTTGTGTTATTTATGAGCTACTCTCATGGATATAACAATGTGACTAATTTTCATTCGAATTTTTCCTTCTTTATTTGGAAAATTTTCATTATGTTCACAGTCAGGTAAGGTTAGAGTGGCTAGCCAGGGAAAGTAAGAATGTTGGGCTAATTTACAAAGTGTATTGAGCCAGAACCAGGGAGGTTGTGTACTTAGAGTCATTAGAATCTTAGAAGTCATCTAGTCACATGATCAGATGCACACATTCATTCTTTACTCTCCCAATAATCATCCTGCCTCCCCTTCAACAATTCCAGTGATGAGAAGTTCACTTTCTTACCAAGTAGATTATTTTTTTGGTAGGGGTCTAGGTTGGCATTTCTTCTTCTTGGACAGATTAAATTGGAAGATTAGGGGTTAGAAGCATTCTTAACCTGGGGTATGGATTCCTAGGGGATTTGTAGATAGATTTCAAGGGATCCATGAACTTGAGTGGAAAAAATACATATTAATTTTCATGATAATTAATTTCCTTTGTAATCTTATGAATTTTATTTTATGCCTTTAAAACATTATTTGGGAAAGGGGTTCCTATGCTTCACGAGACACATAAAGGATTCCATCTCTCTCTCTCTCTCTCTCTCTCTCTCTCTCTCTCTCTCTCTCTCTCTCTCTCTCTCTCTCTCTCTTTCTCTCTCTCGCACATACACACACACACACACACACACACACACACACACACACACACACACCAAGGGGTAGAGGGAACTTGGTTTGTGAGAGATGACTGAAACTCTTCTGTTCCTAATCAGCAGCTGAAAGACAGAAGGAGAATTTGATGTGCTTCAGTTGGCTGGCAGGTGGGGAATGAACCTATTCATAAAGCCTGAATTGCCTCACTTGCTAGGATGAGGGCAGCAGGAAAAGCAGACCTTGTACATGGAGAATCACCTCCAAGGGTAGAATCAAAATGGATAGAAATGGGAAGGGAATTGATTTAAACCTGGAATCTTCCTCTGAGCAGAAAAACTGAGAAGAAATGAAGAATCTATTAAGCCTAGCAACTCAACTGTATTACACATGTTGCCTTATACTGTATTCTAAACCTTAGTCCTTGTTAATAAGATTTATGAGTGACAAGATGATTAATTATACATGGCTTTGATGTCGCTTTTTAGTGATGAAAGTTGTTTTTATAGCCAATAGTCAAATAGGAAGAAGCCAGCATCAAGAGCAGGTATCTGTTGAACTCAGCTACCTCAGGCTACCTTTGCCAAAGTGGTCATGTTGAGTGATCTCCTTTCCAAGTTTCCTACAGAAATTCCAATCAAGATATCTGTCATTCTGTCATTGTGTATGTTGGAAAGAAGCAGCTATCAGGATTTCTATTTCATGGAATTAATCAAGACAGGACCATCTGCCCTCATTTTTTTTCACTTGTGTCCTACACCTCAAATTTGTAATATGCTAGAGCCAACACAATGTTTTTGAATTCCTATATACATAGTAAATAATAATAATAATGTTGTTTTAATAGATTTTTTGACTGAAAAATCCATGGGAACAATTATAACATATTAATAAAATGTGTATTTCTCCTTGCCTTGTGCAGTACTAATCAAATGTCAGACACTTAACCATTTGTTTAATTTAATAACATTTGCCTTTGGTAACATGAATTAATACACTTCCTATATCATTGGTCTATATACTGTGAACAAAGCTCAAAGTTTCCTTAAGAACTGAATTTCATGTTATCTGCATGTCTCTTATCAGAAGGTTACAGAATTCTGTAGTTGGGAAAGACCTTATGGGGTACCTAATTCAATTCCCAAACTACTGAATGACTGCCTTCTATAACATTACAAGTAATGCATCATTCATTCTCTGCTTCAACACATTCAATGACATAGAATTTACTTCTTTGCAAGTACATTACATTTGCAGGCAGCTATAAGTATTCCTTATACTAAGGAAAAAATCTATCTCCTAGAAAATTATGTTTGGCTCTAATTTTGTTCTCTATATGCTAGCAATGTGATTTTTAATAACTCTACAAGCAAATGTTCTCAAGATGTAAATACCACTCTCATAATTTCCAGTTCTTCCAAGTCACCAAAATAAATATCCCAAACTATTATCCTCATTTCTCTCCTATCAGAACTTTGGACTCTTCCCCTTAAAATTCAGGCTATGGATATTTGCTTTCATAGTATCCTACAACAGGTATCCCTATCATTTCTGCCTATCTACACACCATGACACCTGCACTCCAGTTGTTAGCCTCTGATAGATGGGTTTTTACCTTATCAAGCTTGGCACATCCATAGCCCTTCTCAGTTATTTCCACACAGCACTGCCCAGTGCATAATCATCTCTCAGTTTTTCCAGGTCTTCTTTTTATCTTGTCTTCCTCTTATTAATGTAAAGCTAAAGTCAGAGATTGTCTTAATTGTATTTGTACTTCTAGCCCTTATCACACTCCCTGACAGCAAATAAGCAGACTCTTAATAAACTCATACTCCCTCACTCACTCAGTCTGTTTATCTATCTATCTATCTATCTATCTATCTATCTATCTATCTATCTATCTATCTATCTATCTATCTCTCTGTCTGTCTGTCTATCCATCCATCCATCTATCCATCCATCCATCCATCCATCTGTCTGTCTGTCTAATCTATCATGTATTTCTTTTTATAGGCTATTGAGTTAAACAAGCATTTATTAAATATTATATACTAACGGCCAGACTCTAGCTTTTAGTATATGATGTCCAATAAATGCTTGCTGAATTCTAGTTGCTAGACTATGCTCTGAGATGATTTCAAGTCTGTTCATCTCCCAAGCACCTCCTCTTATCTCATTCCAGCTTACTATTATATTTATTTAAAATAGCACTAGGCACTGAATAAAATGTTTTAGATGTAGCTTAAACTATGAAGCATATAGCGTCACCTCACTGATTCTCATATTAGCACCATATGATTTGGTTTTGGACTAAGACTATGAGGAAAAATTGAAAATCACTGATGTAAAAAAGTTAAAGAATTTGAATTTGTATATAAAAGATCATGATTATATTTCACCCTTAAAGAAGAGGTACGTGCAGGTAAACTTGGTTCTAAAAGGTACATTTGGGGCAGAAGCCATGTATAAAACTTTAAAATGCTCATTTTTCAATGTATTACTTCATTTTTTATGATGCCTTGTTTCTTTCACTCAATTCAATAAGCAAGGTTTTAGGTGCTTACTGTGATGGAAGTGAGAAAACAAAGATAAAAGAAAACATCAGTCATACCCTCAAGGGGTTCAAAATCTAGTATAGTAGTGATATGTATCCTATGAGTGTAAATTATTAAGCTTATAGGAAAACATTTATAGTAGCAATATTTGTGGTAGCAAAGAACTGAAATCAAAGTGGGTGCCCATCATTGGGAAATGGTCAAAGGAGAGGTGATTCATGATTGCAATGGAATATTATTGTGCTAAAAGAAATAATGAACATAATGAATATGAAGAACTATGGAAAAACACACATAAATTGATGCAAAGTCAAATAACTAAAGCCAGAGAGAGAATTTATTGAATGATTGCCAAGTGGAAAGAATAACAACCATAAAAGAATCAAAACTGAATGTTGCAAAATTATAAAGAAAAGCTAGACCCTAAAGAACAGAAGTCAGAAGACACTTCTCATTGCTCTTTTGTGGAGGTAGAGATTCATGGGATCGAAATATTTCATAGAACACCAGATTTTTTTTTAAATGGAGATCCATTTTGTTGAGTTTCTCTCTCTCTCTGTCTCTCTCTCTGTCTCAAATTCTTTGTTATAGAAGAGGACTGTCTAGGAAAAGAGAGGAGAAATGAGAAAGATGAAACCTTAACTTATATAAAATAAGAAAAGAGAAATAATAAAAGTTCTTAGAAGAGATCAAACTTAAATCTTTGCAATTTAACATGCATTTATTAAGCACCTATCATGTGCAAAGTATTGTGTTAGATTTGAGATATAGATGGCTGAAGATGTGAGGTTACAGGTCAGCAAAGGGGTATTTGGATTTACCGCAGGATATTTAGATTTGAGATTCATCAGCATAGAGATGGTAATTAAATCTCTGGGAGTTGATGAGGTCATCAGGTGAAGTAGTTTTGAGAAAGAAGAGAAGAGGGCTCAGGATGGAAAACTGGGAGACACCTATGATTAGATGGTGTGATCCAGGTGATGATACAGCAAAGAAGTCTAAGAAGGAGCCATTAGATAAGTTGTAGATGAACCAAAAGTTAATGTTGTCCTGAAAACCTAGAGAGAAGAGATTATTAAGGAGGAGAACATTTTCAACAGTGTCAATAACTTTAGAGATATCAAGAAGAATGAGGGTTGAGAAAAGGCCATTTTATTATGGAAATGTTTAGTATGATTTCAAATGTGTAATTAATATAATATTTCTTGTTTTCTTAATGGTTGGAGAAGTGGTGGAAGGAGGAAAGGAATTGAGAACTGAAAAGAAAAATAGAAAGCACCATTTGAGAAAAAGACATCTTTGTGGTTATGAACAATAATGATTGAGAGGATTGTGTTACCCTCAATAGAAATAGAGGTTTCAGAAGAAGCTTGACAAATTCAACTTTCTTGTTTAGCTTTCAAAGATTTCTCACATCTGATCATTTC
Organism: Phalanger gymnotis; assembly: GCA_028646595.1. Classification (NCBI taxonomy): domain Eukaryota; kingdom Metazoa; phylum Chordata; class Mammalia; order Diprotodontia; family Phalangeridae; genus Phalanger; species Phalanger gymnotis. The sequence goes on along the minus strand of CM053624.1, from coordinate 49,649,964 downwards.
TACCTTCCCCATACTACCAAAATATCAGGGTTCTCTGATGCCAGATAACTAATTGTCCTTTCTGGTTGGGCTATTCCCAGCCAAAAGAGAACATTTAACAATGGACCTAACATTAGTTCATCAATAAGTTTTAAGAACCAGGTATTTTCCTAAGAATTTTATTTAAGAAAAAAAATGAAGTTCAACAGTGTTTGTTACCGTATCTGACAAACAGGGGAGTTTGGGCATGGAGCAGGAAGGAAGCAAGAGTTGAAAATAGCCTTAATAAAAACAACTGCATCTCTCCAACCTGGAGGATATCTCAAGGTTATTTATGAAAATAGATTCTCTAGGTTCCCTTATACTGTGAATATGAAGATAAATTGGCTGTAGGTAGAGAGCCAAGCTGGACCTTGTTGTGGTGTAGTTTGCAGTGCAACTTGGAGTAATCTGGGTCCAATGTCTTGGTGCGACACCATTTTCCCCTACTGCTCTGTGACTCTCTGAATGATTTCCAAAGCATTATGTAGAGCTATAACCTGCCCAAGGTCTGAAATGGAGAACAAACCAAAGGCTGTACAGCAATGTTTCCATGTCATAAAGGCAAATGTAGCTTTTTCCTTAACATCCTCTGTCTCTCAAGAAGAGACATTTTAGATATTGATGATCCTTGGCCCTGACTTAATATTTATTGAACTGGTTTAAAATGATTTAATTATTCTATCAGTGAAGGCTATAGAGAAATGGTAGACAACAGGCTCAGATATGATTTAAAGGAATGAAGAGGAATAAAGGTATTGTAAAATAATTCAAATGTGAAAAATTTCTAAATATGAAGTACCAGGTCCATTAGTAATTATACTGAAGGAGTAGAGAGTGCTTCTAAGGTAGATGTTTGACTACTTCTAAAGTTATTTAATGAATAAATGTCAACATTATATGAATTTGAAAACTGCTAAATGATAAAACTGGAACTAATAAAAAGAAAAATAACCAATATGACGTATTGGAGTGTTGAATGTAGAACTAAGAGATCTAGGTTCAAAACCCAGTTCCGTAATTTACTAACCGTGAAAATTTCCATCAATCTCTCATCTTTCTTGGTCTAGATCCTTTAAAAACAAAATGAAATTATAATGTCTGTACTGCATACCATATAAAGCTATTGCAAAAGAAGAACAATTATGTATGTGTGTATATATATATATATACATACATATGTGCATATATATACGTATATATACTTTGTAAATTACAAAAGAAATACAAATATAAATCTTCAATATTATTTAGCAAATTGTGAATGAGAAAGAAGATACCCTAAGGTATATTTAGGTATTGAAAATTATTCAACACAATGGGCATCAAATGCCTTTTTAATCAGTGAATTGGATAAAGGCATGAGTAACATAGCCATTAAACATATGAATGGTGTAAAACTGGAAGGAGAGCAAAGGCACCAAATAACACAGAATAAAAACCATATTAAGAAGATGGAATTCAACAATGATAAAAGCAACTTTACATGAACAGAATGGGAGAAATTATCATACATAAAAGAGGTATCCATTCCTTCTCTACCTTCCTCTTTCTTTCAGTGCATCGCTCTTTCTCCCTACTCCATTGTTTTTGAGATCATCCCAATATAATTATTGCACATTTAAGTTCTCTGTTTTGTAGACTCCTTCTAACTGCCATGATAAAGTTCTCAGGAGTTATGTGCTTTGTCTTCCCATATAGGAATATAAAAAGTTTAAACCTCTTGAATCCCTTATATTTTCCCTTTCACGTTTACTTTTTATGCTTCTCTTGTTTCTTGCATTTGAAAGTCAATTTTTCTACTGTTCTCTCATCTTTTCATCAGGAATACTCAAAAGTCCAATTTTTCATTAAATATCCATCTTCCCTCCCTAAAGGATTATACTCAGTTTTTCTGGGGAGGGCATTCTTGGTTGTAATCCTATTTTCATAGCCTTTCAGATTGTCATATTCAAAACCCTCCAGTCTTTTAACCTGGTAGATCTTAATCTTTACTATGCTCCATCATTTTTGAATGGTTCTTTTCAAGTTGCCTGTGGTATTTTCTCTTTGACCTAGGAGCTCTGAAATTGCACTATAATATTGCTGAGAGTTGTCATTTTGAGATCTCTTTCAGGAGATAATTCATAGATTCTTTCTGTTTCTATTTTCCTCTTTGTTTCCAAGTTCTAAGCTATAGGGACAGTTTCTCTCTCTCTCTCTCTCTCTCTCTCTCTCTCTCTCTCTCTCTCTCTCTCTCTCTCTCTCTCTCTCTCTCTCTCTCTCTCTCTCTCTCTCTCTCTCTCTCCTTCTCTCTCTCTCGTATGTATATATGTGTGTGTAGATATGTATTATGTATGTATGTATGTACAATGTCTATGATCTTTCTTCGATCGTGTTTTGGTAAGCCCCCAAATTTTTAACTTATCTCTCCTCAATTTATTTGGCAGGCCACTTGTTTTTCTGATGAGATATTTCATATTTTCTTCACTTCTTTAATTCTTTTGGCTTTGACTTTGTTGTCTCATGGAGTCTTTAAATTCCATACTTAATTATGCTTTGTAAGGAGTTATTTTCTTCCATGAGCTTTTGTACCTCTTTTTCCAATGGCAATTTTGTTTTCTCATGAGTTATTTTCTTCAGCAAAGTTTTGTGTCTTTTATTAACCATTTAACTATTTTTTGTTTGGTTTTGTTTTAATTTTTAAAGGTTTAAAGTTACAAACTGTCAACTTCCCTCCCCACTTCACAATAGAGAAGGCCATTATTTTACACACATACACATACATGCGAACACACATGCACACAATCATACGTGGACCATATTGTCCACTATTTATCAATTCTTTCTCTGGAGGTAGATAGCGTCTTCTATAGGTCCTTTGTAATTGATTTGAATATTTGTAATACTCAAAATAACTTAGTTGTTCACAATTGCTCTTCAAACAATATTGTTGCTAGTTTATGTGCTCTTCTTTCGGTTCTGCACATTTAACTCTTCATCATTTCATTCAAGTCTTTCCATGCTTTTTTTTCTAAAATGAATCAGCTTATTTCATATGGCAGAGTAGTATTACATCACAACCATATACCATAATTTGTTTAGCTGTTCTCTAATTGATGGACATCCTTTCAATTTGTAGTTCTTTGCTGCCACCAATTCTGTATTTAGATTTTTATTTTCTTCAGTAATTTTGTGCCTCTTTTTATTAAGCTATTAATTGTTTTTTCATAGTTTTCTTGCATTGCTCTCATTTCTTTTCCCAGTTTTACTTTCTTAATCTTATTTGATATTTAAAATAATTTTATCTTTTCTAGGAATTCTCATTGAGCTCATGTTAATTTGTACTTTTTTCCTCTGAGGATTTTCTTACAGCTATTTTATCCTAATTGTCTTCTTTTGAGTTTGTGCCTTAATCTCTTTCACCATAGTAGCTTTTTATTGTTATCTTTTTTATTTTCTCGTTTTTCAGTCTATTCCTTGGTCCTGAATTTTATTTTAAAGAAGAGGTTTGCTTGCCTGGAGATGAGGGCTATACTTTGTCTTAAGCCTCACACTTCTTTGAGGTATGCAACTTTTAGAGCTAGATCTGGGATTTATAAATTATTGGTGCTTCCAAAGTAGTGTGATCAAGGGAGAAATTTGTTCATTGCTTTCCTGATCTGCCCACTTGTCCTTATTTAAGATGGGCCCCAATCCTTTGCAGCCATAAGATTATGGTTTCACTGATCCTTTGTGACAAAAAGCCCTCCTCTTCACCATTGAATTGTGACCCAGTCACTATAAGCAACAAAGTTGCCTGAAAGCACTCTGTATTGTACCCAGTGCTAGCACAGGGATCTCTTATTATCTCTTTTTCACCAGTTGTTCAATTGCTCTTACCATCTCTGGGTTGAGAGCTCCCAAAGCTGCTTCTGTTACTGCCCATCACCAAGTCCCAAAGCTGGTTTTGGTGGCCCATGAACCCCAATGTCATAGATCTCTTCTTCCAACTTCTTAAGTTGTCTCAGGCTGGAAAATGTCTCACATTGACATTTTGTTGACTCTGCTGCTTCAAAATTCAATATCATACATGATTTTAAAGTTGTTCGAGTGGGACTGTGGGAAGAGCTCAACTGCACTACTTCCCCTACTTCACAACGTTGGCTCTAATAGAAAGAAATTTCAATGAAAAAAAATGGTGTGAGTGGACTGCAACCTCAGTATGAGGAAGTATTTAAATGTGCTGTCCTCAAAAGGTAGTATGATCTTGATCTGTATTATGATAGAAACAAATCCTAGGAATAAGGAAGTGATAGTCCCTCTGTACTTGGCCTTAATCGTGCTACATGTGGTGTAGTATGTTCACTTCTGGACATTACGAATTAAGGACATAGAAAATTTGAATAACATCGAGGTCATACAGTGAGTGGTTGAAATTGTCTGGGAGGTTTAGAAAAGACAATAAAATATTCACTGGGGACATGACAGCTGCCTTCAAATATGTGAAGGGTTGCTATATGGAAGAAGGATGAGACTTTGGTTGATCCTCAAAGGAGAAATGGATGAAAGTTACAAAGACATAAATTTAGCCTTCATATCTTATAAAACATGCTAACTAGAGATGTCCATTAGTGCAATGTGTGCTTTGGAAGGTAATGCATTTCCATTCATTAGAATACTTCAGTAAGATTCTGGATAGCCATTTATTAGTCATATTTTATTTGGGATTAATTTTTGGGTATGGGTTGTACTAGGTGTCAGGTAAAATCACTCTTAACTCTAAAATTCTGAGATTCTGTGACATGTCATAAAAAGAAGATGATATAGGTCATCATATTTTAATGTTAAGTGAACTGTATCTTGGAAATAAGCACATAATAAAATTATGAATTGTAAATAGGACTGAAAATTGGGAAAATAGAAAAATGCTAAATTAAGACCATTTTAAACCACAAGCAGAGTTTGTTTATAAGAGGAGAGTTCGGATTGGAAAAGGAACAGACAGACAATACCAGGCAAACTTTATTGCTTTACTGCTAGAAGACAAATAGATATGATTTAAACAGGAAAGGAATACTATAATATCACAACTTTTAAATCTTTGTAAGATAATCAGGAAGATTACATTTACCTCACTTTCTTGGCGGGGGGAGAGGATTTCTATTTCTAATCTAACTTTATTGTGCTTATTAGCACTCATTGACAATCAAAAGCAATGCACAATGCAATATTTATTCTGAGATTCTTATGCTATAATTAGTCATAACCCTTTTTTTTTCTTTGCCTAAGCATATTTCCTTTGCATTACATTAAAATTGATTTTAATTAGCGGTATCACAGGATCTCAGCATTACCAGAGACCTCAGAGCCTATTAATTCACACCCAAAGTTGTATTATATTTCAATATTCATCTTATACTGTCATTCAGTCTTTGGTGGAAGAACTTCAAGGCAGAAAATGTGGGGAGTAGTATGAGGAGGACCCATTTCTGCCTAAAGCCATGCACAGCTTTAATTGGTAGGATGTTCTTTCTTATATCCAACTTCTACCTGCCCTTCTGCTACTTCTTTGCATTGTTCTGTTCTGGTTTTTTTTTGTACTTTGGAGCAAATTAAAACAAATCTAATCTTGCAACTCATGAATTGATCACATACTTAAGACAATGATCTTGTTTTCCCATAAATCTTCTCTTCTTCAGGATAACACATCACTTATCCTTCAACCAATTTTTCTAGGGCACAACTGTAAGCTCCTTCAACATACTCTAGTTCTTTTAGCTATATTTATTTAATTTATCTTCATATCAATGAATCTGGATTTCATAATTAGGTACATTGGAATCTTATAGAATAATTATTCAAACGCACAATCAGCACTCTCTATTCTCCATTGAGATGAAGGAAAATAACATGTTGAAGTAGCCATGTGTTGCCAATTGCAAAGGCTATAGAATATAGTTTTAAAAAGTTTATTACTTGAAATAAATACTAAGAGAGAGGAAACATAGTTAACATGTAGAAAATAATAATTAAAATATCTCAGTTCTAACCCCAAAATTTTGATGGTATCTCTTCTGAAAATTTCTATATACAACTGATTCAAAGTGGCTTAAAAATGAGTGCTATCAAATACCTTGATGGCATGCATGCTGCTAGGCAACGAAACTACAAAGGCCTAGTTGCAGGGTGATATTTATTGAATTTCCATAGACTTCTACTAGTCTTAGATACATTTTTACTTAGTATGAGTATTATGAGAAAGGGGAGGAGTATTTCAGTGAAGATTCCCTTACATCTAATCAAGCCAGGCAACTTTTAAAGCCTCAATTGAACAGAAACTAATAGAGGTAAGCATAGAATCCAGTTAAATTATTTTAGGATCATTGTCTTAAACAATGATTTGGGTAAAAACAGATTTACAATTTAGTTTGTCTGATTATGTAATCAGACAATATCTAATATCTAATAAGGCAACTGATTATTTTTCAATCTTGTGTTTTTCATTTTATAACTAGAACCTGAAAGTGTTATAGAAATGGGCAACATGTAAAATAAAATTTATCTTGAAAAACACAAATGTAAACATGTACGGGAAATACCATATAAGGGAGAATTTTAGTAAGTGGATAAAACACATTGAGTTACAGTAAATAGTAAAAATAAAGATGACAAGTCAGTAAACAGAAATTAAAAGTGTTTTTGTAATAAGAGTACTCAGACATCTATAATCTAATCAATTTGGGAGCTTTTTGCAATGATGTATCTAGCAAGTCAGCCTCGCCACCTCATAGTATGTGACTTTTGCCCATGTCCTATGTAAAATTCAGTTTCATGGGGATTACTCAAAGTATGGAAGATCTTCCTCACTTTTTCCTGACATCAAGAAGGCCCCAGC
>CM053624.1:49611310-49642590 GCA_028646595.1 Phalanger gymnotis | reverse complement strand
GTTGAATTGCTTGACTTCTTAGGGAGGGTGGATGGGAAGGGAAGAGGGGAGAGAATTTGGAACTCAAGGTTTTAAAAAAATAGATGTTCAAAAGTAAAAAAGTTTTTTTTTTTTTGCAACTAGAAAATAAGATGCACAGGCAATGGGGCATAGAGATTTATCTTGCCCTACGAGAAAGGAAGGGAAAGGGGGATGGGAGGGGAATGGGGCGACGGAGGGGAGGGCAGACTGGGGAACAGGGCGACCAGAGTGTACGCCATCTTGGAGTGGGGCGGGGAGGAAATGGGGAGAAAATTTGTAATTCAAACGCCTGTGAAAATCAATGCTGAAAACCAAACATGTCAAAAATAAATTAAAAATAAATTTTAAAAAAATGAAAAAAAATGTTCTAAATCACTACTGATTAGAGAAATACTAATTAAAACAACTCTAAGGTACCACCTCATACTTGTCAAATTGCCCATCATGGCAAAAAGGGAAAATGACAAATGCTGGAGAGGATATAGAATAATCGGCACAGTAATGCCTTGCTGGTGGAGTTGCAAAATAGTGCAAACACTCTTGAAACCAACTTTGAACTACTTCCAAAGGGCTATAAAACTGTATATAACCTTTGATCCAGGAATATCATTACTAGGTCTGTATCCCAAAGAGATCAACAAAAAAAGGAAAATAAAGTCACATATGTATAAAAATATTTAGGTAATCTCTTTTTGTGGAAATAGGAAAATGGAATGGAATAGAATGGAATGGAATGGAATGGAATGGAATGGAATGGAATGGAATGGAATGGAATGGAATAGAATGGAACAGAATAGAACAGAATAGAATAGAATAGAATAGAATAGAATAGAATAGAATAGAATAGAATAGAATAGAATAGAATAGAATAGAATAGAATAGAATAGAATAGAATAGAATGGGAAACTGAAGAGATTCCATCAATGGGAGAATGGTTGGGCAAATTGTGGTATATGATTGTGATGGAATACTATTGTGTCATGGTTGTAGCCCTTCATTCTTGAAGAGGAACAAAAGGACATCAGTATGTCAGAATCAAGGTTCAGTTTATCCTGCTGTGGCTGATCAAGATGATATAAGCTTGGAAGGCTCTACCACAAATCAGGCAGAAAATAGTCCACATAAAACATCCAGAGTTGAGATGTCTCTAAATTTGTGCATCTCATTTTTTTAACTACTGCAATTCTGCTTTGCTTGGAGAACACAGTACATTCTTTGATGTGAGCATCATGTTGGGTGGTATTTTGCCAGTGTATCCCACATCCCACAAATGATTCCAAAGTTCTTCACAAAGACCTTGAAAGTGTATTTGTATCACTTCTGCCCACCATGTGAGTGATTGCCTTCTGTGAGTTCTCCATGAAATAGTCTTTTAGGCAAGGGTATGTTTGGCATTTAACCAATGTGGCCAGTCCTTTGGATTTGTGCTCTCTGCAGTAGAGTTTGAATGCTTGGCAGTTTAGCATGAGAAAGGACCTGATTGTCTAGTACCTTATGTTGCCAGGTGATCTTCAGAATCTTCCCAATTCAAATGGAAGCCATTCAGTTTTCCTGGCATATTGCTGGCATACTGTCCAGTTTTCAAAGGCATACAATAACAAGATCAGCAGAATGGCTCTGTAGACCTTCAATTTGATAGGCAGTCTACTATCTCTTCTCTCACAAACTTTCCTTTGGAGCCTCCCAAACCCTGAGCTACCTCTGGCAATGAATGCATTAATCTCATCATCTGTGTGTATATCCCTGGAAAGTATACTGCCAAGATAGGTGAACTTATCTACACAGCATTCAAAATTTGTCCATTTGCCATAACTGGTGGTTCCATGTATGGATGGTGTGGTTCTGGCTTGTGGAGAATCTATGCTTTCTTGCGAAACCAAAACCTTAGCTTTCTTTCAATTGTTGGGCCAAATTAGCCCAAGTGGCAGAGAATTGATTCCTAATTTATTTCATTTCAGTTCCAGAGGCCATATGGAGTGCCTAGTTGTCTGCAAACAACAACAACAACAAAAAAAAACTCGTACACTAATTCCTCCTCTACTTTAGTCTTGGCTTGTAGACTTTTCTAGCTAAATAACATACTGAAAGTGTGGTAGCTGACAATGGTGCTATTTTTATTCTTATGGAACATGTCTGACGCCATTGCTGAAAACAACCTGCTCCAAAACATAGGAACCATCATGCATCCTTGCTTCTCTCCATTGGTGACTGGGAAAGCACAAGAACACTGTCAATTATCTAGAAGCCATGCAAGCATGCTGCATGGAACATAGTATTCAATGTTGATGAACTCTGTGAAACTGAATTTTGCCATAATCTTGCACAAGCACTCATGACTAACAATATAAAAGACCTTGATTGGACTGACGAACATTGTGTACAGTCCTCTAACTTGTACCTGGCATTTCGTCAAGAGTTCTTGAGCAGCAAACAATATATTAACCATTCCTCAGCCTTTTCTGAAGCCACAATGACACCTCAGGTAGATGACCATCTTTCAGGTAAAGGATCATCTTTTTAGGAGGACTCTGTCAAGAATCTTTCTGACAATGACTAAGAGAGAGACCTCCTTGTGATTGTTACATAACAATATTTCCTTTAGCTTTATAAAGATGGATAATGGAGGCATCCTTGAACTCATGGGAGATAACCTCCTCTTACACATAACCTGGAAAATTTCAGTCAGCTTTTGTATGAGAAGTGGACCCCCTGCCTTGTGATCATCAGCTAGAATAGAATCAGCACCAGGCACTTTGCCACGTGAGAGGAACTTAATGAATTTGAAAACTCTTCTTTCAGCTGGAGCTTCAGCTAAAGAGGGACTGACTTCAACCTGAGGTATATGGTCAATGGCTTCAGCATTAATGAATGACAATCTGTTGAGAATATTATGGAAGTGTCCAGCCCATCTCTCCAGGATCATATCTTTATCACTAACCAATATATTTCCACCAGCACTGAGTAGTTGAGATGTACCATAGGTCTTTGGTCCATAAATTGCCTTCAGGGCATTATAGAAGTACTTTTGTTTATTACTGTAAGTGTAAAACTGAATTTCATCTGTCTTCTTTCTGAGCCAAGAATCCTGTATCTATTGAAGCTTCACTTGCACTTTACTTTTAATACAGTTAAAAACTACCTCCTTGGAGATAGATGAACTATCCTTCTAGTAAACTCTGTGGATATCTTGTGTTTTTTTTTCTTTCCATATAGCAGCTTCTGACTATCCCCATCATTTTCATCAAATCAATCTTGATGTTTGTGAGTGCTCTGGCCTAGATGAGTGAATGCAGTGCTGTACACCAAATCTTTGAAAGCTGCCCACTCCTATTCAGCTCCATTGCTGCCAACTGTGTATTGGCTTAACCCTTCCCTCCCCAAATTAGCAATAAAGTGTTCAGGCTCAGAGAAGTGCTGTAATCTGTTGACAATAAATCTTCTGGAAGTTGTTTTGCCCTGGGGTTACTGCTTTTGTAGAATGTGATTATTTAGTCTGGAGAGAATAATTCTATGATCAATCCAGCACTCTGCACAATTGCTTGCATCACTCTCATATCCTATCCATCTCTTTTCCTTACTATAACGTAGTCTATTCAATGCCAATGTTTGTGCTCTGATACATCCACAGAGATTTATTGTGTTTAGTTAAACAAAAGATAGTGTGATGAGGTCATGAGATGCCCAAGTCTTCAGTAGCAAATGACCATTTTTGTTGTTATTTCGAAATCCATTCTTCCCAAGGACTCACTGCCACATCTAGTACCCTGTGTCCACTCTTGCATTAAGGTTACCCAGAATTATAAGCTTATTCTCTTTCAGCACATTGATGGGAAAGGTCTTCATGTCTTCATAAAATTTTCTTTGGCCTCATCAAGATTCATCATGGTGGGATCATATGCACGGATGATAGTACCATAGTACTTTGCTGCAAGTGGTGATCTCATTGTCATGAGTCTTTTGTTCACTCCTCTTGGTAGGCATATAAGTTCCTTGACTAGATTAACTTTTATTGAAAAACTTATTCCACATTCATGGTACTCCCCTGCACTGTGTCCACTACAGAAAACATGTCTATCCAGCTCAGACTTTGGTAAGCTGGCCTTCATTTGGCAACCTTATTTCTCTGAGTGCTTCTATTTGGATGTAATACTTACTAAGTTCTCCTGCAACAAGAGTTGTTTGTTTTTTGGGACTACTGGAATTCATGTTGTCTGTAAGTGTACACACTTTCCATGTACTGATGTTGAATGGAATCATTTTTGTAAAAGATTGTGTGTGTGTGTGTGTGTGTGTGTGTGTTTCAACCACAGGATAGGATCCCCACCTGTCATGGTAAGCAGGCCAGATTTGGGCCAAAAAAGAATTTTTAGGGTAGCATTTGTAGCCCTTCATCTCACCAGGAGGTGAGAAGTGTGGTCCTTCAAAAAGGCTGCTCAGACACACAGAGGGTTGCTGAGTCCTACTGCTGCTTCCAGGGAGAAGACTATCCCATCTAGGCCTCTTGCATGCAGGGTTGTGACTATAGCTCCCAGTTTCTCTATCCTGGCTACTTTGTCATTTGCTTGTCACCAAAGGCCTTTGAGATAGCTAAAAAATAATAAAATGGTATGGAAATTTTCTGATTTGCACCTACATGGGATTTAAGTGAGGCAGAGTTGCCAGAGTCTAGACCTCATTCTCTCTTCCAGAGACATTAATGTCCAGTACAAGACAAAGTCAAGACAATTGGTGCTGAGTCTAGATTCAGTGGATGACCTTGGTGTCCTGAATGTCTAACCAAGCTCTAAGCACTCGAAAGTCTCATTCACCCACTGTGGGAAGTCTTTACATGCTTGGGGTAGATACCTCCCTAACACATCAAAGGATTTGAGACCTCCAGTTACCCTTAACCTGGTTTAACCTCTCTGCCAAAATGGTTTACCAAGGTGTGGCCGCTGTTCATGCTACATCTTCTTGGAGCCACAGGTGAGAGTTAGGTGGATCAGGTGGACTCCAAAGGTGGACAGCAGCCCTCAAAAGGGTACTGCAGCCTTCACACCAGAGGTTATTATGGCATAAGAAATGACCAGCAGGAAGAATCTAGAAAAACTGAGAAGACATATAAGCTGATACAAAGTGAAATTAGCAGAGACAATAGATTCTTGTGCAAGTAACAGGAATATTGTGCAATGATCAATTGTTAATAACTTAGCTGTTCTGATCAATATAATGATCCAAGATAATTCCAAAGGAGTTATGGATGAAAAATGCTCTCTATCTCCCAAAATAGAATGGATGGAGCCTGAATACAGATAGGGGCATTTTTTTAAACTTTATTTTACTTTTTTTTCTTGTTTTTCTTTTGCAGTCTGTGTTCTCTTTCGTTACATGGCTAATATGGAAATATGTTCTGTATGACTGCACATGTATAGTCTGTAAGTTCTTGCCTTCTCAAAAAAAGTGAAGGAGAGGGAGAGAAGGAATTTGGAACTCAAAAAATTATTTTAAAAAGTTAAAATTTTTGCATACAAATGAGAAAAATAAAACAAAAATCTTTTTAGAAAAATAAATTGATTAATAATTTTTTTAAAAAAGAGAGAGAACAGAGTCCTGCCAGGTATGGAATCTGACTCTCATAGCTCTGAATGACTTGTATAAAAGTAAATTTCTGGTTTGGGAGTAGGGTATTAGTGGACCAGGGCATTTTGAATGATGGGGATTGGAACAAATATGAGTGACACTATAACTCGGGCTTACCTTTGGACGTTTGTCTTCATATTGCTTTCAAGAAGATCATTTTTTTTATCATGGCTACTCTTGAAGCCTAACTACTAAATGGTAGCAATCTGTGTCAGTGGAGAGATTTCCCACACCATAAATTACAGATATTTTAAGTATTTATGTAAATATATAGAGCTTAAAGTCTCTTTTAGATGTCAACACTTCTTCTCCCCTACTTCCTCACTCTTTTTCTTTGTCCAGACCTATGATTTCTTTTGAGCAAGATATTCATTTCAGAAATTCCCTCTACTAATAAAAAGAAACCAAAAAATGAGAAATTTAGAAATATTAGTCAATTGTCTGGGACAGTAAGAGTTTAAGTGAATTGTCCAGAATCACACCATCATCATAAGTCAAAAGTGAGACTTAAACCCAGGTTTTCCTGCTTTCTTTTCATTGTTTTTGTTGCTAGCAAAATTATTTATGAAAATACACTTCAAATGAGTATTTGTTGCTACCCACTTCCGAGCTAGCTTTTTGTGTAGCTGTCATTGGTAAGATTTTCCTGATATCAAGCCTAGACTTTCATCTTCTGCCCTTTTATTCCATTGTTCTTATTTATGTCTTCTAGAGCCAAATGATACAAACATAATCTCTCTTTGAGGTTAAAAAATATTCAGAATTTGAAGATTAGCATTTGTTTTTGATTTTACTTTCCCTTCCCTCACCAAGTAGGACATTCCCCATTTCTTCATTGGATCATCATATGTCATAAATAATTCTTGACCATTCTGGTTGATCTCCTCTTATTGCTCTTTGAATTATCAATGTCCTTCCTATAATGTAGTACCAAGAACTAAAGGCAATATTCTAGACATGGTCAGACTAAGGCTGGGTAGAATGGGACAATCACCTTCTTATAGCCTGGAGTAAAATATATTGCGCGTCATCTAAAGTAAAAAAAAATAAAGTATAGCAGTCCTAATCTCAGACAAAGCAAAAGTAAAGATAGATCTAATTAAAAGAGATAAGGAAGGGCACTACATCCTGCTAAAAGGCACCATAAACAATGAAGCAATATCGTTGTTTAACATATATACCCCAAGTGGTGTGGCATGCAAATTCTTAGAGAAGAGGTTAAGGGAATTACAGGAAGAAATAGACAGCAAAACTATAATATTGGGAGACCTCAACCTTCCCCTTTCTGAACTTGATAAATCTAACCTCAAAATAAATAAGAAAGAAGTTAAGAAGGAGAACAGAATTTTAGAAAAGGCAGATATGTTGAACTCAGGAGAAAACTGTATGGGGATAAAAAGGAATATACTTTTTCTCAGTGCTACATGGCACATACTCAAAAATTGACCATGTACTAGAGCATAAAAACTTCACATTCCACTGTAGAATGGCAGAAGTAGTCAAAGCATACTTTTCAGATCACAATGCAATAAAAATTATTTGTAATAAAGAACCACGGAAAAATAAGCTAAAAATTAATTGGAAATTAAATAATCTAATTCTAAAGAATGAGTGGTCCAAAGAACAAATCAGAGAAACAATTAATAACTTCATTCAAGAAAATGATGATAATGAGACAACATACCAAAACTTATGGGATGCAGCAAAAGCAGTTCTTAGGGGAAGTTGTACATCTCTAAATGCTTACATGAATAAAACAGAGAAAAAAGGAGATCAATGAATGGGCACATAATTGAAAAAGCTAGAAAAAGAACAAATTGAAAATCCCCAATTAAATATCAAATTAGAAATACTGAAAATCAAAGGAGAGATTAATAAAATTGAAACCAATAAAACTATTGAATTAATAAATTAAAAATGAGCTGGTTTTATGAAAAAAACTCATAAAATTGATAAACTTTTGGTCAATTTGATTTAAAAAAAGAAAGAAATCAAATTACCAATATCAAAAATGAAAAGGGTGAATTCATCTCTAATGAAGGGGAAATCAAAACGATAACTAGAAATTATCTTGCCCAATTATATGCCCATAAATTTGACAACCTTAGGGATATGGAGGAATATCTACAAAAACATAAATTGCCCAGGTTAACAGAAGAGGAAGTAAAATTTCTAAATAACCTCATCTCAGAAAAAGAAATTAAGCAAGCCATCAATGAATTACCTAGGAAAAAAATCTCCAGGGCCAGGTGGTTTTACATGTGAATTTTATCAAACATTTAAAGAACAATTAATTCCTATACTTTGTACACTATTTGGGAAAATAGGTGAAGAAGGAGTCCTACCAAATTCTTTTGATGACACAAACATGGTACTAATACCCAATCCAAGAAGAGTCAACACAGAGAAAGAAAATTATAGACCAATTAACCTAATGAATATTGATGCAAAAATTTTAAATAAAATATTAGCAAAAAGATTGCTGCTACTTATCACAAGAATACTACAATATGACCAGGTAGAATTTATTCCAGGAATGCAAGGCTGGTTCAATATTAGGAAAACTATCAGCATAATTGATCATATCAACCACAAAACTAGCAGAAACCATATGATCATCTCAATAAATGCAGAAAAAGCCTTTGACAAAATGCAATACCCATTCCTATTAAAAACACTAGAAAGCATAGGAATAAATGGAACCTTCCTTAAAATTATAAATGGCATCTACGGAAAACCATCAACAAGCATTATTTGTAATGAGGATAAGCAACATTCCCAATAAGATCAGGGGTGAAACAAGGATGTCCATAATTACCCCTACTTTTCAATTTAGTACTAGCAATATTAGCTGTAGCAATAAGAGAAGAAAAAAATTTGAAGGAATTGGAATAGGTGAAAAAGAAACTAAATTATCACTTTTTCAGATGATATGATGATTTACTTAGAGAATCCTAGAGAATCAAGTAAAAAACTACTTAAATAATAAGCAACTTTAGCCAAGTTGTAAGATATAAAATAAACCCACATAAATCCTTGGCATTCCTATACATTACTAACAAACCCAGTAGCAAGAGATAGAAAGAGAAATTCCATTTAAAGTTACTGTAGATACTATAAAATATCTGGGAGTCTATCTGCCAAGATAAACCCAGGGCCTATATGAACATAATTATGAAACACTTTTCACATGAATAAATCAGACCTAAATAAATGAAAAATATCAATTACTCATGGTTAGGCTGAGCTAATATATTAAAAATGACAATTTTACCTAAATTAATCTATCTATTCAGGGCCATACCAATCGAACTACCAAAAAAATTATTTTACAGAGCTGGGTAAAATAATAATAATAAAATTCATCTGGAAACATAAGACATCTAGAATATTTAGGGACTTAATGAAAATAAGTGCTAGGGAAGGTGGCCTACCCATACCAGATATTAAACTCTCCTATAAAGCAGCAGTCATCAAAATCGCCTGGTACTGGCTAAGAAACAGAATCGTGAATCAGTGGAGTATGATAGGCACACAAGACACAGTAGTCAATGACTATAGCAATCTACTCTTTGATAAACCCAAAGAGGCCAGCTTCTGGGCTAAGAATTCAGTATTTCACAAAAACTGCTGGGAAAATTGGAAAATGGTAGGGCAGAAACTGGGCATAGACCAATATCTTACACCATATACCAAAATAAAGCCAAAATGTGCTCATGATTTAGGAATAAAGGCTGAAACTATAAGCAGTTTGGGAGAGCAAGGAATAGTTTACCTATCAGATTTATGGAAAAGAAAAGATTTCATGACACAAGAGATAGAGAGCATTACAAAATGCAAAATGGATAATTTTGATTATGTTAAATTGAAAAGGTTTGCATAAATAAATCCAATGCAACAAGATTAGGAGGGAAGCAGAAAATTGGGAGAAAATCTTTACAATTAGTGTCTTTGGTAAAGGCTTCATCTCTATAACATATAGGGAACTGAGCCAAATTTATAGGAATATGTCATTCCTCGATTGAGAAATGGTCAAAGGATATGAACAGAGGAAGAAATCAAAGATATCTATAGGCATATGAAAAAATACTAGAATCACTACTGATTAGAGAAATGAAAATCAAAACAACTCTTAGGTACTACAACTATCCTGTCAGATTGGCTAGAACTACAAAAGAGGAAAATGATAAATGCTGGAGAGGATGTGGAAAAATTGGAACATTGTTGCATTACTGGTGGAGTTGTGAAATGATGCAGCTATTCTGGAGAGCAATTTGGAACTATGCTCAAAGGGCAATAAAAATGTTCATATTCTTTGACCCAGTAATATCATTTCCAGGTTGGTATCCCAAAGAGATCACACAAGTGGGAAAAGGACCCATATGTACAAAAAAAAGTATAGTGGCTCTTTTTGTAGTAGCAAAGAATTGTAATCAAGGGGATGCCTATTAATTGGGGAATGGCTGAACAAGTTGTGGTATATGAAGTTAATGGAATACTATTGGGCTATAAGAAATGGGGATGATATGGACTTCATAATATCCTGGAAAAATCCTACACGATATAATGCTGAGCAAGCAGAGCGGAACCAGGAGAACATTATACACAACCACAGATATATGGCTTCTGTGATGACTAACCCTTAAAGACTTTGCTCTTCTCAGCAATACAAGGTGCAAAGACAATTCCAAAGGACTCACAATGGAGAGGGCTATCTACATCCAAGGAAAGAACTATGAAGTCTAAATGCAGATTGAGGCAAACCTTATGCTCACCTTTTTTCCCTTTGATTTTTTTTCTCTTTTGTTTTTGTTTTTGGTGGGTTTTTTTGGTTCTGTTTTTTCTTTCTCATGATTCATTCTATTGGTCATAATTCTTCAAAACTTTACTAGTGTGTAAATAAGTTAAATGTGAAGTTATATGTAGAAGATATATCAAATTCCATGCTGTCTTGGAGGGGGGAAGGGAGGGAAGAAAATCTGGAACTCAAAATTATGTAGAACTGAGTGTTGTAAACTAAAAATAAAAATCTCCAAAAAATAAAAAAACAAAGAATGGATTTAACATTTGGAATGAAAAAGCAATCTTTTAGACTCATATCTAAGGAATAAAGCAAGGAAACAAGCAGCACAATAATTTTAAGCACCAAACACAGAGTATGATAAAAGTTATTGACATCTGAATAGAAAGACGTTGTCTTGGACTATCTTCTGATTTAGGCCAGTCCTGTGATAGGTTCAGTATTAGAGTAAAATGAGACACAAGAAATGTCATTCAGTACAATTCAAAAGCAGATATACTTAGCAAGAACAGAAGGACAATATTTGAGACTAGCCATTAAGGATGCCTCAATTGATCCTGCTGAACAAAGCTCCCTTGCCTAAATTAACAATCATGATACAACGGCTATAAATAAGGAAGCCCCTGATTTTGTACTCAGGTAACAAGGATGTGATGCAAACATCATGCTTTGTCAGTCTCCTGATTCGACCAACACTTGAGGACAGTCTCAATCCCTTTATAAGGAAAAATTATCCTAATATGCGTTGGTGGATAGATTAGGATATTGCTCCTACTAAAGAGGGCAGCCAGGTGGCACAGTGAATAGAGTACTGGGTCAGGAGTCAGGAAGCCCTGAGTTAAAATATGGCCTTAGACATGTGACTCTGGAAAGTCACTTTACTGTGTTTGCCTCAGTTACTTCATCTGTAAAATGAGCTGGAGAAGAAAATGGCAAATCACTCCAGTATCATTGCCAAGAAAACCCCAAATGGGGTCACAAAGAGTCAGACACGAGTGAAATGACTAAGCAACAGACTACTGCAGAAGTAGAATGGATTAGTAGAGAGATTAAATGACATATCTTTGGAGTCAGAGAGACAGAATCAAGTTCTCACTTCTAAATACACCATCTCTGTGATCACCAGTGTTACTTAACCTCTAAAGATCCCAGACAACTCTAATACTCCAAATAAGAGATGATTTGCCAGTCTGCATTGTCGGAGGAAATTCTCTGACCATATTCCTGGTTAATTTCTTGCCCCCTAGCTAAATATGGCTCTTACTTTGATTCTAAATCCTCAGTCTTCTTTCATTTAAATGTGCTCTCATTTTCTGTACTTGCTATGTGCCTTCAAATAAAAGTTTTCTTTAAGATAGCAGTCCTCAGAGTTTTTGGTCTCACAACCTCCACACACATATAAATTACTTAAGACTCCCACGAAAACTTTTCTTTAATGTGAGTTACATTGAATGAAATTTATAATAATAGTACCTCATATATTTTTGTATTATGAAAAGTTTTGAGCACTAAGGATAACCCAATCATATTTTGAGAACCAATGATCTGAGATAGTTTATTTTTTTTGTACTAATGTGTGCCAATGTGTCCCTTGGAGGGTCTGAGCAGACAGAAGAGTAAGGCTGTGGCTGGCTAAACACACAGAGGGAGAGAGAAAAATAAGCTTTATGTCTAGTGGCAGAGAATACTAGTTGGGGGCTTGAATTAAGCAAAAGAGATTTTACTGATACTTATAACTTCTCCCAAAGTAGTGGAGAATAAACAATTCTGCATTGTCCTGGATAGAAAAAGTCAACACTTTTTTGGTGGGAGGAGGCTTAGCTACTGTTCAGTAGTTTCAGTCATATCCAATTCTTCATGACCCCATTTTGGGTTTTTTTTGGCACAGATACTGTAGTGGTATGTCATTTCTCTAGCTCACTTTAAAGATGAGGAAACTGGGGCAAAGAGGATTAAGTGACTTTGCTAGAGTCATGTGGCTAGAGGCCACATTTAAATTCAGGTCT
Source organism: Phalanger gymnotis (assembly GCA_028646595.1). Lineage (NCBI taxonomy): Eukaryota > Metazoa > Chordata > Mammalia > Diprotodontia > Phalangeridae > Phalanger > Phalanger gymnotis. Next base: position 49,630,143 of record CM053624.1, on the reverse strand, counting down.
TCCTGACCGCAGATCCAGTGCTCTGCCCATTGCAACACCTAGCTGCTCATGTAGCCTAAGTAACATAGTAGGTTCAGATGATTGTCATTCCCACCAATGTAATTGGTGGGTAGAATTAAGGAAGCCTGACTGTCAAGAGGTGAAGCACAGGATGGTGACTAGAGACAAAGTTGTGCATGACTAGAGGGGTTGGGAATAGAATAGCACTTCCCAAATGAGGCTTGAGGGCCAAAGAGGGATATTGACTGGTTCTCCTCAGTCAAAACCCTACCATGGATATATAAATATATGCATATATGTATGTGTGTATTCATAAACTTTAAATTATTGTTCCAATGTATGAATGCCAGTCTTATTGTCATTATTATTAGTAATAATCATTATGTTTCTGGCAGCAGGGCTGGCTGGAATACTCCTATAAACAACTGAATCCTAAAGAAATACTTGTACAAATGATATTTAAAAAATCATATATAAATATTTTGAGGAGATAAGTGTAAGAGAGTGATCAAAGTGGGCTAGCGTTAGTATGGAAAGGCTTCTCAAGGGAGGTGAATCTTTGACTGCCTTGAAGGATGTGTAGCAACAAAAAGTGACCTGGAAGGGATAGGAGAGCATTCTAGGGAGAAAAAAAAACACCATTAACAAATACAGATAGGTGGGAATGATATAGATATATTGTTGTGTTTGATAAGATCATTCTATCTGGAATGAACAGGGCACATAGGAATTGAGTGCTAATGGGAGATTAGATGGGGAAGCAGATGGAGGCTAGCCTGGGCATTGATTAATCTATGTGCTTCTGATATAAAGAGAAAGAATGATTATTGCAAAGTGTCTGCTTGACTGCTTGATCTCAAGATTCTTCTGGAGTGGTTCCTATATCCAGAGTGTTCCTGTTACAGCAGGAAAAAATACCATATTTAAAAGCAAAAATGTAGAGTCTCTGATTCTCCTAATTATCACATGAGCAAACTTGGTTAAATGACCATCTCTTTGACCCTCAGTTTCCACATTGGAAAAGTGTAGGTAATAATGCTTATACTACCTATTGCACAATGTTGTGATGAGGAAAGCATTTAAAATTTTAAAGTCTTCTATTTCTCATTATTACATTAACAGTAGGATAAGAAAGAGGAAGAGAAGATTTTCCTAGTAATTCCTCTGAAAACCTTTAATGCCACATAACAAAGATGAAGGAAAAAAGATGATAGCGAAAGCAATTATTGTCTGGGTTTTATTTTCAACATCTATAAAATAAGGTAGTTCTCTTGACATTTTGGAAAGCAATTTGAAATTGTGCCCCAAAAGTTACTAAACTATGCATGTCCTTTTACCCAGCAATAACATTATTAAGTTGTTTTTCTCCATTCTCAAAGAGGACCAATGATATCACAGTGTGATGTCTTGACTACTGTGAATTGAATCTAAATGAGACATAGTGGAACAAAATCCTCACCCTCACTGTTTCTTCCAGAGTCATTGAAGTAGAGTGGCAAGACAAAAGACAAGATGATTAGTGATGGCCCAGGATGCAGTGGGTGACCTTGATATCTCAACTGTCTGACCAAGCTCTAAGCACTCCACAATGCCTGCATCAGCTGCCTTTATGACCTTTAGAACAAATCGTTCTCATCTGCCCATTCTGCCAGGGAAATTCTCCACTCTCAAAAGTCTGAGGCTTGTCAGTTACCCTCAACCTGGTTTAACCCATCTGCCAAGAGGTTTTACTGGGATATGGCCACTGTACGTGCTACAGTTTCTTGTAGTCACAGGTTAGAGTTGAGTGCCAGTGTACACCGAAGGTGGATGAGCAGCCCTGAAAAGATCTCAGCAGGCCCTCACGTGAGAGGAGTTGGCACACTTTGAATACCATATAAACTACACACAGATATACACACACAAACACACACATGTGTATATATGTATGTGTACATATGCATGTATGTGTACATACACATCATACACATACCTATATGGATATGCATTTGTGTCACACATGTGTACATATGTGCATATGTGTGCAGGTATGTGCATATATATGCACACATATACCCACACATAGTTTCAAAAAAGATCAGAGAGAGAGAAGGTCTTATGCATACGGAAATATTTATAGTAGCTCAATTTCTATCAAAAAAGCAGGAAACCCATCAGTGGGAGAATAGTGTTATGATTTGTGGTATATGAAAGTAGAGGAATAGTATTTTGATATAACAAGTGAAGAAAGAGGTGATTTTAAAAAACTGGGAAGACATATGGATTAGTGCAGAGGGAAGTGAATAGAAGAATAATTTACATAATAACATTAATGTTGTAAAGATGAACACTTCCAAAAGATTTGAGAACTCTGATGAACATAGTAATCAATCATGTTTCCAGATAATTTTTGATGAAGAATGTGTCCAGGGAGATATGTACTAAAATGAAGAATGGAAACACATTTTTGGAATGGCTAATATGGAAAATTATTTTGCTTAACTATATTTATTTGTTGCAAATGTTCACTTACCTCTGTGGGGCATAGGAGAGAGGTGGGAAAGTGGGGGGGGTTGTGCTTAATAATAAAAAAATAAACATTTAAAATAATTCTTAGATTATAAAATTCTTGAGTTTGCTGAGTAAAGTAAATCTAAATCAGTTATTCATGAATTTCAAGTTGAATAAACACTAATTTGGGTCCTAGCAAATAGTGATGAAAATAATGACAATAATGGTGATGATAACCACTTTTATCATATTATTTTAATGTTTATAAAGCTCTTTATGTACAATTCATTCAGCCAAGCAGGAGCCCAGTGATAAGGTTATTACAATTATTATTATTATTTCAAATTCATATGTTGTTGTCTTTGCTCATTCTTCATTCTTGAAGAGGACCAATGACATCACAAGGGTGATATCTTGACTTTTATGTAAACTGGGTTTAAGTGAGGGAGAGCTACCCAAAGTTTTCAGCCTCACTTTCTCCTCCAGAGTCATCAAATTCCAGTGCCAAGACAAAAAAATCAAAAAGACTGTCAAAAGCCAGGATGCAATGGATGACCTTGGTCTTTCTAACTTATGTCTTTCCTTGGTCTCAGTTTCACTGAGACAATGTCCATTCTACAAAGAAGGGCTTGATAAGAATTGAGACATGTTACACCTATTACAGTCTGTCAATCAAGCCCAGAAGACTTAAGGGCTTATTATGTGTCAAGCACTATGCTGACAAAGAACTCTGGCCATTTTACAAATGAGGAAACCAAGGCTCAGTGAGGTTATTTAAGGTCACTGAATTGTCAGATGTGGGATTTAAAACTTAGCTCTACCTAGTTATAAGTCCAACATTTAACTTTTTTCTAGATGTTCCTATTCTGCAGGAGATTTAAGGGGATTCATGGATGGAGATGAGGAAAAGCCATCTTTATTTTCACTAGCCCTTGATTTCCTCTCTAATCTATTTTCTAATGTATTTTATGCATATAAAAACATTATGCTAAAGAGGGGTCATTAGACTTCTCTGTACTGCCAAAGGAATCTATAAAAATATCCATAAATAAGTTAAACTTTTACCTATTCCAAAGAACACATAAATACTGCCTCACAGTGGGGCAAAGATTCAGGCAGTAATGAGGTTTTAGTCAAGTCCTTTTCCAGTAAACTCTTCTTTTGCTAGTCTTCTTGTTTCTTAAATGATGCTTGAAATCAGTGGGTAACATAAGCCTTTGTGTGGATGTCTTTTTGTTATAAAAAATAATCTATTTTTGGCTGGAATGTGTCCTGTCCTGATACTTATTAAGGACTTTTAACCTTTCTTCTTATCTATGGCTTTTGAGACCTGGTGATTCCTACTCTCCTTACAGTATTTACATACTCAGTATTACGGAGACATTTTATGTTATTATTTCAGTCAAATATCAATGTGTTTACTCATATCTGATTCCTTGTTCTCTGAATGGATTATTCTCCTTTTGAAGGAGTATGTTCTTTGGGATTTTATAAACAGAGCTAAAACTTGTCAACATTTTTGAAGCCAGGATAGGAAAAATATCTGCAACCCCAAATGGTCAGGCTCTCAACTCCTGAATTAGAAATACTGAAGACCTACCCTTACCCTGGCCAGCTGTAGGGAAAGTCTTCACAAGACAGAAAGATAGCTTTAATGAAATATTTTAAAAAAGGATTTTAGGTTCTTTCTTATTTTATTACTTGGCTGTATCTCTTGACTTCTTATTGATCAGAACAAAAGATGCTATTTTAAGGTAGAAATTAAAATTCAAAACAATTAAGAACTGTCACTTATTGGTGTCTAAAGAAGACCTGGGAGTTTGAGAGGCATAGAGAAAGAGATGTGAAAGGTGAAGCTTAAAATAAAAGTCTTCACTAACTCTTAGGCAGTAACGCTGTTGAGGTTTGACTAGCACGCTCTGTGGATGTTTTTATCCTCCTGGCATAGGGCAAAATACCAGGTTGATCCACTTAATCTATATTTACTTGCCCATTACATTGATAATAAGATCATTGACTCAAGCAGATATGAAGTTTATAAATTATTCATATTCATATTGTAACTAAAGTTGTTAGGGGAGAAGGGGCACATGGCAAATAGAGTTGCAAGGTATTAATAGAAATATGGTGGCAGGGAGGTGGAGATCTCATATTAAAGACAAGCTATGTGATACTGAACATGCAAATACTGTTCAACAATTGAGACTGATGTATGATAAATTTGTACTTGTTTTCTTCGTGCCTTAATTCCAGCATACCAGGAGCCCCTGCACTCAACCTTTCAACTGAATCCCCCTCACCTTCCCAAGTTTTACTTTGGATAGATTTTGTTAATGTGGCTTGGACTCTTCCAAAATGTGTCAGTGCAAACTGTTGATACCATCTGCAACTCTCTCTTGTGTCAAAGCTTCCAACCCCTTCTTGTGGGCTAGCATCATGTGTGCTCACACAAGCTATAATACTGCTATTAAAGTGCTGGATATAGCTGGCCACTGTGACCATGGAGCCTAGATATCTATTGCTACCTGTAGACATTCTATTATAATCAGAAGCAGCAACTTCTGGATCCAAAGATCAACAACAAGAGAGCCTAGTGACAGCTAAATAGAGTGTTACACTTCTTGACACCAAGCTCTCAACAAAAAATAAATATTTTAGGCAAATAAAAAAACTCCAACATTCTGGACAGACCATCTATGCTACTCACTACTATCTAATACCGAAAAGTCATTTAACTTCTCTAGGCCTCAGTTTCCTTGACAGAAAGAATTGCTTCTTTTCTTTTAATAGTACCTGGAATAGTGTCTAGGAAAACTTGTTGATAGATGGAAGTATAGACTATCTGTCAAAAGAAGGGACTGGATGAGATGACCTCCAAATTTACTTTCAGCACTAAATTTTATGATCCTGAGAACAGAGTGCCTCAGACCACATGCCTATAAATCCTCAATGATTAAACGAAAGCGGATCTTGGAATTTTTTTTTATGTCTTGGCCCAACCTTCAAAGGACAATATTAAGAATATTTGATATTTATAAAAACTTTAAACTTATTAAGCACTTTACATAGATTACCTCCTTTGAGCTTCACAATAGGCTTATGAGCTAAATAATAAAATTATCCTAACCCTCATTTTAAATATGAAGGAAACTGAGTCTTGAAAGATTATACAACTTACCCATGGTCACATAAATGCCACGTGTGTAGGAGGTGGGATTTGAATCCAAGCTTTATCACGCCAGCATATAATAAATCTCCACTATACAAAGATGATTAAAACAAATCCTACGTTTGATGACTTTTACAATTTTTTCACTGGGTTCCTGAAGATGTTGCTAATGAATTCCAAGCAAAAATGCTGCTGCTACTATTTCTCTCCAGTCAGCCAATCAGTAAAGAAACATTTAGTAAAGGTCCTACTATGAACCGAGTACTCTGCTAAGTCCTGGGGACACAAAGAATGGGGAAAAAAATTCCTGCCCAGAAGGACCTCACAGGCTAGTGGAAATATTACACTAATTTTTAAGCATTTTGTTGGTTCAAAATCCTTTCCTCATAGATAATCATACATAGTAGGTATTGCAGCTCCTAACATTAACTAACATAATTATCCAACATAACTCCTAACTCCTAAGAAAACACTTTCCATGTTCTGTTTTTATCTTCTTATCCCCTATACATAAACAGAACGGGAGCTTAATAAATGATTCATATTTTCATCTTTAAATCCTCTGTACCTCATCCAGAAAAGCTCCTTAAAAATATTTTGAACCTCCTGCTGATCATTGAATAGGTGCTTAATAAATCTTTTTTGAGTACATGAATCATCTGTGAAAAAGGCATGGAGAACAGCAGTTAGTAACAGCAATGAAGGGATATTGCTCAACTGGTTTGGATGAAGGGAGGGAGCTAGTTCACCTGTATACAGGATGGTGAGCTTTTTTTTTGGTGTGTAGAAAAATTCTAAAATATATTCTTAAAGGGAAGGTTTATGAACACATAGAAAGGGAAACAGTGATCAGTGAGAACCACTATAGTCTCATTTGTTCTCCACAATGACCTATTAATAAAATCAATTATATTTCATTTTCTTGAAAATGCCTTAACTTCAAAGCAATGAAAGAAGGTGATACTTTGAATTACTTAAAATAAAAAAAAAACAGTCTAAAATATCTGGAGTAATAAAACCCAAGTACCTCATTATGACTAGAGAAATACAACAGAGCAATGAAATTCTTCAGCACATTAAGAATTCTAATTGATATAAGGAGGGTTCATGGGGAAGCCATAATGGAGCTGTCTCTAGCTAACCACTCAACCAAACCTGGCAATCCAAGATTTGAATGTGATTAAAAGATGGTATGTCAGAAACCATACATCCTAGCCATCTTTATTTGGGCTATATGAGCAGAAAGAGATGGGAATATTTTTAAATAAGGCACATTTTAAATGATGAGGAAAATGAAATAAAATCTTAAGCTGGAGCAAATGTTTTATTTTATTTTCAATTTATGGAATAAAACAAGCATCCTTATAACATAATAAAATAAAAAGATGATTGTGCATGAAACTGCAAATTAAATAACAAAATTATCATGCAAATTTCTTTTTTTCTTCCCTTCCCCCCACCATAGAGATGTCTACCATTAGCCATAAATAGGTGTGTGTATACAGGTGTGTGTGTATATATATGATATATATGTATATGTGTATGTGTATATGCATATGTATGTTATATGTGTATATGTATGCACACATATACATATATGTATATATAGATTATACACATATATGTATATACATATGTGTGTGTCTATATCTGTATATATATACATGCATATGTATGTATCTGTATATGTGTGTATACATGTGTGTGTGTGTATATATAAAATATATACGTACTTCTATGTATCAATTCTTTCTCAGGATGCAAATGGTATCTTTCTTCGTATATCCTTAGTTAATTTGGGTATCTATATTAAACAAAATAACATTTATTTAAAGTTTTTCTTAAAAAAATTCCTGTTACTATATAGAATATTCTCTTGGTTCTGTTCATTTAGCTCTTCTTTATTTCATGAGTTAATAGTGTTATTTCAATCTTTGTTTTTGAGATTCAGCATTTAATTTTTTTAACTTTAATTATGTTTGCCTCTGAGGGCATCTAGATGATGGTGGATAGAATAAAGACTCATCTCCCTAAGTTTCAATGTGGCCTCAGACACTTACTAGCTGTGTGATCCTAGGAAAGTCATTTTATCTTGTTTGCCTCAGTTCCTCATCTGTTAAATGATCCAGAAAAGGAAATGGCAAACCACTCCAGTATCTCTGCCAAGAAAACCCTAAATGGGGTCATGGAGAGTCAGGCATGACAGAACTACAAAAATATTTGTTTCTATGCTGCTTATTGAAAAGCATGATATTCCTTCTTCAGTTTGTACCTTCTATTCCTCAGATAATTCTCCTGTTAATTGCTAGTAACAGCAATAGTGGTAGTAATGTAATTATACATTACTCTTTTTCCATTTGACTTTAATAACATGATTTATTTTGATTTCTTCCCTTTGTAAAAGGTACTGAAGTTGGTGCATCTGGTTGAGGAAGAGGGATATTTAACAAATTGCAATGGCAGCATTTTAGTCTCACCGGACTTGTGCTTAAGGCTGCAGATAAAATTAGCTTAAAGCATTTGTGATGCCTTCCTTCAATGGCTGTTTTCTCCATTCTCAGGCCTCCATTAATAACTCTCCCTGTTGTTTCACAAGGAAAGCACTTCCCCTTTATGCTTAAAAAATATTTTCAAATCCACACCCACATTATTCCACAAAAGCTTTTGGTAATGAATAGTCTGTGTTTTACAAGGTTTAGCTTTTTCTTCTGTTTTGTGTTTTGGACGGGCGTGGTAATTTATGAAGATTGCATGCTGACAGCTGTGAAAAACTGCTGCATTAATATATATCCACTTTATGGGCAATTTTCCACTTTATCATGTCAGCATTGTGGTAAGCCTGCTTCAGAGGACTGCTGGCCAGTTCATCACTCATTCGGCTGGAGGGAGGAAGGGAACAGTTCCCTGGGACTTTGTGATAAACACCAAGTGTGGGGCCACAAAGTCATGATGAAAATGAACTGAGTCAAAAGCTTTGAGATGGAGGCTAGGCATCAACAAAAAAATAAATGAATTATAATGAACCAAGCCCTAGAGAGATTCAGACCATCAGCCCTAGAAATGCTCCTAGGAAACATTAACTGTGACCTTTAGCAATTCACGAGTCCCAGTTCCATGGCTTCAGCCCAGTATTAAGTTCACAAAGATAGAAGACAAAAATTATTCATGATGTGTGTTAATATGCGTATTTGTGTATGTATACTAATGGGTGCAAGGGGTAGAATTTGGTAAAGAAGGGACAAAAATAGAAGAGCATACACAGCATGAGTTTTAACCTCCTGGGCTTCATTAATACAACTATGATTCATCTGAAATAATGCACAGGTGCTCAAGATCAATAAATTATATTCTTGACACTTGCATACTTTTCTGAATAACTGAAAACTTCTAGGAATGGCAATAGAAAACCATTCCCAGACTCCTGTTGACTGTTGTCATGGTACATAATCTAGCATTTTAGATTCCTCTGATTTCCTTGGTTAAGCAACAGACAGTTAATAATCACCCATTTAGTAGCCCTATGATTTCAAGAAAATCACATCTAACTATCTCAATTGCTTTTGTTACAAAACTGGGGTAATACTACATGCTAGAACACAGAAAACAAGCCAGTTGAGCTCTTAAGATCCTTTCTACTTCTAAAATTTGTTATTTTATAGAAACTAAAACAAACATTTTAAGTCAGTTTATCAAGGAGTTAGAAAGAACTTTAGAAACAGATTATTTAATCCAAACTCCTCATTTTACAAATGTGAAAATTAAGACCTAAGGAAGTTAAATGTCATTCCAAGTTACATAAGCAATTCAGTGGCAAAGGCAGAACACAAACTTATATCTCATTAATGATCTAAGTGTGTATTGTGTTTCTATCCCCATACCTGGAATGTACTTGAAGTCAGTATGTAATCCCATCCACCCCAAAAATGTTTCTTTATGTAGTAAGGTTTTAATTCAAAAAGCATTTAATACTCTAAATAAGGTACTAGCATATTAAAGCATATGCCAGCATATGCCTATTGACATGATATATGTAAATTACTTTATAAACTTTAATGTGGCATTTAAATGTTAGATTTCATTATTACCATTACATTGCAGTCATTATTTGAATCATTACAATGCAATAAAATAGGCTTTTGTAGTCACGGATTTAGAAAGCTGAAAAGAAAAAGAACAATAGGGTCATATAATTATAACTGCATTCACTTAACAAACACTTATTGAATATCTATGATGTGCAAGGCCCTAGGCTAAACCTGGAGTCCCATGTACATTATCGGGCAGGAATGGATACCAAGATGTAAGCCAAGTTGAAACAATATGGACAGGGCATCCAAGATGCTGATGAATTCTAATACAAGAATTAGGTCCTCCAGGTAGAAGGTCTCAGAAAGAGGGCCCAGAATTTAACAAAAGGCAAGCAGAAGCAATTATTTGAGTGAGATATCTTTTATTACCAGGGCCATGCAGCCTGATAACATAGGGGCTTTATTGGCTCGCTTCCATTTTGTGCCAAAATACCCAGAGCAAGAGGCAACCCACTCCTTTTATACCAAGTCTTCCTGTGTCTTATACCTATGTCTTCCTTCTAACTGACCTGATAGTAAATCATTGGCACCTCTTCTGGCAATCTTGATTGGTGAGCATTTTAATGAGGAGGTGAGTCAAGAGTCCTAGGCTCTTCCCCATTACTTCATTATTGGGAGGGAGAGGACTTTGGGTAGAAAAATCTACAACTAAGGAAAATGGCCTTCAAATGTGGTTGCCCTGGCCCTCTCTGATGCTTATGAATAGAATGTCAGCTAGTTTAGAAACCCAGCTTGTTTCTAGAAAACTTGGCCAGAAAAACATAAGCCATGTCAACCAGGCTTTTACTGGTTTGGTCTCTCTTTTCTAGACCAAGTTATCCCAAATATTGGTGAGGGGATTAGCAAGGACAAAGGGGCCTATTACTAAAGCTGGATTTTGTTTATAGGGTAAATAAAAGTAAGGGTCTTTACCCAGGTAGCTGAGGGCTGGAAGTAGATTACACTAGTCAGTTATATCCTTTGAAAACTGCCTGATTTTCAGAAGTTAGGGGTTTTAAGAAACAGATGGATCCACATAGAAATATTGCCAATAAATAATACAATCCAACATTAACGTGCCTCAAGAGAATGAAGACAATGTTTGCTCCTTTGTGGCTTACTTTCGGGAGGAGTGGAGGATGAGTACAGCCACTTTTTTACAGTCTAGCTGACTCAGGAAAGAACATTTAGTTCAACCATTGCATTTTGAAATGAAATGTTGATAAATTCAGCAAAGGAAACTGAGATTCAAAGTGATTAAGGGATTGCCCCAATTCTCATTGACAACTAGTGCCTGAACTGGGACTAGAACCCAAGTAACTGACTTACAGGTCAATATTCTTTCTGCTGTAACATAATCTTTCTCACCAGCATGGAGAGGTAGTAAAGGTAAGTGATATTAAATGACTGGAAAGCTAAGTGGCAGCTATATTGTGGAGAGCTAAAAATGCTAGGCTGAGAGTTTCATACTAAATCCTTTAGTAGCATTTGAAACAAAAACATCATTCAAAAATCTTTCAATAGGGATAATGCCCTCCCTTCTCTTTGAACTTATGGTGGTTGAGACAAAAAAATCATTTGTAGGGAGCCTTAGGGTTAGTCAGAAGAGACTGTAATATAATTGGGTTGTGTAAATGTGAATATCACATAATCGAATTTTCTAAGGGAACTTTCAGTAGAGCTTTTTTAATACCATTTCTACCATAATGAAGGGGCTTAAATTGTATTTAATGTGGAGAATGTCATATGTCATTTCAGTAGCTAAAAGTTAGGAAGCACCAAGTAAAAATAGGACTGCCCTTAAACCAAAAAAGTAGAATAACTCAATCCCCTGTATTTTATAGACTATTGTCCATGTCAGTGAGTAAGATTCTTCTTCTGTGTATAAATATTAGCATTTTAGAAAGTACATTGGCACTTCTTCTATCTATAAGTACTAACTTTAGAAAGCACATTGGCAGGCCAGGTTAAGGAAACTATGCTTATGTTATCAAATTAGTCCTTGTATATTTGTTATCTTTAGGTAGCTAAAGGTAGCTTTAGGTATCTTGTCAAATGTCCTTCCATTGAAAGAAAGCTTGGTTTTTAATAGATATTTGGGGGCAGTTGATTTTAGTTTATGCATCAATTACTAAGAAAGGAATGGCTATCACCCACAACTCTCATTGCTTTCTAGGTCACTGCTACCAACTGATAGCTTACTCATCCTCATTACCCCTCTTCACCAACAAATGCAAACATCTTGTGCTAACAGGTTCAACAACATTTGTTCTGGCTTTTCTCATCACAGTTCTCAAAGTCCCTTATCTTGATTTGTGGATTAGAGAATTGGGATAACTTAACTTAATAACCCAATAACTTAAAAAAATATATTATTCCAGTTTGACCAGTCATCAATGCCCTCAGGGTAGTTGTTATGAAAACAGTTTTGTTTTTTAGGCCCTGTGATTTGAATTTGGGTTAGAGACGTGAGTGGAATCTCAACAAAGACACTGCTCTACTCTAAATTTAGAAGTGGATTATTTTTACATAAGTCAAAATGGAGTAGGGTAAAGGAAATACCATGTTTCCAGATTACTACTACTCCCCCTCTTTTATCTTCCTCTCTCTGTACTCCTACTTCCCTTTTTCCCTCCATTCCAAATCAAAGCACACCTATTAGCTGTGTTCACTTAATTTCTCCATATTTTGTTTGCTGCATCTGCAAAATGAGGATATATAATAAAACATACCTCAAGATCTTGGAAAATTAAGTGAGATAATATATTGAAGTACTTTAATAAACAATAACTATAGTTATTATTCTAGCAAGAAAAAAGAATTCCTCAAGTGGCTTTAAAACAGAAGTCCTTTACCTGAGGTCCTGACCTTTTAAAAAAACATATGTTTTATAGCTGTATTTAAAAAATAATTTGTTTCCTTTGTGGTCTTTTTTTACGCAGTTGAAAACTTTATTCTGAGAAGTGGTTAATAGACCACCAGACTGCCGAAGGGATCCAAAGACATTCAAAACATTAATCACCCTTGCTTTATAATAAAGTCAAAGATGTCTGCGTGTCAGGATTTTGTTTGAAAGATGTATAATCAGAATTTATAAAAAGAGTTTTGGGATAATTTGCATATTAGAACAAGGAAAGGCACCATTTTGCCCCCTCCCCTCTATATAATGGAAAATCCCTCTGATTCATAAACATTAATAAATGAAAAGCATTTTTAAATTGCTGGTTGTAATGCTAGAGCACTTGCAATTGCATATTAGTTACAATTAGAGGCCTGTGTATATAATAGGCCTATGAGTACAATGCATTTTATTTCAAATCACATTTCACCACCACCATCTACCTTTTTTTTCCTGACAAGGCCAACACAGGAAACTGCTATTTCTCAGAAACAGGTCTTACCTCGACAATGAAAGAAGAGCATCTAGAAAATAGTAAGCTTAAAGTCAATCAAATAAATAAATGCAGCAAATGAATGGATTAAGTGTGGGGTAGGGAAATGACTTGTGTGATTTGAAAAATTGTTTGATGGAAGTTACGGCAAAGTGCACATGCATAAAACATTGTCAACTACATAAGAAATGAATCTTTTAATTTTCCTTACACTATTCCCCTCATTTGAAATCCTCCTCATCTTTCTGTGTTTGTGTATGCTTACATATAAAATGTACATGTGTATATACATATATGCATGTATAAATCCACTAGTCAATGCATTTTAAGTGATTAAACATTTACATAGGAGTATATGTGAACATAAATGTACATATATGTGTATAAACTTTAAATTTTACAGACTTTTTGAACCTGTGTACATGCATTTATATACATATATTATATATTGCACACATATATATAAATATATACTATGCATGCATGCATAAACACATGTGTATACATATATATTTTTTCCTCTATTTGTCCTTCAAGATCTAGTTAGTGAACACTTCTCCAAACTATTGTATTCTATCTCCTAAGCTCCTATAATATTCTTTCTTTTTCATTTTTCTTAACTTTCAATGTACATATGCATGTGTCTCTAACTAGCTTATTAACTCCTCAGTAGCAGAAGGTAGAGGATTAGTGGACTGCAGGTTGAAGTCATTCTGTGCTGTGTGATGTGCAATGAATCTAGATATCCAATAAGAGTCATTCAGAAAAGAAGAGGGACGAGACAAAAATGGATCTTGGAGGAAGGAGGGTGGACTTGAACTGAAACAAGCTAGAGAGTCAAAATATAAGTGAACTACAATGGAAAAAGCAAAATAGAAGTCTGTTATCTAGGATCCAAGGAATCAGTCATTAGTGTAAAGCACATGGATACCAAAGAGGAAAACAAGTTAATACAAAATTATAATCCACATGTCTCCATATCTTAAATATGAGTTTGTAGCCCACATACTGGGCCATATGCAATTGGTAAAGAACACTCCACCTAAGATTTGAAAGGGAATAGTCTCAGAAGACCAAGATAATGTGTTTTGCCCCTCACCTCATCTAATGCAACCTCTTCACAAAATAGTTTATCAATAAATATCTGCTCAAGCTGTTTCTGTGGTGGCCAAGAATTGGAAATTGAGAAGATGCCCATCAATTGGGAGAATAGCTTAACACGTTGGGGTATATGAATGTAATGGAATATTATTGTGTTACAAGAAATGACAAGCAGGTAGACTTCAGAAAAACCTGGAAAGACTTACATGAACTGATGCTGAGTGAAGGGAGCAGAAACAGGAGAATATTGTACAGAGTAACAGCTACATTGTGTGATGACTAACTTTCATAAACTTGGCTCTTCTCAGCCATGCAAGGATTTAAGATTACTCTGAAAGACTCATGATGGAAAATGCTGTCCACATCAAAAGAAAGAACTTTGTAGTGTGAATGCAGATAGAAGCATACTATTTGCTCTCTCTTTGTTGTCGTAGTTTTGTTTCTTCTTTCTCATGGCTCCTCCCATTGGTTCTAATTCTTCATTACAACATGACTAACGTGAAAATAGGTTTAATATGAATGTATATGTAAAGCCTATATCAGATTGCTTGGGGATTCTTGGGGAGGGAAGAGGGAAAGTAGGCAGGGAAGGGGAAATTTAAATCTCAAAAACTTATGGAAGTGAATGTTGAAAACTAAAAATTAATGAATTAATTAAAATAGATATCTGCTCAATTTGGATTATTAATCAATGATCTTTTTTTTTTCTTTTTGAGACTCAGCGGTGAGTTTTACTTTTAGCTTTTCTGTTTTGTGTGGATCTAGTATAATTACATTTATATATAACTTCACAGGGAAACAAGCACAGAGGTACTCAGCTTCCAGTGCCAAGTTTAGGGTATCTTAGGAATTGATGACTGAAAATACCAATGTCACTGGATTACAGATCAAAAGACATTGGTTTGAATTCCTTTTCTACTATTTACTATCTGAGAGATTGTGAGTAAGATTACTTCATCTCTCTGGACGTATTTCCACATTTTTAAAGGAGACATTTGGATAGATGATATGTCATTCTCCTTCCAACTCTAAATGCTATCATCCTATCAGTGTAGGTGAGGACATTTTCAAGATCATTTCTTTTGTGTTGAGTAAAATGAAACAGACAAACTGAGGCATGGTTTTTTCCTGAGTTAAAGAAAACAATATATTAACAGTGACACATATAGCTGTCAAAAGCTGGATTATTCCAGTCACCTCTTCAAAGCCAGGGACTTAGACAGTGCAGAAAAAAAAAAAACAAAGAAACATTTTTGGGACACAAGAAAGGAGGGTGGTTTGGGGAAGGCTTTTGATTGGTGGCAGCTGGGGAAAGCAGTTTGACATTCAGGTTTTGATAATCATGGCCCTCTGACAATTAAGGGATATTAATTGTTTTATGGGCCTCAACTGTCTAGTAATGGTGACCAAAAAAATTAGAACCACTCGAATTGGGATAACTCAATTAGCCATCCCTTTGGGAAGACCGAACCACCACTATTTTTTTTTACAATAAGAAAGAAGACCAGAAGAATTGTTCCTTGGGGAAGACCTCAGCCTCATTTTCTACTTACAGTAAACATAAAAGGGGTCCCATGTTAAACTGTTTAGCAAGCAAATGTCTAGGGGGTAGGAGTGATCACATTATTCAACCATGTCTAGGATGAGAGAGACCAAATTTTAGAGCTAAACTGAGAAAAGAGGTTTAACAGAATGAGAAATTACAGAGGAAAAACAATTATTAAATGATACAGCATAATTTTAATTTCCTGATTATTCTTAGTCTAATTAATTTGTAGTTTCTTTATGGACTTGTTTATATATATGCACAAAGGTTAGGAATGGGGATAACGATTGGATCTGTGATTGTATTGGCTTCGGGAACTCCCAGGAAAGTAAAATTTCTTTATGAAATGAGGCTCCTATTTTCTCTGCAATTTATAGTTTCAGAGGATCACTTAGATGAAAAAGAGGCTAAACAACTTGTCCAAGGTTATACAAATGGCAAGTATAAGAGGCAAAATTTGAAGCCAAATCTTTCTGTCTACAAGACTACTTCTCTATCTACTGTCCACATTTCCTTTTTTCACAGATATATTAAGTAAATATATGTTAATACACAAATCTTTATATGTATATATAAAATATATATGTATTTGTTGATGTTTATATGTGCGTATATATGCTCTTCTATATCTATATACACATTAAATAAAGATATGTAAATTTTATTTTAATTTACTAATACTGAAATATATCTGCATATGTATGTGCATATATATATATATATACATATATAGGTATACACTCTTCTACATCTGTGTATATACACATACACATTAAGTAAATGTGATATATGTAAATTTTACTTAGCCTAATATATGTGTATGTGTTTATGTAGGTATATGTATATGTATGCATATGTATACATATATATCTATATAGTTTTTTATCTATATCAACATATTTTTAGTGTCCACAATATCACATTTCTGGTGCCCCCTAACCAATTCCTGAGTGAATGCATGAGAATCTAGGGTCACTAGTATTAGAATCTGACTGCATTTGTAAGATATAGACTGCTTGTACATCTGTATTCTCAACTCACAAATTTGATAAATGTAAATTCTGCCTGGCATGCACAATTTTCAGAAGGGAAATCTTTTACCCTTTATTTATTATAGAAACCCAGGCTCTCAGTAGCAAGATTCTCTTCTATCATATTCTTTCCAATACACTCATTAAAGAGTGGGTAATGTGTCCCTTGGGAAGACTTTATGCTTATGTTATAGAAGGAGAAAAAATATTGCAGACATGTCTAGGACCCACTTGGAGATATTAAGGAAATAGATGGAAATGATGGAATTAAAATGGCACGGGGTCTCCAGAGGATTAGGGTGTTTCCCAAGTTAGGATCAACATGCAGAGATAAAACATATTTTCACTTATTCTTCATGATGACTTAACATATATCTGTGATGCTTATGATCCTAGCCCAAGGGTTTCTACCATCTGTTCCTTAAAATGAGTGGCATGATATTCTTAAACAGAGATTAAACTTGCAATAATGTAATGTTTTCAAGTCAAGAAGTAGTCAGAATGGTATATTAAGAATGTTGGATATTGGTATGAGGGATGGATTGGAAAGGAGAGACATTGTTCAGGAAGTCCAGCCTGAAAGCTAGCATGATACTTAGGTAAGAAGAAAAAGGGCTCAAAGTAGGATGATTTTTTGTGGAAATGATGAGAAGACAGATGAGCCATATGGTAGACGTAGAGTCTACAATCCCTTGAAGATGCTGTAGCATTAGAGCAAAACAATTTGAGCTATATCATAAGAAAAGTAATATTGCATTTTATACAGGGTGAGTTGGAAAGAAGAGAGACTAGAAGCAATGAAGAAGCTATTCTGATAGCCCAGCAAAGAAATAATAAAGCCCTGAGCTAGGGTGCAAGCAAAACGGAATGTAAAAAGAGGGAGATGTAGTTTCCACCTAGATCTGGGTCTTCTATATTCAAGATAAGTGACTTCTATATTGCTGACATTTTCATAGGCTAATAGTACTGATATCATTCTCCTTTTGCTTTTGTTCCATTCCAGACAGAGCTCATGAGATATGACACTGTCATAGTACATGCAATGGAACATTGAAGCCCGACCTCACAAGTCTTGCCCATGGGATTTCAATTAATAGAGCTTCCTTGGCTGCTATAAAAATCCTCCAGTAATCTGGTCCAGCTTTTCAAGCCTCATCAAAATCCATTTGTTTTGGTCTCCCTGATTCATTTGCACATAAGCAAGAAATGCTTTGGATTTTGCAGGCAATTCACACAAAGCCATTGGATTTTAATCACCCATTTAATGTGTATTGTCCAAGCTAATGTGTTAGGCCCTGAGTTGAAAATGGAAGTCACAAGTCAAATAAATTTTCAATTTTTCCCCCTAATCTTGGCTTCATCAACCTTGCCAAATCAGATACAAGTTCTATATCATTTCTTAAATTGACAAAAGAAGTTACTCTCTTCAGCCATTTTTGTTCCTAGTATCAAATCCAATTCTCCCTCTAGAAGAAAAAAAAGACTCATCTTAGTGTTTAATTCTTCAGAATGATTATCTATTTGGAAATCTCTCTTGAGAAGACTGAATTGGAAAATCTGCTTCTATCATCTTTATTTTTAATAAAATTTTTAAAAGTTCTAGCTATAATTATGAAAAAGTGGACTTCTCTTTATTCACTGGTATCTTGGAGATAATCTGTCAGAAGACATTATTTTCACTGGGTAGGAGTGTTGGATGCAACAGGACACTGGTAAAAATACTTGCTGATATACTACTACTAGGTTTGTATCCCAAAGAGATGATAAAAATGGAGAAAGGACATATATGCACAAAAATATTTATAGTAGCTCTTTTTGTAGTGGCAAAGAATTGGAAATTGAAGGGATACCCATCAATTGGGGAATGGCTGAACAGCTTGTGGTGTAAGAATGTAATGGAATGGGGGCGGAGCCAAGATGGCGACTGGAAAGCAGTAACTGGCGTGAGCTCCCCACCAAGTCCCTCCAAAAACCTATGAAAAAATGGCTCTGAACCAATTCTAGAACTGCAGAACCCACAAAGTGGCAGAGGGAAGC
>CM053624.1:49595415-49610810 GCA_028646595.1 Phalanger gymnotis | reverse complement strand
TGGTTTAGCTCATTTCACTCCACACCAGTTCATCCAAGTTTTCCCAGATGATTTCTTTGAAATCATCTCTTTCTTTAGTTGTCATAAAACAAGAATATCTCATTACATTCATATACCATAATTTCTCTGGCTATTCCCCAATTGTTAGATAAATTCCTTGTTTCCAGTTCTTTCCATTACAAATATTTTTGTACACAAAGGACCTTTTCTTCTTTCTTTGATCTCCATGGAGTAGATACTTAGTATTTGTATCACTGGATTTGCACAGTTTATTAACTTTTGTGGACAATTTTCACATCCTTTGGTCACAGCAGGCCTTCTTTTGCAATAGTTTTGTTCTCCACTTCAATAGAAATTTAGGCTTCATCAGTACAAATAGTTTTTTTTCCTTCCAATCTTCAGTCCTCTGATTTTTGTCTTGACATAGTACACATTTCTTTTCCATCATAGTAATAGTTACCACCTGTTTTCCTTTTCAAAAGGTACTCTTGATATTCTAATAACTTCAAGAAACCTGCACTGCCTTGTAGAGCAATCCTTTATAAACCACTTCCATCCCCCCTGCAGGTAACTCAAAATGTTTCTGATTCTTTCCTTTGGATTAATTAGATATTTCACAATAATAATTTGTCAGTTTATGATGGTGGGTGTTTGAGGTTTTGTTGAGGGTTTTGATGCATTTTCCTTAGTGCGTTAATGCAACTGATTTCATTTCATGGTGGACTTGACTGATCTATGATATACTTTAATCCCCCATATTGCAATATCTCTCCAACCTGGAATCAGAGACCTACTTTAACAATGAATTAAAAGTCAAATATTAGGCTGGGAATAAGAGCAAGCAAGATAAAAAAAATCATTGACAGTTACTATGGTGACAGGGAAGATCAAAACACACACTCAGAAAAAGGTAACAAAGGAAAGATAATAAAATCAAAACTAGTACATCCAGAACCTCCAAGAAAACTATGAATTGGTCTCAGGTCATGGAAGAGCTCAAAAAGGATTTTGAAAATCAAGTAAGAGAGGTAGAGGAAAAATTGGGAAGAGAAGAGTATTGCAAGAAAATTATGAAAAATGAGTCAAAAAATGAGTCAACAAGGAGACCCCAAAAAACTAAAGAAAATAACACCTTAAATAATGGACTAGACCCAATGGTAAAGGAAGTCCAAAACACCAATGAGGAGAAAAATACCTTAAAAAACAGAACTGACCAAATGGAAAAAGAGGTGCAAAAATTCACTGAAGAAAAGAATTCCTTAAAAATGAGATTTGAGCAAATGGAAGCTAATGACTTTCTGAAACAATAAAACAAACCAAACAAGAAACAATAAAACAAAACCAAAGAAAGAAAATGATAGAAGACAATATGAAGTATTTCATGGGAACAACAGTGCACCTGGAAAACTGATCTAGGAGAGAAAATTTAAAATCATTGAACTACCTGAAAGCCATGATTAAAAAAAAGATCCTAGACAACATCTTTCAAGAACTTATCAAGGAAAAGTGCCTTAATATTTTAGAACCAGAGGGTAAGACAGAAATTGAAAGAATCCACTGATCACCTCCTGAAAGAGATCCACAGATGAATACTGCCAGATACATTATAACCAAATTCCAGACCTCTCAGATCAAGGGGAGAATATTACAAGGAGTCAGAAAGAAACAATTCAAGTATTGTGGAGTCACAATTAGGATGACACATGATTTAACAGCTTCTATATTAAAGGATCAAGGGTTTGGAATATGGTATTCCAGAAGGCAAAGGAGTTAGTATTACAACCTAGAATCCCTTACCCAGGAAAACTGAGTGTAATCCTTAGGAGGGGGGAAATAGATATTCAATGAAATAGAGGACTTTCAAGCATTCTTGATAAAAAGACCAGAGTTGAATCAGAAAATTTGGTTTTCAAATACAAGACTAAAGAGAAGCACAAAAAGGTAAGCAGGAAAGAGAAATCATAAAGGGCTTAATAATTTTAAACTATCTATATTCCTACATGGGAAGATGATATTTGTAACTTCTAAGAACTTTCTTATTATTATGGCAGATAGAAGGAGTACATATAGCAGAGGTCACAATGGTGAGTTGATTATGAAGGGATGGTATTTACAAAATAAAATTAAGTGGTGAAAGAGGGATGTACTGGGAGAAAGGGAAAGGGAGAGGTAGAATGGGGTAAATTATTTCATGTAAAAAAGCAAGAAAAAGCTTCAGCAATGGAGGTGAAGGTGGGGGAGGTGATGGAGAATGAGTGAATCTTACTCTCATCAGAACTGGCTCAATGAGGGAATAACATGCACATTCCATCATGCAGAAATATATCTTACCTTACAGAAAAGTAGGAGGGTAAAGGGATAAGAGAAGAGAGTGGTGATAGAAGGGAGGGCAGATTGGAAGAAGTAGTTAGAAGCAAAATACTTCTGAGGAGGGACAGAGTGAAAGGAGAGAGAGAATAGAATAGAGAGGGGTGGGGGGATAGGATGCAGGGAAATAGAGTTAGCAATAGCAATTGTAGAAGAAAATTTGAAGTAAGTTTCTCTGATAAAGGCCCATTTCTCAAGCATATAGGGAACTGAGTCAAATTTATTAAAGAGAAAGCCATTCCCCATTGATAAATGATCAAAAGATATGAGCAGTTTTCAGATGAAGTAACCAAAGCTATCTATAGCCATATGAAAAAATGCTCTGACTCAATATTTATCAGAGAAATGTAAATTAAAACAATTTTTAGGCACTACCATTTACCTATTTATTAGATTGGCTAATAGGACAGAAAAGGAAAATGACAAGTGATGGAGGAGATGTGGGAAAAATTGGGCATTTATTCACTGTTGGTGGAGTTGTGAACTGATTCAATGGTTCTATAGAGCAATTTGGAACTATGCTACAAAAATGCATACCCTTTCAACTAGCAATAACACTTATAGGTCTGTATCCCAAAGAAGCATTTTTAAAAAATAAAAAGAAAAGAAACTACATTACAAAAATATTAATAGCAGCTCTTTTCTTGTGACAAAGAATTGGAAATTGAGATGATACCCATCAATTGGGGAATGGCTAAACAAGTCACAGTATGTGATTGTGATGCTGTTTTGCTATGGGAAAAGATGAGTGGGATTCTCTTGGAAAAGCCTGGAGAGACTTGTGTGAACTGATGGAAAGTGAAATATACTGTGTACAAAGTAACAGCAATATTGTAAGGTGATCAACAGCGAATGACTTAGCTTTTTTCAGTAATCCAAGACAATGATAAAAGACAATTCTGCAGGACTTATGATAAAAAAAATGCTATTCACCCCCAGAGGAAGAACTGATGGTATCTGAATATAGATTGAAACTTACTTTTATTTTACTTTATATTTCTTGAGACTTTTTTTTTTGGTCTGTTTTCTTTTACTATATGACTACTATGGAAATGTTTTGCATGATTACATGTGTAACCTATATCAAATTGCTTGCCTTCTTATTGAGGGGAGGAAGGAAGGGAGATAATTTAGAACTCAAAGTTTTAAAAACTTAATTTTAATATTTAATATTTAATATTTGTTTTTACATTTAACTTAAAAAACACTGAATTAAAAATTTCAAAATAAGAAACTGGATGCAAGAGGAATCAAAACCTGACCATATTACCGCATTGTTGCTGTTGAGTCTGATTCTTTGTGGCCTCATTTGGGGATTTCTTGGCAAAGATACATAAGTAGTTTGCTACTTCCTCCTTCAGCTCATTTTTAGATGTCAAAACTGAGGCAAACATAGTTAAATGACTTGCCCAGGGTTACACAGCTATACAGTGTCTAGGGCCAGATTTGAACTCAGGAAGATGAGTCTTCCTAACTTCAGGCCTTTAACTCTATCTACTGTGCCACTTAGGTGCCCTATCACAGTGATCGTGGCATATCAAGAACATAGGCAGCATTATCTAAGCCCTAATGAGACATGCCACTTTGTTTTTATAGGTTCCAGGCTATCTCCACTTCTTTGGGAAGCATTAGTGTTCCTGCCAAGGGCTCCAAAATATGGGACTCGGTACTTTGCAATTTTCTCTTACGTGCATATGTATGCTTTAAATTTTGTTACTAACTGGTTGTTGATAACTTCTTTTATCTATCTATCTATCTATCTATCTATCTATCTATCTATCTATCTATCTATCTATCTATCTATATGTCCTATCTTTCTTGCCTCTTGACTCCTTTTTTGAGGGAGGTTTCAGTTGGTTGCATCCACTTTATAGGATTGTACTCATGAAGAATGGATTGGCTTTGGACTCTTGGAGGAATAGCTTCCCTTAAAGTTGGCCATGTACCATTCTTCAACTTTTTTATATTTTTTCAATAACAACTTTCTGGTTAAATGAAGGGGAATTCCTTGAATAGCTCAATACCAGAATCTATGCTTATAAGTATCCTTTTGGTTCTATCACTGCCTTATTCTGCTATGATGGCCAAGTCATCTAACATATTTATTTCTTCTTTTTTACAGTGAGAATAAGTGCCTATCACTTTGCCTTGCATATTATTTATTGTAAGGGTAAGTGACAGAATTTTCTGTCTCCCCCATTAGAATATAAGTCCCTTGGGAATAAGGACTTTTTGTGCCTTTCTTTGTATATCCAGTTTTTAGCACAGTGCCTAGCACATGATAATTGCTTAATAAATATTTGTTTGTCTAACTTAGCAAAGATCAAATGATCCAAAGGCTCTAAAAGTGTTTTTGAAACTTATAAAAGTATAGTTGCATGGTTCATTAATCTTTAATAAATCACATGCCTAGTATACACAAGATACTGTGCCAAGTACTAGAAATATAAAGACAAAAACAGTCTCTGTTCTCAAGTGGCTTACATTTTACTAGGGAAGGCAACATGTGAATAAATAAATAAGTAAAAAAGTAATATATTTTGTAAATAGGAGTCAGCCCTTACCAACCTGTGAGAAACAATGTTTAAAATGTTCAATTTTATTATTTACAATGCAGAAATTAGACATTTATTGTTTTGTTGATTTCCAAACTTTAAAAAATGATGGAGAAAATGTTAATGTCAATTAAATTTAAAAACATGTCCCATGTAAGTTTTTTTTTTTTGATGCCAGTTGTTATACACTTAACAGAACAATATTTGAAGGGGCACTAGCAAATGGAATGACAGGAAAAGATTTCTATAGGAGATGGTGCTGGAATTGAGTTCTGAAGGAAGATAGAAAATCTAAGAGTCTGAGCTAATGAAGAAGTACGTTCCTCAAACAGTAGTCATTAGAACAAAAATTTTGTTTTGGAGTCCCAAAGTGTTTAAGTCCTACTCAATAATTTCATGAAACAAGCTGCAGAGAAAGCTCTATATGAATGGCCCTATCCTGTAATATTTAGTAGTTTCATATCTACTTATGAGCATGAAATATTGCCTATAATGTCACACCCCATTGATGTGTTGGTTAGTTTTGATAGACTACCCATTTTTCCCATTTATTCAAAATGGAATGACTGTCTAGGAACTAGAAAGGGGAAAGATATAAAGGGTCACATACAAGATTGTTAAAAACCAAAAAACAAACAAAAAAGGATTATAAAAATAAAATGTAGGAACAATTTTCTTTAAAAGAAAGGAAAAAAAAAAGTTTTGTTTTCCCTGTCTCAAAGTGAATGGATTGGAAGAGTAAGAATTGGAACACGGAGCATACTAAAAAAAAATTGAGGACATAGCCTCCCTTCCATCAGGTCATAGTGATACCTTCCTATGGTAATTCATGAAGTCTGCCTTTATGAGCCCCAGAGGTCTGCCTTTAGCAGCATTTTCCACTCACTGCAAGTCTAAGGCATTGCATTGTAGAAGTAAAAATTAGTCTTGATGGAATTGAATGGAGCAGAGTTGTTGGCAATTTATGTGTCCTGAATGAGAATAAAGATGCTCTTTAAAAAGGAATAAAAATGTAAGGAGGGCTCATTCCTACTAATAAAGAGTGTGGCATGGCTCTGGCTTTAACACACAGCTGTGAAACATTTTTATGTGTCATAAGCAAATCTTTTACATCAGCTTCGTTATCATGAATATCATTATCAGGAGAATTACTAGTTACTGAATGAGTAAAAGTTTCCAAATAGTGGGAGAAAATGAGTCAGTGTTTTTGTTGCACAAATTGGATTGATGAATATAGATTTAGCAGCCTGTGCTGGATGCTGAGATGCCTAAAGATACAGATGTGCATGGCTGGCAATCCTGCTCAGCATACTATTCTCTTCTGCTGACTGCCCTTGCAGCCAAGGAATGGGCAGTGCAATTACTGGACTAAATTAAACCTTGTAATGGGGATTATTCTTTTATTGTTAATCAAACCCAGAAATTTGGAATCATTAAAAAATTCCTAAACCATGATTGTTTCTGCTTTCTTTTTTAAATTTAATATTTATTTTCAATATTCTTTTCTTTTTAAATTGTAAGTTCCAAACACCCTCCCTCCCATGCTCTTCTCTATCCACTGAGAAGGCAAGCACTAAGATTTCAAGTATATATGTGAAATCATGCAAACAATTTATGCATTAATCATATATATACATATATATTTTATATATTTATTATATAAATATTTATATATTTATTATATATTTAAAATATATATGCATAAAAATATATATTTAAAATATATATGCATATATATTTTAAAGCAAGAAAAATAAAGTACAATACCTCAATTGTACTCTGAGTTCATTAGCTCTCTCTAGAGGTAGAGGAATTTTTTTCATTATGAGTCCTTTGGAATTGTCTTGGATCATTGTATTGATCAGAGTATTGAAGTCTCACAATTGATCATCATGACGACATTACTGTTACTGTACATAATAATCTCTCAGTTCTTCTCACTTCACTTTGCATCAGTTCATATAGATGTTGCCATTTTTTTCTGAAACCACCCCTCTCATCATTTCTCACAGCACAATAGTACCCCATCACAACTTTTTCATGTATTTTGTAAATGAAGAACATCCCTCTAATTTCCAATTATTTGCCATCCCTAAAAGAGCTTCTAGAAATATTTTTTGTACATACAGGTTCTTTTCCCTTTGATCTCTTCAGGATACAGACCTAGTAGTGGTATTGCTAGGTTAGTGGGTATGCACAGTTTTATATTACTTTGGATTTAGTTCCAAATTGTTTTCCAGAATTGTTGGACCAGTTCGCTAATCCAACAGCAGTTTTGTTAGTATACCTATTTTTCCCTCATCCCCTCCCCATTTGTCATTTCTGATAGATAAGAAGTGGCACCTCAGAGTTGTTTTAATCTGGCTTTCCCTAATCAATAGTGATTTAGAACATTTTCTTATATATGACTATAGTTTGCTTTGATTTCTCCTGAAAACTGTTTATATCCATCGACTATCATTTGGGTAATGACTCTTATTATTTATAAATTTGACTCAGTATATGTTTAAGAAATTAGTCCTTTATCAGGAGAAACTTGCTATAAAATGTTTGATATTAGTTCATTATCTATGGTACTTTTTAGCAAAGTATAGTGAAGGGAGGAGTTTTTGAGGAAGAACAGGGTAAAAAGAGAGAAGAAATAGAAGAAAATAATATGGAAGGAAATAGTAATCATAACTGTGAACATGAATGAGCTCACATATAAAACAGAAGAGGAAATTACAATGGATTAGAAACTCCTCCCTTCATTATTTCTTACAGCACCATAGTATTCTATTATTTTATATATCAGAACTTATTTAGATATTTCCTAGTTGATAATCATCCCCTCATATTCTTTGACATTCTTTGACACCTCAGAAAGAACTATAAACATTTCTTGTACATACTTAGTAAATTTTGTTTTACCTAAGACTAATATTTGTAAAGCATTTATCACTATTCCTTACAAATAGTAGGTACTTAATAAATAATTGTTTTCTTCCTCCTTTTTTATTCCTTCCTTTAGTTTACCTTCTTTCCAAATCCCCTTTTCCTTTTCCCCATTTCTTTCCTTTTCTCTGTTGAGTGAAATGTGTTTCAATAAACAACTATATCTTTCTGCATTCTTCCCTCCTTGACCAGTTCGGAAAAAAATGAGGATTAAGTATGATACCTTCTTCCTTGTTTATATAGAATTCTCCTTTTATAGTCTAATTATATGAGATAATTTTCTCTACCCTTCCTTGCCATCTCCTCCACCAATTTATAATTCTTCCTCTCTGTTGCTATTTCTTCTTTTAAGTCCCTCAGGATATAATGAAAGTATTCCCAATATTCTGTCTAATGAGATTGCCTCTGTGACCCCTGATTTAGATGATGGGATTCAGAAGGGATACATATATGATCTGACCATGTTAGAATGTAAGCAGTTTTTCCTTGTTTTGTCCCTAATGATTCTGCCTCTATAAATATGTACAAAATACGCAAATAAATGCAAGCTAATTTGGGAGGGGTACTAATTTGTTGGAGAGGTACATAAGGAAAGGCTCCATGTAAGAGCATGTTTCTGAGTGGAGCTTTGAAGAACCCTACATATTCTATAAGGTTAAAGAGAAGAAGCAGTACATTTCAGGCATGTTGTTATTTAGTCGTTTCAGTCCTGTCTGATTGTTTGTGATCCTATTTAGGGTGTTCTTGGTAAGGATATTGGAATGGTTTGCCATTTCCTTCTCCAGTTCATTTTACATATGGAGGAACTGAGGCAAACTGTGGTTTAGCGATTTGCCCAGAATCACACAACTAGTTAGAGTTTGAGACCAGATTTGAAATCAGGAAGATGAGTCTTTCCCACTTCAGGCCCAGCATTCTATCCACTGTGCCTTTTAGCTTCCCCTTTTAGGTATGGGAAACAGCATGTACCAAGGCATAAAGACAGGAGACAATGCCACATATAAGGAACAGCAAGAAAGAAAGCCGCCAATATGACTAGACTACAAGTTCTGTGCAGGAGGGTAATATATAATAAGGCTATAAAGTGATGGTGAAGCCAGGCTAGGAAGGACTTCAAATGTCAGAGTATTTTATATGTGATTCTAGAAATAGTAGAACCTAATGGAGATAATTAAGCAGTGAAGATGACATAGTCAGATCTGTGTTTTAAGACACAGCTTTGTGAAGGCTGGATTTGAAATGAGAGACTTGAGGCAGGTAAATCAGTTAGGGGCTAATACATTTGGACTGTGCTTCTTTGGGAACAGTGTTGTTGTTGTTGAGTCATTCAGTCATGTCATATTCTTTGTGACCTTATGACCAGTAGCACTCTAGACCCTTCTATCTTTCACTATCTCTTGAAATCTGTCCAAATTCATGTTCGTTGTTTCTATGACACTATCTATTCAACTCGTTCTCTGACATCCTCTTTATTCCCCTTCAATATTTCCCATCACTGGCTTTTCCAATGAGTTCCATTTTCTCATTATGGGATAAATGTATTTAAGATTCAGCTTCTGTATTTGACCTTCTTGTGAATAGGCTACATTAATTTCTTTAAGTATTTGATCTCCTTGCTATCAAAGGGACTCTCAAAAGTTTTCTCCAGTACCACAATTGAAAGCATCAATTCTGTTGCACTCAGCTTTTCTTTTAAGTTCAATTCTCACAGACATGCATTCCTACTAGAAAAACCATAGCTTTGACTATGTAGACTTTTGTTGGCAAGGTGATGTCTCTGCTTTTTAGTATGCTGTCCAAATTAGCTAAAACTTTCCATCCAAGATGCAAACATCTTTTAATTTCATGGCTGTAGCCATCATCTGCAGTGATCTTTCAGACCAAGAATATAAAATAGGATAGTGCTTCTCTTTCTTCTCCTTTTATTTGCCAGAAGGTGATGGAGTCAGTTGCCAACATCTTAGGTTGTTTTTTTTATTTTAAGCTTCAAGCCAGCTTTTATACTTTTTCTCTTTTACCCCCATTAAGGGCCTTCTCAATTCCTCTTCACTTTCTGCCAAGAGAGTAATATTATCTTTATATCAAAAATTATTGATATTTCTCCCAGCAACTTTAATTCCAGCTTTTGATTCATCCAGCCTGGAATTTCTCATGATGTACTCTGAACATAAATTAAATAAATAGACAGCATATAGCCTTGATGTACTACTTTTATAATCTTAAACCAATCAATTGTTCCATGTTTGGTTCTAACTATTGCTTCTTAGCCCCCATACAGGTTCCTCAGGAGACAAGATGATCTGGTACTCCTATCTCTGATAACTTGTCAAATTTTGTTGTGATCCACAAAGTCAAAGACTTTAGTGTTGTCAATGAAGAAAAAGTAGATTTTTTTCCCCTAGAACTCCACTGTTTTCTCCATAATCTAACGAATGTTGCCAATTTGGTCTCTACTTCCTCTGTGTCTTCTGGCACTTCATAGTTAATGTATTACTGAAGCTTCTTTTGCAGGATCTTAGTTATAATCTTGCTGCCATGTTCAGCAATTTGAACATTCTTTGTCATTGCTCATTTCTAGGATTGAGATGTAAAGTGATCTTTTACAATCCAATGACCACTGTTGCATTTTCTTAATTTGCTGGTATATTGAGTGAAGCCCTTTGCCAACATCATCTTTTAGGATTTCAAATAGCTCAGCTGTGATTCCATCACCTCCACTAGTATTATTGTTAGCAATGCTTCCTAAGGCTCATGTGGCTTTATTCTCCAGGATGTCTGGTACCAGATTAGTAACCATGGCATTGTGGTTACTGGTGATATTAAGATGTTTCTTAGATAGTTCTTTTGTGTGTTATTGCCACCTTTTCTTGATATATTCCGCTTCTGTTAAATTGGGCACATTGAAGCATTTATAAACATTTGCATACTTAAATTGTTTTGAAAAGTCCAATTGAATTCCATCTCCTATACTTCTGGTCCTTATACACAAGTCAGTATTATATTATTATATTGTGTTTCAATCTTCCCCTCCAGCCAAAATCACTCAAATTCTTTTAATGAACTCAACATTCCAGACAAATGGAGCACAGACATTTTGCACTTTTGATCTTATGATTTCTTCATTTCATTTTTTTTCTTTATTTCCCATCCTAACATGACAGTACTGAAGTGACTCTCTATGTCTCTCACTATGTCTTGAGACCTGTTTTCAGACCTCTCTCATCACCTCTTTTGTGTGGGATCTGGAGGGGAAAATGTTTTCACTCAACTTTCCTAGGAAAGTTAATACGTGTTTCTAACATCTCTTTTATTCTCTTCTTAGTTTTGATTCATCCACCTAGCAGTAAGGCTGATATAGTAAGCAGGAAGGCATATATAGAATCCATTCTTTGGCTTCATATACAAATACTTTAATAGATGAATTATTTCACTAATATGGCTTCTGTCTCCATAGATTCATTTTACAGCTCCCAGATTTTCTGTAGATTTTTTTTTCATCCTCACCACCACACGACACTCCCAAAAAAAGCACTCCAAAAAGGATGTATTTAACATACTGAAGCCTTTCATCTCATTCATTTAGTAGCTCAAGGACACAAATATAGAATTAGAACAGTCCATCTATGCTCTTCCACTCTCGTTACAAGGAAGAAAATAGATGATATCTAGACTAACAGGTCATTTCACCTGGAAGAGATGTCAGGAATCCTACAGTCAAATCCTAGCATTTCATTGATTTGGAAAGTAAAACTCAGAGAGGTTCATTGCATTTCTTGATGGCAAACTGAAAGATGGTGGAAGAGTTGGGACTGTAATTCAGGTCTCCAGAATCCTAGACTAGTATTGTGCTTTCCTCAGATTCTTAAAGATAGTAGTTGTATGCATATACTACAAGCAATTTTCCTAAAAAAACCATTATTTTTCAATAGCATGAGTAATAAATTATAACCAGCTTTTGTTATAAAGTTTGGAAACTGTGATATATTTGCATTTGTCAATCATGCCTTTATAAAACTGTAGCTGTGAAATTAAATGCCTCCTAATGGTATTTTATTGAACATCATATTTTTATGGAACCAATTAATGGTATTAAGCAGGATATGACTGTACAGGGAAATTATCGTAGCAAAGAAAAATAAAAAAAAAGTAAAATTACAAGAAATCTTAATTGTTCATAAAGTAGATAGCTATTGAAATCAATCAAGATATGAATTGTGTTTCCCTTTAATTTGTCTTAGTTCCTCAGTACACTTCTTGGAAACTATTTTTTAAAGTTAATCTTTTATCGGCCCTATCAAAGGTTTTTCCATATGCATTTCATTACTTAGTCTCCATTTAAAGGGGAGGATTTTTCCATTTTTTGAGAAAAAACACATTAAAAAAATCTAAGCTATTTACAATATAGATAAAATACATTATATATTTTTTAAAATAATTTATTAATTTTTCATTTTCAACATTCATTTCCACAAGATTTTGAGTTCCAAACATTCTACTCATCTCTCCCCTCCCCCATACTGCAAGATAGCATGCATTCTGATTACTCCTTCCCCTAGTGTGCCCTCCCTTCTGTGACCCTCCTCCTTTATCCCCTTCCCCCTACTTTCTTGTAGGACAAGACAGATTTCTATACCCCATTGCCTGTATATCTTGTTTCCCAGTTGCATGTAAAAATAATTTTTAACATTTGTTTTTAAAACTTTGAGTTCCAAATTCTTTCACTTTTTTCCCTCCTCTCCCACCCTCATTGAGAAGGCAAGCAATTCGATATAGGTTATACATGTGTAGTTATGCAAAAACCTCCATAATAGTCAAATACATGATGTTGCTTTGGGTATCACTACTCAATGCAAGAATTTGAGAAGAAGTTCATAACAAATTTGGATTATATTCTCATAATCTATATTAATGTGTTATCAAACTGTGAGCTAGAGTTAGTAATGCATGATTGCACTGACTCTAATATAGTGTTTTTTTAAAGGCAAAAGGAACATTTAAATGTAGAATCATACTTGACCTTCAAAAATAAAATATATTTAAGATAGTTTTGAAGAAATTAAAAGTTGATCATTGTACAATATTGTTACACAATGTTCTCCTGGTTCTGCTCATTTCACTTTTCATCAGTTCGTATAAGTCTGTACAAGTTTTTCTGAGAACATGCAGTTTTTTCTAGCACAATGGTATTCCAACACATTCATATGCCTCAACTTTTTCAGCCATTTCCCAGTCGATGGGCATTCCCTCAATTTCGAGTTCCTTTCCACCAGAAAAGAGTTGCTATAAATATTTTTTGTACATATAGGTCCTTTTCCTTTTTTTTTTCTTTTGTCATACAGACCTAATAGTGGTATTGCTGGGCCAAAGGGTATGGCAGATTTATAGCCACTTTGGCATGGTTCCAAACTGCTCTACAGAATGGTTGAATTAGTTCACAACTCCACTAACAGTGCATTAGTGTCTCATCTTTCCCACATCCCCTCCAATATTTTCCATTTTCTTTTTCTGTCATATTAACCAATATATTAGGTATGGGGTTATTCCTCAGAGTTGTTTTAATTTGTATTTCTCAAATGAATAATAATTTAGAATATTTTTTCATGTGCCTATAGTTAGCTTTGATTACTTCTGAAAATTTCCTGTTTATATCCTTTGACCATTTATCAATCAGGGAATGGCTTTTATTTTCATAAATTTGAGATAGATAGATAGATAGATAGATAGATAGATAGATAGATAGATAGATAGACAGATAGATCTAAATCTAGATCTATCTATGTAAGTGATGCTTTTATCAGAGACACTTGTATTTTTTTCACAGTTATGATTAATAACTGTATTTCCCTCCACCTTGTTTCCCCCTGTTTATTCATTTTTGTTTACTTTTTAAAAAGTGTTTTATTGATGGCTTTTATTTTTACATTATAGTTATATCTAGTTGTATACCACTGTCCTGCCCTCTCCCCTATCAAACTGTTCTTTGTAATAAAGAACAACGATTGAACAAAACTACCTGATAATCCCTCTGTCTGACACTGTCCTTTTGTATATCCCCCCCTCACTTCTGTCAAAGGGAGCCAGCTAAGTTCCCTTAATTTCTTCTCTAGTACCATTTCTTTTTTGTTTTCTCAGTCCCTCAGAGTTCATGTTCCTTCTTGTGATTTTTCTCTAGCAGGAACTATTTGCATTTATATACCAGTTTAGTTTTGCTCCACTTTGTTTCCAGTTTTTTGTTGAAGTTGTTGTTACGACAATGAATCCTGTTGAAACAATTTCATTTTCATCTTTGAACTTCTTGGGGTATATATCTAGTAAAGAGATTTATTGGGTCAAAAGGTACAAACAGTGATGTCACATATTTTCATAATTCCAATTTTGGACAGCCAAAATGGATGGATAGATGGATCACTCAGCTCTACGAACAGTGTATGAGTATTCTTTTCTTCTCAGAACTCCTCCAGCACTGATTATCCTCATTTTTGTTTTCTTGGTCAATTATCAGGGTGAGAGGTGAAGACTCAGAGTTGTTTTAATTTGCATTTCTCTTATCATTAATTTGGAGCAAATTTTCAAATGGCAATTAATGTAATTTATAATTTGTAGTTCTTTCAAAAGCTGTTCATATCTTTTGACCACTTACTTATCTTTGAGGAATGGCTCTTGGTTATTCCTTTTTTGTCTCCTTGAGTGTCAAGATAGTGCTGGAAACATAACTGATATTTCATAAATTCTTCCTGTTGATTCAATTCAGCAAATGTTTTTGAAAATAATTCTGATATTAAACTACAGAGTGAGGAAAACTATCAAGGTCAAATATTAACCCTTTGAAACTAGATGGGAAAGCACTATTATCCTTGCTGAAATTTGAAGTTGAATCTTATTTCAAGACTGTTCTCTTCCCTCCATTTAGGAAACTGGTGAATTTTGGTAGTCTTGTTTATGGAGTCCCAAATCTCATGCTTGTGTGTACTTGGATTCATTGGGTGTTATCTTTCTCAGTTTAGCCCCACAGAGCAAAATAAGTGTGAGAAACCAGACTCTAGCCAATAGCTGCCACAATCCGACCATCTTTGTCCATTCCATGCTTAACAGTACTGGGCAGCCTTACAGCAGAAATCTACATTAGAGCACTGTTCTATGAATGCCGAGTCTGACTGTTTTAACAATCTGGCTAGCAGCTTCTGTGGGGATGTAAGATCCACCCACAGCCAGCACCCAGAAAGCTGCCGTACAGCCAGAAAGCCCAGCTTCTTTTAATCTGCCTTAATAAGGAGAGCAAGGTTAAGGGGTTGGCAAGCTTACTTTAATTTAGCACACAAATATCATTCACTTAGTTCAGGGGAAAAAGCCAGCACCCTGAACTTCAGAGCAAAATACAAGCAAACTACAAACATCAGCAGACAGACCTTGTCTGATTCAAATCCCAATACATAGTTACCAGAGTTCAACAAAGTCTCAGCATCTGGGTTTACAAAGGGCTCCTTAGCTACGGCTGCCTGGAGTCTCTTCATCAACACCATCTCGAGAGCCCTTAAACAA
>CM053624.1:49556125-49594915 GCA_028646595.1 Phalanger gymnotis | reverse complement strand
AAAAAAAAAATCATTCAGTGCTTTCAGTAACACCACAATTCTCCTTCAAAACAAAAAAAGAACACTAGTAGAACTTATGAAAGAGCAGATGATCATAAAGTAAACCACAAAGCAGTAGCAGTAAAAATTATTAGGTAGTTTTTAAAAATAGAAAAAAATAGATATCAGTGAAATACATAAAATGATAGAGATAAAAACAGATACCAATAGTTGATCTTTCAATAGTCCCAAGACCGTGAAACTGGGAACAGTATTCATATTCAAGAAAAGATATTGGGAAAATGGGTTAATGATGTGCTCTAGGATGGCTGGGGTAGGAGTAGAAACAAAGGGGTGGAATCTACAAACGCTATGAAGTTAGACTTGAGAAGACAACTGCTCGAATATATTGGGGGAAAGAGGGTGAAGGCTTGAGAATAACTTTAAGATTACAAAGCAGAATGACCTGAAGCTTAGTAATACCATCTCCAGAAAAAGAGAAATTCACAAGAAAGGATATTTAAATAGAACATATAATAAAAATAAACAAATTAAAATAAAATTACATGAGTAAATTTTCTATTTTTCAAGCACAAATACAGTGTTCTTAAAGCCTGGACACATAGGCAAAAATGCATACTTTCAAGAAATGAAATGAGTGAAATTTTCAACATTTTATTTAATTGGAATATTAAGAAATAACTTTATCAATATGATTTCCATCATTTGTGATGAAAAATTGATGTGCTTTGCAAAATTCCTGTTAACTCGATGCAATAACTCCACATTTCCTATGTGTCCAGTCTTTAGGAACACCTTGTACAATTTGTACATTAATAAATTTTAATTGAAAATTTAATTTTATTCATTTTCTGTAGATATCTTTTTAGAATTATATTAATATTGATATACCTTCACTAGCCTTAAACAAATACTACCAAAACTTTTTGTCTCAAAATTACCTTCTTGCTATTAACAACAAGAAAGTGAAAAATAAAGTGTTCTTAATAATTAATCTATGTAACACATTTGTGGACATGTCTGAATAATTCACAAGGATTTATCCAGAAAAGACTAATTTTGGTGACCTGTAGAAATTTATTATCTTGAAAAATATTTACAATCTGCCAATAGTTATAATTTCAACAGAAGTAGAGATGCCAGCACTTTTATTTTTTTTTAATTTATTTACTTTTAGTTTTCAACATTCATTTCCATAAGATTTTGAGTTCCAAATTTTCTCTCTTCATTTCTCCCCTACCCCCACCCCAAGCCAGCATGTGATTTGATATAAGCTCTACATATACATTCTTATTGAACTTACTTTCACATTAGACATGTTGAAAAGAATTAGAACCAATGGGAGAAACCACAAGAAAGAAAAGCCAAAGAAAAAAAAGAGAGAGAAAGCAAATAATATGCTTCAATCTTCATTCAGACTCCATAGGTCTTTTTTACTGTATGTGGAAATCATTTTCCGCCATGAGCCCTTTGAAGTTGTCTTGGATCCTTGCATTTCTGAGAAGAGATAAGTCTATCAATGTTAGTCATCACACATTGTGGATGTCACTGTATACAATGTTCTCCTGTTTCTACTCACTTCACTCAGCATCAGTTCCTTCAAGTCTTCCCAGGTTTTTTCTGAAATCTGCGTGCTCATCATTTCTTATAGCACAATAGTATTCCATTACATTCATATACGACAACTTTCAGGCATTCCTCTTAATTTCCAATTCTTTGCCACCACAAAAAGAGCTGCTATAAATATTTTTGTACACATGGGTCCTTTTCCCATTTGTAGGATCAGTGCCAGCACTTTTAAATTCACTACTGGAAGTGTAAAAGGTTAACACTGTAGAGTCCATATTGAATTTTTTAAATTTTTATTTAGCATTTTTTCTCTAGATACATGTAAAACATTTTTAACATTCATTTTCAAAACTTTGAGTCCCAAATTCTCTCCCTTACTCTCTTCCCACCCACCCTCATTAAGAAGGAAAACAATTCAAAATGATTTATACATGTGTAGTCATGGAAAACACTTCCGTAATTGTCATGTGGTAAAAGACTATTTCCTTCTATCCTACCCCCCCATTTGTTCTATTCTCTCTCTCCTTTCACCCTGTCACACCTCAAAAGTGTTTTGCTTCTGACTACCCCTTCCCGCAATACGCCCTCCTTTTTATCACTCTCCTTTCTTTTATCCATATTCCAGCCTACTTTCCTGTAGGATAAGATAGATCGCTAAACCAATTGAGTGTATATGTTATTCCCTCTTTGAACCAATTCTAATGAGAGTAAGGTTCACTCACTCACTCTCACCTCACCCCTTCTCCCTTCCATGGTAAAAGCTTTTTCTTGCCTCTTTTATGTGAAGTAATTTACCCTATTCTACCTCTCCCTTTCTCTTTCTCCCAGTATATTTTTCTCTCACCTCTTATTTTTTTAGATATCATCACTTCATGTTCAACTCATGCCTATGACCTGTCTGCCTGTCTGTCCATCTATCTATCTATCTATCTATCTATCTATCTATCTATCTATCTATCTATCTATCTATCTACACACATACACACATATATATCTCCATATATGTATGTGTATCTATATCTATACATATCTTTCTATATGTATTATATATATATGTAATATGTAAACAATTTAACTATAATACATCTCTTATGATTTTTCTTTCTAGCAGTTTTCCCTGATTTCTTGGAAAATTATGTCTATGCTCTTTTTTTGGTCATGGCTTTCAGGTAGTGCAATAATTTTTAAATTACCTCTCTTGGGTCTATTTTATAGTCAGATTTTTTTTCTTTGCTCATTTTCCCAGCCTATTATTTGACTTCTTAACTCTTTGTTAAGGTAGAGCTCTGCTTCCAGTGGGGAAAGTGAACTGTTACAAGCTTCAGAAGTTTTATATAGCTGTTTTCAAAGATACTTCTAGGGACCTGTAAGTTTTCAGTTCTTCCAAGGAGAAGTATTAGTCCTCTCCTGGCCTGTGCTCTGGTCTGTGGGTGGAACAAGCATTCTTTTTGGCCATGGAACTGTGAGTAGGGTCCTCTTCTGCCACAAGCTCTGCTATGCTAGTGCTCCTTCTCACTGCAGGACTGCTACCCAGGATTGTGACCCAGATCCAAGTATGGGCAAAGGAATAGAGTCCTACCTCAGTGCTAGCAAAGAGACCCCTGTAATTTCCTTCTGACCTGTTGTTTGATCCTTTTATTTTCTGCAGGCTGAAAGCTCCAGAAGCAGTCACTACTGCAGAAGCTGTCACTGCCATTGCCAATCCAGTAACTCCCAAGGCCTACTCCTGTTTTGCTGGGGCCAGGGCTGTCCTGGTACAGCCTGTGCTAGATTGCATTCCACTCTCACCCAGGTCTAACAGACCTTCCTCGTAGACCTTCTAAGTTGTCTCTGGCATCTGTGGGCTGAGAAGTCTGGAACCACCACTGCTGCCAGTCATTCAGTACCTGAGATCTGCTCTGGCTTTGCTGGGGATGGGTCTGTGCTGGCACAGCCTGTGCTGGACTATATTCCTTTCTCTGCCTGATGTAACAGACCCTTCCTGTTGACCTTCCAGATTGTCCTGGGCAGGAAATTTGTTTCACTCTGTCTTTTTGTAGGTTCTGCTGCTCTAGAATTTGCTTAGAGTCATTTTTTAAAGGTATTTGGAGAGGTTTGGGAAGAGCTCAGGCAAGTCCCTACCTTTACCCTGCCATCTTGGCTCCATCCCCACGGTGAT
Organism: Phalanger gymnotis; assembly: GCA_028646595.1. Classification (NCBI taxonomy): domain Eukaryota; kingdom Metazoa; phylum Chordata; class Mammalia; order Diprotodontia; family Phalangeridae; genus Phalanger; species Phalanger gymnotis. The sequence goes on along the minus strand of CM053624.1, from coordinate 49,591,188 downwards.
TTTAAAGCATGAAGTGCTATGGTGGGGTTTTTTGTTTCTTTTATTGGTCCTTTATTTTTTCTGCATATATTTCCCCACACATACATCTGCACACACACACACACACACACACACACACACACACACACACACACACACACTTTACTTTCACTAATTTTGATAGAGAAAGAGACAATAGAAAAGAGAAACAGAGAAAGAGACAGAGACAGAGACACAGACAGAGAGTGAGAAGACAAAGAGTATTCCAATTTTTCAGGCATTGCTCATTGGAGCAAAGTGAGAAAAATGTGATACAAGAATCATTAAAGAATCTAGATAAGAAATATTCTTTTGTTGTTGTTAAAGTATATGGTCTTATTACCCTGGTAAAAGGAAATCTTTGAACTCCACTGTCTAGTCAGGGAACAACTACTCTTATTCATAATCATCCATATTCCTATTTCAACTTCACTATATCTCTGACTTGGATTCATCTCCCATTTGTTCACATGCTCACCCGTTTAGGCTAATTTGTCTTTGCTGAGCCTGATGTTCATGAATTTGTGTGTTTGTACTCTGGACCATTGATTTACCTGTGATTCCTCCTTAGAACTGGTGATTTCTCACCCTCCCCTCTTTTCGTCTAGATTCCCATGGGCTGGGTCCCATGACTTCTCTTACACCATGCCCTTGGGGCAAACAGCTAGTTCAGGTAGAGATGCAATGTAGCATCTGCTGATTTTGGACACTTTCTTTGCATCAGAACACCTCTTGCTAAGGACTGATATACTAACATCTAAGCAGTGGATAGCATAGATATATAGATACATATCAGAAAAATAGTATAATATTTATCTTAAAGCTGGTGTCCCAATCACTGGGGCTTAAGCAAAGCCTGCTTTAAATGTGCAATACATACTAATTTTGTATTTGAAATGTCCAGATTGTCTCCTCTATTAGAATTTAAGCCCCTGGAGGTTAGGAACTGTTTTACTTTTGCCTTTATCTCCCTAGTATTTAACACACTGTTGAGAACATGATAAAAACTTAATAAATGCATTGGTTGATGGATAGTTCTGTAAACAAAGTTTAATCAAGAGAATCTTGAACATACATGTAAAATTTGTCTAAGGATCTGTCCACTTGTTAAAGTCATTCTGTCAAAAAATGCTGTTAAAGAATCATCTGGTTGCTTTCATCCTTGTTCACATACTCTAAAATTCTTGAACCCAAAAAGATCATGGTTGGTCCTCCAAAGAATACACCAATAATATCCACAATGTACACTGATTTTCAAATAAAAAGCTGACTTATCAGCTTAACCTCATGGATTTGTAAAGGCAATTGGTTGGCCTCAAAAATGATTTCTTTTTAATTGTATAGATGTATTCAGCTTTCATAGAGCCCTAATTTTCATTTATTCTACATTGCTGTCTTCCTAACCATACTACTTTATTTACATTCTCCTTCTTCTTTGCCCCATTAAAAGTTGTTGGATAACAATGGATGGTGCTTGCTCTTGTGTGGGAGACAGGTTAAGAGTTGAACATAAAAATGAAATGTTCTGGTGATGAAGCTGAACTCTCAAAGTCAGTTCTATAGAGTAAAGTCTAAGGTGGGTGGAGAGAAGAGCTGGGGGAATTTTACCAGAATGAATGGTTCAGGAATAGTTACTGTCCATTCTAGATTTCCCATGATTTAAGACAATAGATAGAGTGTACTTCAGTGCTGTATTAAGATGTCCAAACATGGTAATCAATGAGAAGTATTGTTAGAAGTATCAGCTGCTGCTCTTAACATTAATATTTATCTGGTCCAAAAAATAAAATAAAATAAAAACAGAAAATGAGAAGATAGATACTAGCTATACTAGGAGCCCTGGAGGCTCAGCCAGTCCCAAATAAACACTCAAAAGTTGAACACAAAACAAAGAGGGCAACAATGTGTGCTCCAAGCATACAGATACTTATACCCAGAGACTGAAACTCAGTGATAGCACATTTTAGAGATTTGGCATTATGTAGGCACGGTTCATGTATTAGGGTTAATAGGTCCTTTAATGACTGAAAAGACGAGGTAAAAGCTGATCTCATTGTGATATGGAACAGGGTTATGATTGTTGGCTTCAAGTATGGGTGTCATATTGAAGAGGGTTTAGATTTATTGTTTGGCCCAAGGTGAAAGAGCTAGGAGTACTCAGTAGAAGTAGTAGAAAATCATATTTAGGTAAAGAAAAGTTTACTAGCAATTAGTGCTATCCAAAGGCAGAATGATCTGCTTCTATAAGTCAGGAACTTGCTTTTGTTAGAAGTCACTTAGCAGAGATATGATGATTGCTTTTTGGGAACGGTATAGAAGTGACTCCTGATCAGGTAAAGTTTGGAGTATATGGGTTCTATGTACCACCCACCCACTCCCCAGTCTAAGTTTCTATGATCTCCCCTTTCCTCCAAAGTCCACTTGGCCAAGAATAGTGGCAGAGCCTGTGAAGGACATCCCAAGGCTATAAGGGACAATGTCAGACATGTAAAACAATAGAATGCAAATTGAGCAACCCGCCAATCTCCAAAGGACCGAGGAAGAGTCTTTATGATAATAACAGGACAGAGGTCTTACAATCAACATTTTTTTGGGGGGGTGGTACTTCAATAGAAGATTTTCCATAATGTTTTATTGTAAGTCCAAAATCAGGTTCCAAAACAATGGATGGATGAATAAATGAAATATATTCATTTGAAATTTTGTTCTCTTACAATTTTCAAAGTGAGCCTTGGGGAAATGCATCTTTTTAACTCAACACTCAAGCACATTATATCTGACTTTTATTTGGAGTGACAGTCTCTTCCCTTACCAAATTATTTATATGTTCTAAGATGAAAACATAGTCTAAATAAGTAATAATCAGAGAAAAGCAAATTAAGATAACTCTTAGGTACCATGTCATATCAATCAGATTTGCCAAGATGAAAGAAAATTAAAATGACAAATGCTGAAGAGGAAGTGGGAAAAAAATAGGTACGCTAATGCATTGTTGGTGTAGTTGTAAACTGACTAGTCACACCATTCTGGAGATCAACTTTGAACCCTGCCCAAAGTTTTATAAAATTTTGCATGTTCTTTGGCCCAACAATATTGCTACTAGCTCTCTACCCCAAGGAAATCAAAGGAAAAGGAAAGAACCCATAATTACAAAAATAATGATAGCAGCTCTTTTTCGATGGCAAAGTTTTGGCCATTAGGTGGATGGCCATCAACTGGAGAATGGCTGAACAAGTTATGGCATATGAACATGATGGAATACTACTGTGCCATAAGAAATGATGAAGAAGATGGTTTCAAAAATGTGGTGAACTGATTTAAACTTAAGAGAACAAAATCAGGAGAACATGTACACAGCAACAGCAATATTTAGGGATAAACAACTATGAAAGACTTATTCAATATGACAGATACAATGATCCATCAGAACCCCAAAAACTGGTGATGAAAAGGGCGATCCATCACCAGAAAGAATACTGATGTGAAGTGCAGATTGCAGATTACAGTCTATTTTTTTCCCTTTCTTTAATATCCTTGCTTTTTTTTTTTTGCAACATGGTCAACACATAAAGACATATTGCATGACATTTTGTACATATAATCAGTATCATATTTCTTACCATATAAATGACTGGGGAAAGGGGCATAGAGAAGATAATTTATAACTAAAAATAAAGATAGAGTGAATAATTATATGTTTTGTTTTTAATTGTTATTTTTGAATATATTCCTCCTTCCTTCCCTAACCTGAGTAATCTCTTGTAACAAAGAATAAAAGAAAAAATAGGAAAAAAGCAATTTAGCAAACGAACTAACACTTGAACTGAATGTGCTATGTTCTTTACTTCTTTAGAGAGAGACAGAGAGTAACAGAGAGACAGACTCAGAGAGGGAGAGGGAGGCATAGACAGAAAGAGAGGTGAGAGAGATGCATTTTTCAATTCATTTTCAAAGTTTTTTTCCTTATTATATTTCATAGTAACATACAGTTTTGGTTTGTGGATATCATTTCCATTTTCATTGTTCTAGTCAAAGTATCTTCCTCTGTTTCCTTCACTATTCTTCAGTTCAAATAAGGCTTCTGATGGTTATTGGGTGTTTTTCTGAATTTTTCACATTCTTCTCATTCATTTAGAAACCATGCTAACTGTACTCTGCTCATATTTCACAAAATACTCTCCCTAAGAATTGGATTCTTCCACTAGGAACTGGGCTGTGATAGGTATGCTTTCATCTTATCTTGCCCAGAACCCCCATTCTACTTCTTAATCATTCGCAAATCATGCTAAATCCACTCTGGGCACATTCCTCATTCTTCTCCCACCAAAACTTGACCCACCCCTTCTAGTTTCTATTCATGTGTTTTCTTCCATGCTAAAGCTTCTTGAGATCAAAGACTGGCTTAATTGTTTACATTTGTATTCTGAGCACATAGCAGAGTTTTTGGCATATACTACATGCTTAATAAATGCTTTTAATTCATTCATACCTAGATTTTCTTATGGTATAGGAATATTCCATTTCATTAATATGCTATAATTTGTTTAGTGATTGCTATTCTCTGAGATTTTATTTTCAATTCTAGTTCTTTGTTGACACAAAGATAATCTATGATGGGTCCTTTTTTCTACCTTTGACCTCCGTGGTCCATGAATATTTTATTTCCTATGAATATTTGTTTCTATGCTGCTTTCCAAAATATTAGAACCAATTCATAGCTCAGTCAAAATATATATGTATATACTAATTTACTCAACCCCTCTAAACCTAACTATTCCCAACTTTTATCATTTTTATGAGTTTAATAGCTATGCAGTGATATCTAAGGATTGTTTTTATTAGTAATTTGTTGAAATTATTCACATGGCTTTTATAGTTCATTATTTGAAAAATAATTATTCATATACTTTGGCTACTTATCACTTGGAGAATATGCCTTGGTCTTATATATGTGTGTTAATTTGCTACCTACAGATATCTAACACTTAGAAATATTTGATACTAGGATTTTTTTTCTATTGTTTTCTTTTCTTATCCTAACTGCATTAATTGTGTCCATGCAAAGGTTTTTGATTTTATTTATTTGAAATTCTATTTTGTATGCTGTGATTTGTTCCCTGGGAAATATTTGTAGAATTTCAAGCATTGTAAAACCGACCAGAACTTGCACTCTGCTGGTATAGCCTATAAGATCAAATTTATGCGATAATGAAGCATTGAAGTAGGAACTATGTACATACTGAGTCTGTTTTCCAAAGACTAGTCTAGCTAAACATACAAGGAACATCACCAGTAGGCTGGCCACACAATAATGAAACATTTTTAGCCATGATGATTCAGGAATTTGAGAGAATTGCACTTTTAGTCCTATACAAATCCCTTCTGCTTTTGTAGGGATGGAAGCAAAAGGGTCAGAGGATGCTAAGAGTCACTCAGCTTGTAGGCTGTCGACAAACTTGGACTCTTAGTACTCTAAATATAAAATTACTTTATGATTATCATTGAGGGAGCCCTTTAAGCTAGAGTTGCTGAAAAAGATTACCATGAAAATAATCACAGTTTACACACTCACATTAATTATTGGGGATGAAGCATCTGATTACAAAGAAGGCTCACTCTCCTATGTCTTGAACACTTTCTCCCTCCAAAAAAAAATATACTGTTAAGATCTGGACATGCTAAACCCCAAACAGCATCACACACAAAGAATGAAACGGACAAAATGTTAATAGACAGGAGAATACTTATTATGGTCATGGGAGCTATTCCTGGCTCAGCTGCCACTGCAGTCAGACCATAGACTTGCCAAAGCTAAGAATTAATAATAAAAAAGAAGAAATAGTAATGATGAAAAATTTACAGTTAAATATTAATACTAAATTATTTAAACAAGTTTTTGTATGTGAAAATGGGAAATGGACAACAGAAATAACACCAACACTGTGTATAAACAAAAGTTTAACCAATGCAAATTAATTGGGATAACATGCAGGCCAGAGGCACCCACAAAGTATCTATAAGCCAACCTTTGACTTCCTTGTCAAACTGAAAGAGATGGATGCCAAAGATAATATTAGTTTAGGGAAAAACAAAACTATTCTGTCAATTCTTATGAAGAAAAATAATGGACAATCATGGGCAGTAATTCTATCTCCTAAAACAGATAGAAACAATAGTGGGGGGGGGGGGAGAAAACTAGTCTAAATAAAGGTTGGCAATATATCCAACTAAGCAAAGGGAATTCATAGATTAAAAAGGAAAAAATATACATACATACATACACATATATAAGTGTATGTATATGTTTGTGTATATATGTATATCTACATATACATATGTACAAACAAATGGAGTTTAAAATATTACAGCAAATTTTTCTCCATCAAGGATAATGGAAAAATCACATTTAGACTCTAATATCATAGTCCCACAAGTTCTTATGAGAGAACAAATGTGGCAAAAACAGTCAGAACGAATCAACTCTACATAGTGGTGTGGAAAAAAAAATCTTGGATCTAGTTGATCAAAAAAAATTACCAAAAATACATTATCAACTACCCGTCAGTATGCCTACTCTTCCATGTAACTACTCCCTGTAGCAAAAAACTTTCTAATATAATTATTAACCAGCTTCTTTTTCCCCTTAAGTAATTTATCTTTTCAGGTTTTTAAAACAACTGAGCTTTTGAGTTCATTTTGTTTCCTGATTCTTTTTCCATTGTGTTCTACTATTCTACTGTTTAAATTTTTGAACCAATACTAAAGAGTTTTGATGATTGTTAGTTTGAGACATGAGATTTATAAAAGCTACCTCCATTCATTCCTCATACTTTTCATTATTTCCCTTGAGATTTTGAAACTCCTGTTTGACAAAATTTTTTTTTTTGTTATTTTGACTAGTTCTATAAAGTATGTCCTTGGAATTTCAACTGATATACCACTGATTTAAACAACAGTGTCATTTTTATCGTATTGGCAAGGTCCAACCTTGAGTAATGAATATCCCTTGCCCTGTTTGTCTTTCTTCATTTCTTTGAAGATAGAGAAATGACATTCAGTCACCAAAATCTTCGAGAGATCTTTTCCTGGCAACTGCTCATTCGCCAGATGTTTTCCCTCTTTTCTATCTCCATACCCCACTGTGCTTCTCTACCTGTTATGCTGAATGCCTTCCACCCTCATTCAGACAGGCCACCCTACTAATAATGTATGATATTAATCTAAAGTTCTATTTTTTTTCTGTTCCATATTCCTCACTGGCAGTAGGTAATTATAACAAGCCAGCACTTTATTGACCTTTGAAGGCTGCAGAGATTTTTTAATGGTCCTGATGCTCCCCTTTGAGGATCACAGATTAAAATGTTAAAGGGATTTTGGGGTTCATTATCCAACTCTCTGATTTTATATATGAGGATACCAAGGCCCAGAAAAGTGAAATAATGTATCCATGATCACACAGGTGTGTGGCAAAACTAGAAATTAAACGCAGGTATCTTGACACCAAGTTCGGTGTTCTTTCCCCAGTATCAAATACTAATATCTCCTAGTACTTAGTAATTTAATTTACAAAATATATTTAACTGTTTTATTCAAAATATAAATTGGAATGATGATGATATCTGCCAATGAAGTTATAGGCAACCAATAATATTGGTTACCAATAGTTGGTATAGTATTTTTCCTATAAATGTTTTTCATCCCTATAATTGTGGTCCTGTGAAGAGAATCCATTCTAATTTGATCTAATTCAGATACTCTAAAATGTGCAATGCACTATGCTAGACATTGGGTTTATAAAGAGAAAACTAATGAGTACTACCTGCCCTTAGAGAATTTATGTTCTACTAGAGAATAAAACATATAAATCATATGATAATAAAATAGTGATAGACACTGCAAATCCCTATATATGCAAAGTCCATAGTGAAAACAAGCTACACAAATGTGATAAAAATGTCACAGTAATTTTGCAAATAAGGGAAGCCATGAGACACTTATAATTCACATCATTGCTATTTGAAGTGATATCAATGGGAAGCAATTCTAGATGAATTTTTTATCCAAATCTATTTGATTTCCAGAGATTATTAGAGATATAGAATCATTCTTTGCCCTTGCAACTCAAAGTTAGCAAAAAAAAAAATGGCAAGGAGACACTATCTTCCGTGGTGACCTCTCCCAGCCAGTGGTAAAAATGTCATTTATGATGTCGTTTTTTACTTCCCCATTGTAAACAGGTACTGTAGAGAGACTATAATACACGTTGGACAAAAGCATTGTATAAAACAGCTGAGTCTAGTTGTTCTGTCCCATCTTTTGGTGGCTTTAAATAAAAAGTGAGCTTTTTATAAGTTACTGCCTCCAACTTTAAATTAAGGCAAATTAATTCTGTAGAGGTCAATAGTCTGTGATAAGTTAAATGTCTCTAAGTAGAATTTGTTTTCCCTCTGTAAATGGTGGATCCTCGTATGAGAGGCTTAGCAAGGTATCCAAGAGATTCTTTGCAAATAAATGCTAGATCTGATCAACTCTACTGTATCTAGAAAATGTTTTCAATTGGATGGATATAAAATATGTGCAAGCAGACTATGTTACTCAAAACCATGCAATTCTTGAGTCTTCCTTTGTTTCCCTGTTTAATAGAAGGTTGTCCTGTGCTACCCTGTCCTTTTGTACCTTTACACACTTCTTCATTTCCCAGGATTTCCTTTGGAAGTGAGCAGGATTTCCCTGAATATAAGTATTGGAAAGTTGAGGAGATAGAACTTTCTCAGAAGTGATTGTTCTGCTTTTTAAGATTACCAGTTTCACACAAACACACACACATACATACCACACACACACACACACACACACACACACACATACACACACTAATGACCTAGACTTCCCTTAGCAATTTTCTTATTTTAATTATGATTTGGCCTTTGTAAAATTATTTAAAATACACTGAATATCCTTAGTCTCTTTTATACATAAAAAGATTCCATGGTTCATGCTATGAGTAAAATCCTGTGTCCAAAATGTTCTACATAGAAGAGAAATACACACACATACATACACACACACACAAACACATACATACATACATTTACATGTATTATTTATAATATGTATTATTTATAGTATTTTACATATAAATGTATTGTTTTATTAAATTATTAAATCTATAGTAACTTTCTTTTTAAAAAAAAGCTAAACCTTTATAAGAAAGAGTTATGCTTTCCTTTGGTATTTTTTCAATGAATTTTTAGGCCACTGAAAAAATACTTGAAAAAAGTATTGTCTTGTCAACTTCTAGGAAGGCAGTCTCTCCCTACTAAAATCTATTTTTCAGTCAGCTGCCGACATAATATTTCTCCTACTCAGGCCTGACCATGTCAATCCCTTTCTTGAGAAATTCCAATAGTGTCTTATTATTTCAAGGATCTTATGTAAACAATTCTGTCATTTAAAGCCCTTACAGCTTGCTCTTAATTTACCTTTACAACCTTATTATGCATTATTGACAGTACACTGCAGTTCAACCAACCTGAACTTTTTGCCTTTCTTCATATACCATACTTCTTTTCTCACCTCCATGTTCTTACATGGTCTATCCCCATACCTCACATGCATTCCTTCCTTACTTCCATCTCTCAGAAACCCTAGATTCTTTCAGTACACATCTTGTGATTGCTTCTATAAGATATCTTAGCTGACCCTCCCAAAAGCTACTGACTTCCCTCCAGCTTTGTTTGGTTTTGTATAAACATTCATACATGTAATATATGTGTATCACCCTAACTGCCACAATTATAGATGTTAACAGTATGTATTGGTTCTGAAGACCGTCTTTTTTAAACTTTTCCAGGCATATTTGTCATGAAGAGTACAGAGCATAATAATATCACTGATAAATATTAATAATACTAGTGATGGAATTTATATTTAAGAAGTCACACTCTTTGATAGAACAATCAATAATCACTTACTAAATACCATTGTTTTAGGAACTAATGATACAAAAGAACAAAGTAAAACATTCGCTGCTTTCAAAGAACTTCTAGACCAGCAGAAAGCAATACCTTGTACTTTTGTCCTTGTTTCCCTAGCACCTAACACAGTAAGGCATAAAAGGTCATGAATAAGTGTTCTTCCATAGAAAATGTGGTGATTTTTAAATGTTTCAAGGCTTTTATTATTGTTTTTATTGTTATTATTATTATAATTATTAATTTCCTTTTCCTGACAAATTAATGTTTAAGTTCAAAATATCTTGTCTTCAAAAATAGAATACACTATAAATACCTTCTGCAGCATTTAGAGTCATAGTCCCAATTATCACCTTTTTCTTTAGTGAAGGAGGGAGAGGAAAGCTTGAAGGCAAAAAGATTTTTCTCCATTTTTTCTTCAGTCAGTTTTTGTGCTTCCTTTTCCAAGCTGTTGACTCTTTTTAAAAATAATTCTCCTGCATAACTCCCATTCCTTTTACCAATTTTTCTTCTGTCTCTCTTATTTGATTTTTGAAATCCTGTTTGAGCTCTTCCAAGAGGACTTCTTAGGCTTGAGATCAATTCATATTCCCCTTTGATGCTTCACATGTAAGGTATTTTGACAGTGTTGTCCTCTTCTGAGTTGATGTTTTGATCTTCCCTTCTCTATGGTGAGGCTTCTTTTCTGTTTCATACTCATTTGTTTAACCTATTTCAGGACTTTTAAATTTGAGACCTTTTCCTGCAGCATAGGGGGCACCGTCCCAAGCTTCTGTGCTGTGGGCCAGCAGCCTGGTTATTGGCTTTCCACAACAGGGCTTCAGGTGGTTGCGACTTGCCCACTGAGCCATGGTGGCCCAACCTACTTGTGCCAGTTGTGCTGGGCTTCTGGGGCTCACAATTTGCCTTCCATGCTGGGGCTGGAGGCCTCACAGTTGGTCTGATGTTCCACTGGCCTGCTGAAAAAGGTTCAGTCCCTGAGACCTCAATTGCTAATGGCCTTCTGCTGGCTTTCCCAGATGCCATCAGCACTGGGCTGTACTCCCATTTTACCCAAGTGAGACAGACCTTTCCTGAAGTTCTTCTAAGTTACCTCAAGCTGAAAAATTGTTTCATTCCATCTTTGTGTGGGTTCTGTTGCTCCAGAATCCATTTAGAGGCTTGATTTAATATTGATTCCCAGGGAAACTAGGGAGAGCTCAGGCAAGTTCCTAGCTTCTCTCTACTATCTTGGTTCTGCCCCCTCCACTTAAAAAAAAAAAACAACTTATTTTTGCAGTAAAAAAGTATTTTTGATATTGCAAGGATATAGACACAATTTTTTTTCCTATTCTACCATTTTATTTTCCTGATGGACAAAAGTTTCTTTATAAACTACTCTTTCCTTAGACATGAAGAATTCTATCAGTGTGAAATTTGTGTATGTGTTTCTGTCTGTCTCTGTCTCCTTTTTCCATCTTCATTTCTTTAGTGCCGGTGATAGTAAACTTTTACAAAGCCAAGTTCAGACTTGTCTTTCATTCCTGAAAGATTTCTTTTTCAGACACTCTTGAGCTAATCTAACCTGAATAGGGAAGATGATTATAGGTCAGCAGATGTTTTGTTATAAATAAGGGTCAGAAAACAGGAGTGCTCAAGAAAGAGGTCATAAACATTCATTTAAAAATTGATATGTAGACAGATTCATACTTCTTCGTATGAATGATTTATTTAGTATGTGCAGTAAAAACCATTCGTCTTGGATTCTCATATACACAATTTATGCTTTATGTTCTTAAATCCTGAGGTGTTGACCCAAATTTAACCTTTTGAGTTCAAAGAGCATTACACAAAGATCATACACAGGTGGCTAAATTCTAAAACTTCCCAAGATTTTAGTGTGATTGATAGAGCCACATTTTGGTCTTCATACAATCTTTTGAATACATCAGGAGAACATCATAGAAGTAGAAGCAGAATTGGAAATATGTTAGTGAATATGAAGCCTAACTTTCCAACAAATTCAAAAGAGCCTTACAACATCCTTGGGAAATAATGATCCAATCTCTATGCCATTGTACAGGAAGCTTCTTTTTTTCTTGATAGTACTTTTTTCAGTTACATGTAAAGATAGTTTTCAACGTTCATTTTTGTAAGATTTTGAGTTCCCAATTTTTCTCCTCCCCTTTCTTCCCTCTCTCCTCTCTAAGACAGCAAGCAGTTTAATATAGTTTACATATTTACCATCACATTAAAACGTTAGTTATGCTGCAAAAGAAGAGTCAGAACAAAAGGTTAAAACCATGAGAAAGAAAAAAAAATAAAGCGAAAATAATATGTTTCACTCTGCATTCAGTCTCCATAATTCTTTTTATGGATATAATTAACATTTTCCATCATGAGTCTTTTGGGATTGTCTTAGATCATTATATTGCTGAGAAGAGATAAGTCTATCAGAGCTGATTATTGCACAATGTCGCTGTTAATGTATGCAACAATGTTCCCCTGGTTCTGCTTATTCTCTCAGCGTCAGTTCATGTAAGTCTTCCCACGTTTTTCTGAAATCCACCTGCACATCATGTCTTACAAAACAATAGTATTCTATTATATTCATGTACCACAAGTAGTTGAGCCATTCCCCATTTTATGTGCACCCCCTCAATTTCCAATTCTTTGCCACTACAAAAAGAGCTACTATAAATATTTTTGTACATTTAGGTCCTTTTCCCTTTTTTATGATCTCTTTGGGATTCACACCTAGTAGTGCTATTGCTAGATCAAAGGGTTTTCAGTTTTATAACTCTTAGGCCATAGTTCCAAATTGCTCTCCAAAATGGTTGGATCAATTCAAAATTCCACCAACAATGCATTAGTGCTCCAATTTTCTGATATCTTCTCCAAAATTTATCATTTTTTCTTTTCTGTCACATTAGCCTATCTGATAGGTGTGGATTGGCATCTCAGAGTTGTTTTACTTGGCATTTCTCCAAGCAAAAGTGATTTAGAGTATTTAGATAGCTTTAATTTCTTCATCTGAAAACTACCTGTTTATAATCTTTGGCCATTTAATAATTAGGAAATGGCTTGCATTCTCATACATTTGATTCACTTCTCTATATATTTGAGAAATGAGGTCTTTCCCAGAAACATTAGCTGTAAATATTGTTTCCCAGGTTTCTGCTTTCCTTCTAATCTTGGTTGTATTGCTTTTATTTGTGCAAAAGCTTTTTAATTTCATGTAAACAAAATTACTCATTTTGCATTCTCAATCTGTTATTTGGTCATAAGTTCTTCCCTTCTCCATAGAGCTGACAGGGAAACTATTTTTTGCTCTTCTAATTTGCTTGTGGTATCACCTTTTATATCTAAATCATGCAGCCATTTTGACCTTATATTCATATAGGGTATGAGATGTTGGTCTATATATTGTAAGCTTCTTAAGGACATACACTGTTTCTATTTGTATGTGTATTCCCAGCAATTGGCAGAGAGCCTTGGCAAATAGTAGGTCCTTAAAAATTGTTTTTGATGGTTGGTTGATTTATCAATATTTCTGGTAACTAGATACTCACCATTTCATGATGCTACCTATACTCTGGTTGGACAGTTCAAATTGTTTGGAATTTCTTCTTTTTATTAAATCAAATTCTGCCTCCAGATAACTTTTATTAAGGCAATTTAGGACCTCTGGAACTAAAAAAGAAATAAGTATAAAACTCATGATACATGAAACCTATTATAATTTCATTAAGGCATTTTCACAAATCCCTTGTGACATTACAGTGGGTGAGATGGAGAAACAAGGACTAGATGGTTGGATGGATAGGGAAAAGGTAGTCATAGAATGCTTACAGTGTGCATGGTTCTATGCTAATCACTAGGGATAAGCAGAAAAACTAGACCTGTGATTTCACTTATATAGGGAATACCTGGATGATCTGTCAATGTAGATAAGTACTCCTCAGCAACTTGAAGTGTAAGAATGTTGTCCAGAGGAGAGTGGTGTCAAACTCAAGTAGAAATGCCACACACAGGACATTGCAATCACTACATGTAGGTTTAGAGTAGGGAGAAACTTGAAGCAAGGCCCCCAATTAGGAGGCTATTACAACAATCCAGATGAGAGGCGATGAGGACCTGGACTAAGCTGCCAACTATGTGAATAGATGGGGAAATATAACAAAATTGTCATGGAGAATAAAACAACAACTGATTAAATATGTAGAATAAGTGAGAAGGAGAAATACATAAAGACACCAAGGTTGTGAACTTGAGGAGCTAGAAGGCAGTTAGAGGCCTTAACAATCAGTAAGGAAAGAAATATTTACTAAGCACTTTTAACATGCTAGGCATTCTTCTACACACTCAGAATCGAAAGAAAGGCAAAACCATAGCCCCTGACCTCAAGAACTCACATTCTAATGAGGGAGATAACATGGAAACAACTATATCACAAAGTATACAGTTTAATTGGAAGGGAATCTTAAAGGGAAGACACTAGAAGTGAATGTTTGGATGAAGAAGGAAAGGATGGGAAACAGTGAAGGTAGGATTTGAGCTGAATTTTCAAGGAAGACAGGGAAGCCAGTAGATAGAGGCGAGCAGGGATAGCATTATAGGAAAAAGGGATAGTGAGAGAAAAGGCATCTATGTGAGAGATAGCACAAAGGTTTGCAAAGCCTAGTTTGCTGGATCATAGACTATGTGTTGTGGGGATTTTTGAGTCTTTTTCAGTTTTATTTGACCCTTCATGACCCCATTTGGGGTTTTCTTGGCAAAGAACTGGAGTCGTTTGCCGTTTCCTACTCAAGTTCATTTTACAGAAGATGAAACTGAGGCAAACAGGGTTAAGTAACTTGCCCAGAGACACAGAGTTAGGAAATACCTGAGGCCAGATTTCAACTCAGGAAGGTGAGTCTTCCTGTGTCCAGGCCCAGCATTCTATCCACTGTGCCACTTAGTTACCCCTAGAACACTCAGAGAGGAATAAACTATAAGGAAACTAGGGAGAGGCAACGTTGCGGTCAGTAATAGGAGAATTCAGAAGAGAGTTAGAATTGTGTTCTAAGGGAAAGATAATGAATTATCTTTGGACAAGTGGATTTTGACATTCCTGAGTGACATTAAGCTTGAAATGGTCGATGGACAATGATGACGATACAGAGGATGGAGCTTAGGAGAGAAACTAATAGTGGATATACAGATGTAGGAATCGTCTCTATGAAGGTTATAAATGAATGCATGGGAGATAATGAGACCTTCATAGGAGAGAGTATATAAAGAAAAGAGAAGAAGGACCAGGGCAGAAACTCAAAGCAAACCCACTCTGAGTGAGTGAGTGAGTGAGTGCATGTGTATATGTGTGTGTATATATATATCTGTGCCTATGTATGTATGTATGTATGTGTAAATGTGGGAGAGAAAGAGACAGAAAGAGACACATAGATGTAGATCCAACTAAGAAGATGCCATCAAGCACATAGGAAGAGAATCAAGAGACTGCAATGTCATGAAATCCCAAAGAAAACAAATTATCCAGGAGGAAAAGATGATCAGTGATGTTACAGAAATTTCAAGAGGTCCAAGAACTAAGAAAAGGTCATTAGTTAAACAATTAAGAGACCTTTGGCCAGTTTTGAATGCACACATTTCAGATGAAGGATTCAGTTGACAAACAATGTCACAAGACATTTGTAATTTTACCTTAATGTAACTGTGATGACTATTAACAAAAAATGTTTCAAAGACATAATGGGAATGCACACACACACATACACACACACACACACACACACACATATATGTAAATATATATATGTAATCATGTATAGAATTAAGTAGAAAAATTCCATGTAAAGCATGTCAAGATTCAAAATAAATCAAGGTAATGCTTCTCTTCTCAATACAATTCTTCTAGTTCTTTACCAGGACTATGTTGAAGAAGGTACTTCGTAAACTATAAAGTGCTACAGAAATGTGAGTCATTGAAGGAGATAGAATCAGGAAGATAAGAAAGGCTAACACATTTTGCAATACCTTTTGAGGGCAAACAGAAAAAAAAAAAAGATTGTGTCTGGTTCAAATGAAAAGATGAATTAAGATGGGCACATGAGAAAGAAATGGAAGCTTCTGAGGGCTTCTCCTGTGGGCTTCCTACCTTTTTTTTTTTTTTTTTATAAACAGCATAGTAGATTTCTATTGACCATCGCCTCACTCTTGCTTGTACAATTGAAGGTTAGAGGCTTTCACAGGAGCCCCAGGGAATCTCTGGCAAATAACAATGGGATAGGAGAAGCAGATCTGGCCAGCAAGAAGTGTGTGAGAGAAGAAATAAATTCTAAGGCACATAGGCACCCTATGGGCTAGTGCTGTCAGAATGCAAACAGGATTTACCACCATTTCATTAGATCACATTTCTTTCTGTTCTGTTATTCTGCTTAGTTCGAGATTACCCAGCACATCACAATGCGGTGACAAGGCAGAGAACAGAAACAACTCCTCTAGTTCATTACTCTGGAATTCTCCTAGACATTCTGGTAAGTACCATTTTTAAATGATACCACAATTAAAAGTTTCCTTCATGTTTGACTCTGATTCTGCACAATAAGGTTTCATCCTAGGTAAAAAAAGAAAAAAAATCCATCTTTTTCCAGCAGCCAAACAGTCTTCCAAATGGCTTAGTTGTTTCTCTTTTTTTATGTTGTTAATTGTAACTTGCCCTAATGAAATCCATCAATTGATAAAGGAGCATCAACTCAGAGTTATGGCATTATGGAGAAAGCTTTGAATTGAACTCATATTTAGAACTTC
This sequence comes from Phalanger gymnotis, assembly GCA_028646595.1. Taxonomy (NCBI): domain Eukaryota; kingdom Metazoa; phylum Chordata; class Mammalia; order Diprotodontia; family Phalangeridae; genus Phalanger; species Phalanger gymnotis. The sequence continues at coordinate 49,574,407 of CM053624.1, read as the reverse complement.
TTAATGTTACTGCCCTGAGCCAAAAGATTCCCTGATTGTTATTAAAGTGTCATAATTGATAAAATCAGAAGAGGATGTTTATTTTTTCACTTACTAGTATTTTTTCAATTTCATATTTTAAAAAAAATTGGTTTTCAACATTCATTTTTGGAAGCAGAATTTTTTTTAAAAGACAAAAAAGACATACAAAAGGAAAAATCAAGGCTATGATCAAGGATCAAGGATATGAAAGACCTATTTAGTCAGGTACTTAGTTGTCTTTTAAAATAATTAAATATTAGTAATGAAGGGATATAGGCTCTGAGAACCCCCTAGAACTCTCCTTAAATCTTCTCACTTGATCTGTCATTTGCCTGAGGCTAAAGACTTTCTGTATTTCTATGCCCAATATTCTGTTACCTCACCTAGCCCTCCATTATCTGTTATCTGCAGATAGCCTTTCACTACTTCCCACCCTTAATCACATTTTCTTGGTTCCTGGACTCTGACCTCCAGTAACACCAGCCTTAATCTCACTCTTATTAAGGTCTTCCCTAAACCTCTTCTTCTGTCACTCCAGATTACTTGACCAATGCTAGTGCCATTAAGGTGCTCAGATTCAATTTGTACTACTTACATTAGCATTACAAATGTTCAGGTTCCTTAAGAGTATGGCCAATATGACCTATCTTTAATAAAATTTGTTTTTCTTTGGCTGATAGAAAACTTGAGTCAATCTCATTTGGCCAGGACCTGGGTGTGATTATTTCAGGGTCCCAGCACCCCTAAACCTCATCAGTAATTGTTTTTCTCTATTTGATTTTGTTAATATCTGGCAGGCTTCCATGTGCTTTTCTTTCCTATGTGAACAAGAAAGAAACAAAAAGCTCAGAATGACGAGGTTAAAGAAAAATGATGATAGTAGCAAACCGTAGCTTTCTAGGGGAGCTTGAGACCCCAAAATACCTACATGCCAGGTCCTGCAGAAAGAATTTGACTCAAGCCTTCTCAGCCAAGGGAAAAGACAAAGTTTATTAAAGATTCACCATATTGGGTTGTCTTGAGAAATCCCACCCTTTGTGACACCTGTTTTCACAAGTGGGCCAGATTCAATTTAAACTGAGCTAGATTGAATCTGAGGGACTTCATGGAGACAAAAGGGAGATTATATACACAAAGACTGTGGGAGGGATTGAGGGGTGGTCTGGGGTGACTAGAGGAGGGGTTTAGGGAGTGTTTTGAGGAGGAGTCTAAGGAGGAGCTTGATGAGACTGGGATGAGGTCAGACTCCAGGAACCAAGAGAATGGGCTTAAGGGTGGGAAGTAGTTGAAGGCATGGATATTGATAGTATCAAGACTGGGAAGTGGCTGGACCATAAAGGGCAAGGCTAGGTAGAAATTTTGGCCTAATGATAATGTAAGGTTATAGCTTCAGGCCAAGGCCAGATCAAGTGGGAAGATTCAAGGAGAGTTCAAGGGGGTTCCCAAAGACTGTACTCCAGGTTGAATAGGGTTCCCAGAGATTGTACTCTCATCAAGAAGACACCTAGGAAAAAAGTTTGAAACTGTCTAGATGTTATTCAGTAATATTTGCATCAGCCCAAACCCCAACCATTTATTAAAGTCCTTTGGATATTAAAAGCTACCGTTTTGTCCACTGTTTAGTGTAATTTATGTAGAGAAAGAAAGAGTATAATTCAGACCCCAAGTACAGACTTTGATTCCTTATCTTTATATGTCTCAAAAAATAGTCATTCTGTTATATCTGTCAGCTGTCTACACTCAGTCAATGAACTGTATAAGAACCAGACATCTATCTTTGAACATACAGAAAGCAGCAACTTTATTTCAGACAGGAAAACAGGACAATGATTGCCAGTTCCCCCAAGAATTCTTTCAGTCTTGCCCCCTAGGCTGATCTGTATGGATTATATTAGCATGATAGAAGCAGAAAGAGTTGAAATAAATTTTTCCACCCCAAGTCAAATAGCAGACTGAGTTCTTATAGTGGTATTTCAGATGGAATCAAAAGAGTCCAAAAGGCAGATTTAGTTTAAGCCTGAGGGCATCTGCTGGCTATGAGTTTGGGATTTAAATCAAATAAGCAAGGTATCTCCTGAGGCTATGGGCTAAAATAGCTGAGACCCTTCCCTTACAGGAATGTAGAATGCCACAAGGCATCTACAAATACTGGGAAGACCTGAAGATTCCCACAGACTGAGGTTGAAACTATCTTTTGAATTCTCTACAGATGGTTAAGATTATTCTCTGCACTCCAACCACTCTCTGCCAAATTGTTGCTTGTAAAATGAAGACAAGATTAAAACAGTGATACAAGTGCCTATATATATCAGGATACTCAAAATGCCAGAATCAACTATAGGATAAAATTTACAATATGGTATTTAACACACTCATGGATCTTTATCCTTGTGCAATTTGCCAGGTTTCTCTTTTTCAGTATAGGCTTTTGTAAAAGTCAATGAAAGTCACTTTCATGTTTCATTCCATGGGCTATCTGAGATCAGGTTCCAAATGAAAAAAAAAATCTCTCATTGAAGGAAATGTTTCTTAAAATAACCTTTAGTCTATGTACAGAGTTTATAGAAAAATATCAAAATGGCCATTCTTACAAATTTCCATTTGAACTCATGATTTTCTCTCTTGTTACCCACCAGTATAACCATAGCAAGATATTCATTAATTTTAATATTTTAGACAAAAAGGCAACATAATTTTTGAGCCCATGATGAAAAGTAAGACATTTCAACTGCTGCATCATTTTTTAAAAAATGAGTAATAATGTCATAATTGACTGTTAAAGGTAAATCAACACTTCACTTGCTTCTTTTGTACATTTGACTAAATCTTTCTCAAAAACTTATTTGATTTTCTCCAAGTCCTAATTGTCACCAATAGTCAGTCAGCAAAGTCAAAATTTTAAATAAATTAACAAATTTCGAATAGACTTTAGAAAAAATGAATCAAATGCTCATATGAAAAGGATAATCAATCTGGATTCACAATTTCCAAATATAAGTATAATATCCATTCTTGGGCTAATACCTCAATTAGGTACCCATACTCAGCAGTTGGAGCCCCAGAAGACATGTAATAAATGTCCCCTTTTAGGGTTTCTAGGAGAAACCCTGAGGCTATAGTGTTTCTAGTACTGTCATTCAAGACCCTAAATTAGTTTGCTTCCCATCAGCAATCAACCAGGTAACTCTAGCTTTTAGAAAACAGATTTACTAAAAAGGTATAAAATGAAGAGTAGCTACAAAATATCCTCCCCAAAGACCTATAGTTCAGTTATAAACAACGTATGTGGCAAAGGGGTTCCTTTATGGCAACTTCATATACTTCATTGCAGGATATAGTATCAGGAACCAAAAGGTTGCTTTGCTAGGCTGGTAGCTCAAATAATGTAGCATCTCTGCTGAATGAGTCAATCTCCTGGGCTGAGATTTCTTTATTAGATACCACCTCCATCAGTTGTATTGACAACTGATGCTTCAGTGAACACCTCCAGTCAGTGGTGGGATTTATGATGGGATCTTTTCACCTTCTGAACTGACAAAGTCAATGTGTGGACACAACTACAATAAAATAATTATTTGAGTAAGGTCAACAAAGTACAAATGCTACAGACAAAGATGGGCATGTGATCATGGTACAATGGCTAGGTGAGAGATAAAGCAGTTACCCTTTTTCCCACCTGGGTCTCAAGTTCAGCTCAAAATTGTCCTTACTTATCTCAGCACAACAATAGAAACTGACAAAAACATAAGTCACTCCTTACATAAACCACTCACCTGTGGCTCAGTAACCCCTAAGACATTTGTTATTCTGGCTTACCAGCTAATTAGAGGACTTTTCTGTCATTATATAGGACAAGCTCCTGAGTTATCCATGGGATCACTTAAGTGAAAGCAGGAAGGTTTATCCAAGGAGATTTTAAGAACTAGCCAGCCAGCCCACACTGATGAACAAGAGACCAAAACTAAGTGGTCATCTTCATTGTGCAGTCCTGTCCCCCCAAATTAACATGTTTTAGTGGAATGAGCACCAGCCTAGGAAGCAAAACTTCTGTTATAATTTCAGCTGTGACCATGTACAAGCTATGGGATCTCAGGCAAGTCATTCAAGCTCTCTAAGCCTCTGTTTCTCCATCCACAAAATGACCTTTAGAGATAGAAATGAACCTTAGAAGTCACCTAATCTAACTCTTATTTTATTGAGATACAAATTTTAACTTAGAGAGTTTAGGAGACTGGCCCAAAGTCACTCAGGCAGCTGAATTCAAGTCAAACGTTCTTTCCATTACACTATGCTATCCTGAATAATACCAATGGTTCAGCCTGCCTTAGAGACTGTTATCAAGATCAAGTGATTATATATATATATATATATACATATATATATATATGTATGTATATATATATATGTAAAATCTCTGATTTATCTCTGATATATATATATATATAATCTCTGCAAGGAACGATGGATCATTCAGAAAAATAACTGGATGACTGGCATTAAGAATGAGGCAAATAGAAACAAAAAAAGATAACATATTGGCTAGAAAATTACAAATATGTAAAAGACAATATTAAATAAGAATAAAATAAGATGCTTAAGACACAGTAATGGGCTTTATTATTACTAAATTTTTTTGATGTTCTAGAATACTCCAATCTTTTCCTTTCATAGAAGATAAAATTGGAAAAGTGTAACTTTAGCAATTATCACATGCTGTTGTGTGGTGCGAGACTGCCCATCATCAATGAATTTTTAAAAAGTCAGAGGTCTCTCAAATTTAGGAATGGAAAAAATTCTTTATTATGATTCTGTGGGAAAGGGCAGTCTCAGAACCAATAGACAATTAGTAGGGAGAGGCAGGGCCCAGAGGGCAGAACTTAGCTTTATACTCTAAGGTAAAGTTTTTGTACTAGTGTGTCTGTGTGTGTGTGTGTGTGTGTGTGTGTGTGTGTGTGTGTGTGTGTGTGTGTGTTTCAACTGCAGGGTGAGATACCTGCCAGCTGGAGTATGAAGGCCAGGCCTGGCTGAAGCAGACAAGGTGCCATTTGTAGCCCCTTCCTCAAAGGAGGTAAGCAGTGTGGTCTTCCTTCAAAGGGCTTTCAAATCTCATTGCTGCTTCAGTCCAGTAAGAAGATGATCCTGTGGTCTAGACTGCCTGTGTCCAGGTTTGTGATTACAGCTCCCAGTTCATCTGCACCTATTACTTATTACACTGGCCCATCACTGTAAGACTTTGATGTAGGTAAGATAATAAGATAGTAAACTAGTAATAATAGTAACATAGGAAAATTATAAAATAGTTGAATAGTAAAATAATAGAATAATAAAATACTAAGAGTATTGAATAGTAAAATAAGAAAATAGTGAAATGGTACAGGCGATGCCATTTGCGTTGCACATAAATTGGACTGAAGTGAGGCAGAGTCGCAGGAAATTGTCAGCTTCATTCTCTTTCAGAGTCATCTAAATCTAGTTGCAAGACAAAAGTCAAGACAACTAGCAATAACAGCTTTGGATGCAATGTATTGACCTTAACATCTTCAGTGTTTGAATAAGCTCTAAGTGATCCACATCAGCTCTTTCTGCCACTTTCATGGCCTGTTGAAACAAAATGTTCACATCCATCTATTCTACTGGGGAAGTCTTCTCATGCTTGGGGTGGACAACCCTCTAACTAATATAGGGTTTGAGGCCCATCAGTTACCCTCCCTTATGATTTCTCTTTCTTGTTTACCTTTACATGTTTCTCTTGATTCTTGTGTTTGAAAGTCAAATTTTCTATTCAGCTCTGGTCTTTTCACTGAGAAAGCTTGAAAGTCCTCTGTTTTATTGAAAGTCTATATTTTGCCTTGGAGCACGATACTCAGTTTTGCTGGGTAGGTGATTCTTGGTTTTAATCCTAGCTCCATTGACCTCTGGAATATTGTATTCCAAGCCCTTCGATCTCTTAGTGTAGAAGCTGCTAGATCTTGGGTTATTCTGATTATGTTTCCACAATACTCAAATTGTTTCTTTCTGGCTGCTTGAAGTATTTTCTCCTTGATCTGGGAGTTCTGGAATTTGGTGGCAATATTCTTAGCAGTTTTCTTTTTGGGATCTTTTTCAAAAGGCAATCACTGGATTCTTTCAATTTCTATTTTACTCTCTGGCTCTAGAATATGAGGGCAGTTCTCCTTGATAATTTCTTGAAAGATGATGTCTAGGATCTTTTTTTTGATCATGGCTTTCAGGTAATCCAATAATCTTTAAATTCTCTCTCCTGGATCTATTTTCCAGGTCAGTGGTTTTTCCAATGAGATATTTCACATTGTCTTCCATTTTTTCATTCCTTTGGTTCTGTTTTATGGCATCTTGATTTCTTATAAAGTCACTAGCTTCCACTTGCTCTAATCTACTTTTTAAGATAATATTTTCTTCAATAGTCTTCTGGCCTCCTTTTCCATTTGGCTAATTCTGCCTTTCAAGGCATTCTTCTCCTCATTGGCTTTTTGGAGTTCTTTTGCCATTTGAGTTAGTCTATCTTTTAAGGTGTTATTTTCTTCAGTATTTTTTGGGTCTCCTTTAGCAAGTCATTGACTTGTTTTTCATGATTTTTGTGCATCACTCTCATTTCTCCTCCCAATTTTTCCTCTACTTCTCTTACTTGCTTTTCCAAATCCTTTTTGAGCTCTTCCATGGCCTTAGAACAATTCATATTTTTCTTGGAGGTTTGTGATGTAGGCTCTTTGACTTTGTTGATTTCTTCTGGCTGTATGTTTTGACCTTCTTTGTCACCAAAAAAAGATTCAAAATCTGAGTCTGAATCTGGGTGCATTTTCGCTGCCTGGCCATGTTCCCAGCCAACTACTTGACCCTTGAGCTTTTTGTGAGGGTATGACTGCTTGTAGAGTAGAGAATACTTGTCCCAAGTGTTGGGTGCTGTGCTGCTGTTTTCAGAGCTACTTCTATGCAGCAAACTCTGCCAATCAGCACTCCTCCTCCCCCAAGAACCACCAACCTGGACCACCACTCAGATCAAAGCAGGCTCTACACTCCTGCTCTGATATGCCACTTAATTCCTCCCACAGGGTGGGCCTGGGCCCGGAAGCAACTGCAACTGGAGCTTTGGAAGCGGCCCTGGAGCTGCACTAGTTCTGTACCCCCAGGGCTAGGGCTGACTGAACTCCTTTCCCTCCTTCCCAGAAGCTTTTCCCACTAACCTTCTCTGTTTTCTTTGGCGTTTGTGGGTTGAGAAGTCTGGTAACTTCCACAGCTCAATGATTAAGGGCCCTACCACCTGTTCCGCCTGGCTCCAAGTCTGATGGGTTCTAGTGTGGTCTGCGCTGGACTGTGTTCCACTCTGCTCCCAGCTCCATGCAACAGACCATTCCCAGTGACCATCCAGGCTTTACTGGGCTGGAGCCCTGCTTCCCTCTGCTATTTTGTGGGTTCTGCAGCTCTAGAATTTGTTCAGAGCTATTTTTACAGGTGTTTAGGGGGACCTGTGGGACAGCTTAAGCAAATCCCTGCTTTCCAGCTGCCATCTTGGCTCCTCTCCTACAGCTCTTCCATCGGTTACCCTCAATCTGGTTTAGCCTGTCTGCCCAGACAGTTTACCAGTGTGTGGCCACTGCACATCCTGCAGCTTCTTGGAGCTACATGTGGTAACAGGTAGACACCAAAAGTGAATGAGCAGCCCTGAAAATAGTTCAATAATCCTCACACAAGAGATGCTAGTCTTCCCTTGAACACCCATACTCTCCTAGTCTGAAGTACTCTTGAAGAAAAGGATCATGTGGAATTCATTATTGTATCTCTGCAAAGGCCCAGCAAGTATTCCGTAAATCGTACATGTTTGAAGAAATATTTTTTCAATTTAATTGAGTTCATCCAACAATATTGGTCTATCAATAAATATCTCAGTGATTATCACTAACGATAGCAGATAAACTCAAAATTGAATTTAGAGTAAAAGAGTAGACAATTGAATTTGAAAAATTACATAGTACTCCTAACGACCTCTAAGCTTCCTTCCGACAAAAACACCCATGCATTTCAGACAAATATTATTGATGTAATGCAATATTGCTGTGAATTATAGAATACTATAGTTCTGAAGAAACAGGTATGGACCACCCAAAAGTCAATGGAGGGGCATATGGTAGATGTGAATAAGCTCTAGCTTACTATCTCTGCATACTTTCATGTCAGAGAATATGTAAAATACATTGTCAAGGAGTTGTACAACCCAAGGACAAGGTTAAATGTAACGATAATTGATGGACAACCTGTGTGCTTAAATGTTACCCCACATACATCAAGAGATCTATGCTTGAGTAAACCTTGGAGGATTTATGGAAGGACATTGATAAGATTCACATAATATGAGAAGGTATTAATAAACAACACTATTTTTTGGAGTACTTACATTGCACATTGACCATGGATCCATGAAAACATCCTGAATTGAACTTATTAATTCTATAGACCTCCTTGATAAGCAAGGATTAAAAAGAGAAATGAAATCTCCTGTTTTTTCTTAAAACTCAGGCAGATTTACAGCCAAGTTGATTCTATATTAATGTTTCATCTATGGTTAAATTGCACTGAAATAATATTTTTGCTTCTACTCTGCTTGATGAAATTGCCCTAAACACAAATCTCTGCAATTCAAACTATCATTTCATGATTTTACACATGAAATCTCCTCTTCAGGCCATACCTTCCCATTTCTGAGGGTACCAGTTTTCCCCAGGTACCCTAATTCAACTCAATCAAGTTAGGAAAATCTGGGTTCAAATCTCATCTTTGACTGTTGCTAGCTATGTGAATCTAGGCATTTAATGTGTCTGTGGTTCATACAACAACCTGGGTTGTGATCTCCATGGGGAAAAGAATTTCCTTCTTTGGGAAGTACTCACACTGATTGACAGAGATCTTTTGCATATTGAGATGTGTCTTTTTTCCAAGCACCAAATCTCTAAAGATTGTATTAATTATAAGACCATCACCAACTCCTCTATAGAATTTATCTCTCCCCCCATAGCAGTATTCTTCAGAGAACCACTGCCCTCCACAAAAAAGAGATTTTTGCTTGTATTTCCTTATTTCAATCTCTTTCTTTGCCTCCTCATCCATTTTCTTCTTTAAAAAAAAAAATCTTGTTTTCCTGAGAGGCTACACTAGATATTTTCCCTTCATTTTTAATCTTTGACTTGATTTGGGTACATGACATATACTCCTCTATTTTCTTTCACCTTCCTTTGTTATGTATCCTCTCATTCACTAATTTAGTGCCCCCTTCCACCCACCCCCCATGAAACAAGAACAACAACATTGGTCCATCTGTAGGCGAGGTGTTGTGTAATATGGGTCATAATGTTTCAGGTCTGTTTTTCTACCACATCCTCTGTTTATCTTCCACTCTCTCTATTATTTCCTTAAGTACGTTTAGAAGAAACCTCTTATTGCTCTCTCTGCTGTTATTGTGGTTGTTTTTGTCATCCATGTCATTGTCCTCATTTTCTTTGTTTCCTGTATTTGTTTGTCTTTGGTATATTTCTGTTTTCTAAAGTATTTAAAAAGTTAATGGTTTATTCAGGACTGTTTCCCCCATCCCCAAGATATGCTTTTTTTTTTTTTTTGCATCTTTTTACTTAAAGTATACTTTTCCAGCAATAGTTTGATTTTCATGGTATATCACCTTGGTCTGCATCTTGAGCTCCTTTATTTATCAAAAGATATTATTCCATTCCTTCTTATAGTTTCTAGTTGAGTACAGAATAGACTCATATTATTTGAATTTCCTCTCTTTTATAGCAAAAGGTCTTTCTCCTTATTACTTACGGAATTTGCTGTCATTGGATTTGTTCAAATGTAACCACTTCGGATTTGCATCACAAGTGTTTGTTTTTCTTTTTGCCTTATTGTTTTCTAGAGGTAATCAACGAATTATTTCAATTGATACTCTGTATTCTGTGTTCAGAATTTCTAGGACATATTCTTGTATTACTTCTTGTGATATAGTAGTCAGTTTTTAAATTTATGTTCTTTTTTTTGGAGGGAGGAAGGCAGGGCAACTGGGGTTAAGTGACTTGCCCAAGGTCAAACAGCTAGTAAGTCTGTCAAGTGTCTGAGGCCCCATTTGAACTCAGGGCCTCCTGACTCCAGGGCCAGTGCTCTACTCACTGCACCACCTAGCTGCCCCTATTTGTTATGTTCTTTTGGGAAACCTATAACCTTTACGTTATCTCTATGCATATCAATATGCTTTCCTTTTATGTAGATCATTTATTTATATTATCACTTTTTGCTTTTCTTCCACACATTTACTTCTATGTACTTAAATTTCAATTAAGTGTTCTCTCTTTTCTTTTTTTAATGAGATTTGTGGATGTGGGTTTGAATTTTGTTTTCCATTTTTCTTGTACAATGTTAAGTTGTTTTCACATGTTTATTTCTCTTTTAAGCCATTCAGGAACATCATGCTCTGATTCCAAAAGCTCTTGGAAATTAACAGTCCTCTGTTTCATCATTTGTTGATTCATTTCATTGTCTTACAATAATTATTCATATATGTCTGGACTCTCTTAGGTGGTCTGGAAGTCATACTCCCTTCTGTTATTAATTTCTTCCTTTTTTAATTATCTGCTTATTTTACTCAGGGTTTTTAACTGAGTTTTCTTCCAGCTAGAAACTTACATAATTTCAGACTTATCCCCCTTCTATTCCTTCTCAAACTGCTCACTTTCTGACTCTTTCATCTTTGTAGTTTTCCTGGAGGCCAGACCTCAAAGTTGTCTCAGCCTCTTCCCACAATGGGCTATTAACATTTTGTGGGCCATTGTCTCTATCTCATTTGATTTCTAAGGGGCCACAGCTAGTCCTAGCAGGATGCTGGTCCCCTTGCCCTCAATCTTTGCAGAGCTCTACATATTCTGGTGTCCTCTCCTAAGCCTTTTTGTCCCTCAGTTCTCTGAGCTCAGGTAGAGCACAGAGTACTCTCATGTTTCACACAAAGCCAGAACAAGCTTTTGCATTTCAGCTTTCCAATGCACTTGCAGTTGGGAGTTGAAGAAGAATTGACTTCTATTGCATGCCAATGAGTCAGTTTGTGCAGCGCTACTAGAGTGTGACTAGTTCCTAAGTGAGCTAATTAACAGTTAGAGATTAGCCTTCTCTGCATTTTGTGTATTTCATTTTTACCTCATTTCTGTTTTTAGTGGCTTAGATTTTAGAGAAATATCAAATTCCTTTATCTCTTGTACATGATTCCTATTTTGGAGCTGTTTTAGAGGTCATGAGGGTGGTTCACAGTGTTAGTTGTATATAACCCAGGAGCCCCAGGAAGTTCATAAAATTATCCTGTAAAATAATTCACTTATTAGAATTCTAACTATAAATTCTAAGTGCTAACACCATGTAAAAAAGTCTAAGAGGTCTCTATTCCCAAAGTAAGATCAGATCAGAGTCCTTTCCCATTTTTGTCTATCCTTCGTTCGTGAAGTAGACTAATGATATCACAGGGTGATGTTTTGACTTTCAAGTGAATTGAATCTAAGTCAGGTGGAGTTGTACAAAGTCATTAGCCTTACTCTCATTTACAGAGGCATTGAAGTCCAGTGGCAAGAGAGAAAGTCAAGATGACTAGAAATGTCCCAGGATGCAGTGGATAACCTTGGCATCTTTGGTATCTGACCAAGCTCTAAGAGAGCTTGCTTTGCTCACCTTCAGGGCTTTTGGAACAATTTGTTCTCATCCACTCATCCACCCAGGGAAATCTTCACATGCTTGAGGGAGACACCCCCCAAGCTCACCAAGGGATTTATGGCCCGTTGGTGATCTTCAACCTGATTTGACCCATAGGTAGAGACTGTATACTTGATTGGGACCAAGGTACATGCTATAGCTTCTTGGAACCTCAAGTGACAGTTGGGTGCCAGGTGAACACAGAATGTGTATGAGCAGCCCTAAAATAGGCTCAGCAAGCCCTCCTACCAAAGGTACTAGTCCTCTCTGAACCCCCTATATACTCCTTCCCATTATTTACTTGTTATCAGTGTTTGACAGTCATACAAGCTAATTTGAAAGACAATATTGAGCTTGAACTCACTTCATTAATATGTTAAAGACCTCCATCAATGTAAGAATTTCCCAGAGTGGGAAATACTCTTCATTATGGCCATCACAACCCAGGAAGTTGTATGAAGCCTATAGACATTAAGAACTTACCTACAGTCACATAGCTAGCAAGATCCAAAGATGGGATTTGAACCCAGGCTTTCTTGACTGAAAACCTAGCCCTTTACACAATATATCAAACTTTTTCAACAGTATACATCTAAAATATGGTCACTATCTAGTATTAGCTTCATTCTTCATTCTACCTTTTAAGTGACTTTTTAAAAAAATTTCCTTAGCATGCCAAGTTACAGCACTAGGCATTGTGGAGTATAAAAAGGCATTACAAGGTCTAGTTCTTACCCTTAAGAAATTTGCACTCACTGTATAAAATAAACATTTAAAAAAATAATAAACTGCACAAAACTTTCTACGCCTCATGAACTGGACTATTGACCTTCAATCACGTGGAAAATACAGTAGATTCAATATGTGTATTTTAATTGCCCATGACCAAAAAATATCTTTTAAGGCAGCAAAGTATAGTGGGAGGAGTCAGCATGACATATAATGAATAAAGAGCTGGCTTCAGAGTTGGGTGACATGGGACTCAAATTTCATCTCCGATGTATAAGGTCAGCATAACTGAGGAAAGTCATTTAAACTCTCTGTGCCCTCAAGCAATTTGTTAAGGTTGTAAATTATACAGCAGTTGACAATTTGCATATGAAAAGGGACACGATTTTTTTTTCCTGTGGAGGTTCCCATACTGATGATACCACAGACCTACAACAAAAAAACAACAACAGAAACAACTAAGTATACTGAAGAAAGTTCTGCTCTTTCAGCCAGGAAGGACCTGAACGTTCTGATCCCTCCTCACATATTTGCCAGCTGTATGGCTATGGACAAGGCATTTAGCCTAACTGGTTGTTTTTCTTTTTCATTGGCAACATGGACATAAGAATTCTTAACATAAAAAGTTGTGAAGACTAAGTGAAATTTTCTACATGTTTTATTATATATAATAGATACTTCATATATGTTTATTCACATTTTATAAAAATGTTTCTATTTTATTTATATTTTATGTGTTATTTATATATAATAAATTATGTACTTGATATACCATATTTAAGAAAAGATATAGAAAATCTTATTTATTCTTCCAAACCCTATATATACTCCTATATACACATACGATCACTAATACGGACGTGAAGAGCTATAGAAACATTTTCCTTTATTTTTCTTGTGACATGTCTCTCAATATTACCTTTTGGAACAGAGAATCATGATCATTCAATCACACCAACATGGGTTGAGGCCAGGAAGAAACGCCGGGCATCAAAACTCAACTCCATAGTTAAGCAGTCATAACTGAGAAGATAGGTAAACTATAATTAAAATGATAACTAGCAATTTTCCATGAAAAGCTTTATTCTTGTTTAGTGATTTAAGATTTTCATGACTAAGCATGAGGCGATAGTCAAGTTTTATTTTTAATTCTCTATGTCTTATCTCCCCTTTTCTGTACTCTTCTCCTTAATCATTCTTTTCTTCCCTTAGCTTCTTTATTTTTTTTAATGGTCTCTTTCACCATTGCCTTTCTTTTTTCTCATAGGGATGAAAATGATAACTGTGGAGAGTGAATTTTAAATTGGCAGTGACTATTTAGCTCATGATCATCCCATTCAATTAATCAGCACTCAAAGTAAATTAATTAATCGTGCGGTTGCTGAGGTTAGGGAAAGCAAATCTTGTGAGGAGAAGGGCTCATGAGGTGCTTCTCATTATAAAGTGAACTTCATGTCAAGCTCATTTTTGTACAACTAGCCATGAAAAAATTTTATATTGATTCACCTCTACATCAGTGGCATCAGTCCATTCTATCAGAATGTTGTCTAGTCCTGTATTCAAGTTCGTTTCGGTAAACAAAGATTTAAAGCTCTAGGTATGGGGGAGAGAGAATTCAAGGAACACCTCCAAATTTTTATATTTTACCAATAAAAAAATTAAAATGAAATGAAGTTAAATGATTCATCCAAGATTGTGCAGCAAAGTAAGTGAATGAATGAAACATGAATTAAATACTATGTGAAAAGCTCTGTGTTAAAAACTGGGGATACCAAGAGAAAAGCAAAGCAGACTGTTCTCGCAGAGCCCACATACTAATGAGAGACAAAAAATATGGAATATTTCAGTTACAGGTTAGACAAAAAGGTCTCATTATACTCAATGCACAGCAGCAAAGCAGCTAATAATGCCTCTTCTTTAATACTATTAACACTGATAAAACAAAACAAAACACCAAAAAAATCAGTTTCTAATGTTGATTTAACAATAGTTTGGAAGCATGGCTTTTAGGTTCAAGGCTGTGTCTGACTGTGTCTGTGTCTGAGCTAGTCTGACTTGATTGCATTGTGAGTGGTCCTTGGTTGGCAGATGATGGCTGTGAGGATTCAGGTAAAAGCAAGACCAAAGGTCTAGGGGTTCTGCCATCCCTAAGGTGTATGTGTTTCTCTGCCAGTTGGTGGCTGTTGGCCAAGACCTTTTGTTTGTGGTGATGAGGAAGGTAAGCCTTTTCATCATAATGATTTCTCTTCTCAATGAATGAGGCAGGTGCTAGGCTGGAAGCAGCTCTGTATCCATAAGGGTCAGAGGGAGGATGGTAGTCTAAGTGATAGTGGGCATCTGACCTAGGGGGCACATGCTGCCTCCTGTCTCTCCCTAAGGATGTCCGACTACTTCAGCTAACTTGACTCACTTGTCCGGTGGAAATGAAAGATTTGGGTTTCTTTAACCAGGGGGCCCCTTGACTGAATTCAATACTTCTTCCATGGAATTACTTGAAAAGATAATAACAAACTAGGATCTGCCTGCCACTTTCTAAACAAGAGTATGAAGGTTTGCACCTTTCTTTTTTCTATTGCCTCTAGAAATTCAATTCATTTTTGCTCATTAATCTTCATTTATTTATCTTATTAAGAATTTTATAGTCATAGATTAACAGCTGTGAGGAACCTGAGAGGTCATCTAATTTAGAGATGTCAAACTCAAAGCCTGCAGGCCCACTTGGCCAGCAAAACTTCCAGTATGGTCTGAACCATATATAAATCTAGTAAATAATGGAAAAACACAGTTGAGGGGAGAACATGTCCCCAAACACACTGGGGAAGATACCCCAAACTCCTGATCCTTGCAACTATGCTGCTTCATTACAACGATGGCCCACATGTATTCTCTCACTTTTGGTTAAGAAACAGTAGAAGAGTTACTTTCTCAGATATTAACACTCAAAATTATGTTTTTCCATCCTCAGACGTGCTGGTTGTTGTCAGTCCCGGGCATAGAATGTTGAACTCCCTGGGGCTATGTTCCACTCTTACTGCCCATAATTCAGCCTGCCTTCCTTGATCTACTAACATGTTAAAAAATAGGAAAATCAGAAAGGGAATCTGAAGGCTGACCCTTTGATGAACTTTGATGACTGTGAAGCCCCTTGTTGAGTAACTGGTTTCAATGAAAGTATATCGAATTTAATAAGATTCTAAATTTGCATGACAGTAATCCATATCACTTAAATTTTCCTTTTGACATTTTCATGCACTTTAAAAAATGAATCCTAATTATTCATGCTATACTGGTCTAGATAATGTGAATTTACTTGTGTGCACATTTGCATTATCTTCATCTTAAGGGTGCCTATGATTAATATTAGTCACCAAGTTATACCGTTCACTGCTTCAATAAGATTCGTAGTCATTTATATTTGAGGTTTTATGACCTACCTTACAAAGGGAAACTCAGTTCAGAGAAGAGATGCTTATAAAAAGGTTGGTTCACTATCATTTGGGGACTTTTTGAGTACAGACAAAAAGAAAAGTATTAATATCATTTTTTTAAATTAAAGAGCTATTTAATACTGTTTGGGGAGAATCCTCACAAGCTGCTTCAATATAACAACGTGGTAAGAAAGGAAGAAGAAGGATCAGGCATCAGAAAATCTATATTCCATCCTCAGTTTGTTTCTTGGTAGGAGTGTGGCCTTTGGCAAAACACTACATCCCTTTGGTCCTCAGTTTCCTCATGTATAAAATAGATCAGTTGGGGTGGCTGGTTCCTCAGTTTTCTTTTCAATCTGTTTTCCATCATCCTGTGATCAAAATTCTGAACCAAAGTTTATAATTACTAGAACTACAAATTCTGTGTTGTAGCACGTGGAATGGTTACTACTTTCGAGGATTTGCACATTCACACCTTTGATATACCTCCTAAAGTTTTGTGGTGTCTTTTTTTGCCTTTGTTTTATGCTATCTTGGTTGATTTGTTGCCAATTCAAAATAATTTGGCCTAGAAAAAGGAATACAAACTGATGTAGGTAACTGTATACAGAATATTATACCTTTCCCTCAAAAGGGCTTAGTATTGGTATGCACTCTGCCAGAAGGAATTTACTTCAAAATCAACAAAATCATGACATTTGATCATGTTTATGTCTTTTTCCAGATTTATACTGTTCCTGAAAGATGTGATAGCTTTAAGTGTGACATGAATTTGTATAGCTTTCTGAGAATAGGAACAGCAAACCACAGTGGTTAGTTTTATATGTACCCAATTCTAATGACATTACATGAATGTATTTGGAACTCCAGGAAATATCAAATAGTGGCCTAGTGTTATAGAAATCTCTCCCTTTCTCTCCCCCTTACCTTTCCTAACTTCTTTCCTTCTTTCCTTCCTTCCTTCCTACCTTGCGTCCTTCCTTCCTTCCCTCCTTTCTTCTATATTTTGTTGAAAGACCTATTTTTTTTGCTTTTTCTCTTTGCCAATATTTTAATTTTCATTCAATTGATAAACATCCATTTTTTTTTCTCACTAGTACCTCCTGCATGGAAAAATGAAATATAACCGTTATAACAAATATGCTTAGCCAAGCAAAACAAATTCTAACATTTTCCATGTCAAAAAAATCTGTTTCATTCTGCATATTGAGTCCATCACTTAGCTCTCAGTGGGAGAATAGCACTCTTCATTGTTGGTCCTCAGGCAGAAAGCCAAGACTATTTTAAGAAAGTCATTTTTATAAGATTTCAAGCCAATAGCTCTAAAATTTACTGTTTCCATTAATATACACAGATTATTTTCCATTAACATACATAGATAACCGATAATTAGATGCTTTCCTAAGCCAAATAGCCTGTGCAAATTTACACATGGCACTATTTTCCATGAAACGTTGATAAATTCTCTAGGAATTTAAGGATAATTATTTGGCAGATTAAAGAATAAAATGATATTATGCAATCTGATCAATTGCTCAATGGATCTTTAAAGAATGTTAACTGGTAATCAAAGCCATAGGTCGGGCTATTATGCTAAAAATATTATTTTACATATTCTAGTCAAACAATTCTCTTCCCTAAAGCATTGACCCTTGAATTATTTCCCATGTCTAGAAGTGATATATACAAGTAGTTTATTTTGCCTCCAAGTCATTTAAGAAATTATATGCAAACGGTTTAAAATAAAGGTTTAGAGGATTTTAGAATTGCAACAACCTCAGAAAAGCAATTCTTCTCAAAGTGGCTAAGGTTTGAAAAAGCCATTGGCGACATGTATATTTGACTTGCAACACTGGCACTATTCAAGAAAGAAGCTGTGACATGGCCACATGGCCAGCTAGGTGGCACAGTGAGTAGAGCACCTGCCCTGGAGAGAGAAGGACATAAGTTCAAATCCAGCCTCACACTTGACACACTTAGTAGCTGAGTGACTTTGGGCAAGTCACTTAACCCTAGTTGTCCTGCCTTCCCACCTGCAAAAAAAAAAAAAGTGTACTTTGTCTCCTGGTGCTAGCTTTTAAAAACCATGCTTCCTTACCTCATCACCTAGAAAGGAAATAATAACAGCATCCTTTATCTGGAAATGGTCTGAAAAATCTTTGTCAGAAATAATAGTGGCAATATTTAATTTATTATTTTTTTAGGTAAAAGTAGGAAGAACTATTTTTTTGGTCAGTCAGGTTGATACTTGAGATAAGGTAACACTGTGTCAAAGCAGAAACAAACAAAAAAGGAACTGATGAGCAAAATTTCAGTTTCAGGTAAAACATTTAGACCTTTGCTCTTTCCAAAACTGAATTGTTCAGATTCCTATAAG
>CM053624.1:49544653-49556025 GCA_028646595.1 Phalanger gymnotis | reverse complement strand
CTTTCCAAATTTCCATATTACTATGGAGGGTACATTTATCCTTCCAGTCTCCTAGGCTTGCAACCTAGGTGTGACACCTGACTCCTGTTTCTTACCACCAACCTCCACCCCATTTGTTGTCAAGGCCTGTCAATTTTCTCTTTGCAATATCTCTCCAATAGAATCCTTTCTCTCCTCTAGTACTGATACCACCCTGGTGTTCATCTCCTCATGCCTACCTACTGCAATAGCCTGACAGTTGATCTGTCTGCCACAAGTCTTTCCATCATCCACCAAAGTAATTTTCCTAAAGCATGTGTCCAACCATATCATCTCCACACTCAGTAAACTCCAGTGGCTTCTTATCATCTCCAGGATCAAATGCAAAATTCTCTATTTGGTGTTTAAAACCCTCCTTAATAAAACACACACACACACACACACACACACACACACACACACACACACACATACACACACCCCTTTCCCCCAGTCTTTTTATACTTTATACTTCCTCACGTATTCTTCACTGGTCTCCTTGATATTATTCAAATAAGATAATCCATTTCTCAGTTACAGGAATTTTCAGTGTCAGTCCCCCACGCCTAGAATGCTCTCTCTCCTGATGTCTACCTCCCGACTTCCTTTAAGTGCTAGTTAAAATCCCACCCTCCCCTGGAAGCCTGTCCCAATCTCTCTTAATTCTAGTGTCTCCCCTCCACAAATTATTTTCTATATTTCCTGTATATAGTTTTTTTTTTTTTGTTCATAGTTTCTTGCATGTTGTCTCCAACATTAGATTGTAAGCTCCTTAAAGACAGGGACTGTTTTTTGACTTTTCTCGTGTCCTCAGGGTTTTGCACAGTACCTGGCACATGGTAAGCACTTAATAAAGTCTTACTGACTAATTGACAGATTACTCGGGGCAAGAGGGGACCAGGAAATCCATCCTATAAATCATGGGATATGAGCTAAGTTTTCAAGGAAGCCAGGAAAACTGACAGATGGAGATGAAATGAGAACTCATTCCTGGCATATAGATTGTACTGTGAGAGATGGGATGGAATATTCTGATGGAGAGTGAGTAGGCCAGTGTAGTGAGAATAAACAGTTCATGGCTCAGTAAAGTGCAAAAAGTCTGGGAGGGTAAGAAGGGGAAAAGTTATGAAGGTTTTTAAATGCCCAAGAACTTAATATTAAATTCCGGATGCAATAGAGTTACCAGAATTTATTAAACATGACATGATCCAATCTGTGTTTTAGAAAAATCATTTTGGCAGTTTAGTAAAGAGAGGAATTGAAGGGAAGAATGATGGAATTACCAAAGCTCATATCACCAATATGTTTCAAAAGTAGTATCTGAACCCAAGTTTTGTTGGATTTCATCCTTAATCAGAAGTTTTCCATTTCTCTAATGAAATACTCTGACATTCCTCTATCTGACCATAAAGTCCAATTATTCCATGTCCTCCTAGGCTTCAACCCTGATAAACTCATTTTTCAGTATTTATAACATCATTAGTCAGTCAGGCAACAAACGTTTATTAAGTGCTTACTATGTGTCAATACAAAAGGCAAAACCACAACATCATCCTAGCTTTCAAGCTCACATTCTGATGAGAAGATAACATACAAACAACTATGTACGTACCAGATTATATATATATATATATATATATATAGTGTAATTGGAAGGTAATATTACAGGGAAGACACTAGAGGGTAAGAGCAGGGAAAAGCCTTTTTCAGAAGGTAACAGTTAAGCTGAAGACATAGAAGCCAGGGGACAGAAGAAAGGAAGGAGGGCATTCCAGGCATGCAAGATAGCCAGTACAAAAAAATGCTCTGGAGATGAAGTATAATAAATATTTCATAAGCACCTGATGATTTTTGATTCTCGACGAATTTTTTTTAGACTCTTTTATGTAGATACACAAGGATTTGAAGAAAAGAATGACCAAATTATTTTTTAAAGGCTGCCAACATATACATCAAGAGAAATGGACAAAGAAAAAATCTAATTAACATAAGAACATAATCTGACATTCATAAATCAATGTTATCAGTATTATTAATAATAATAAACATACATCTAAAGGCTTGAAATTTACTTGGCAGATTTCCTAAGCCTAGTCTCTTAATCAGGATATTGCAGAGAAAACAAAAAGTACATTAGTTTGTAATTAGTATTGCATCTGCATAGACACTTTTCTAATCCAATTACCCTAATTTAAAGGCAGCAAAATTCATATTTTTCTAATGTAAATTGTGGAGAAATTGTGCTTATTCTGTGTCTTTTTTATAGCTTAAAAAAGCTTTGGAAATACTGCCACAGCAAGGGGAGATTTTAAATTAGGTTTATATTATTGGAGATCTCCATTTTAAAAATAATTCCTCATGAATATTGCTGGAGTTCTAGATTACCTACATTTAGACATATCTCTGGAACTCTGATCAGATTCCGATGTAGATATCAGTGCGCTTTTAAATTGAAACAAGCAATATACATAATTTTAAATGTAAATACAGAATGTTGGTGGAAGTTGGGAAGAGTGAAATTTAGACTTGATGTAAGGAAAAATGCCCTAGTTTTTAGAATAAGAGCTGCAGCTTGAACTTTAGCACAATTGGAACAAATTGAGTTAAGCTGGGAACAGGGGCAAATGGAACAGGAACTAAGGAGTCGAAAGTATACCGAGTGAAGTGTCTCTAAGGCATCATCCCTACTCCTGAATGCTTAAGGGGGGAATGGATGAGTTTAAGAAACTGGATGTTTGGAAAGGGCAGATATTGGAGGGGGACAGATTGGTGATTATTGAATTATCGAGGGAGAGGGAAATGAAAGTCTATAGATGACAGCAATAAGGATCAGGACTGACTAGAATGAGCTTTTCAGGAAGAGACAATTGCTGGGTGGTGACAAAGTGAGGGCCTCAAAGTGGTGATGGAAACAAGGAGTGAGTCCAGACACACAGGATTCAAACTCAGGTCCTATTACTCTAAATTGGGGAATCTTGCCTCTGTGGCAGTAAACTTTGAGGGGGTACAGTGGAAATAGAGGTAAAGAATAATAGTGACTAAGAAAGGGGAAGGGCTGAGTTTATTGTGGACAGGGGCTAGGGCAGTAGCGGGTCCACCAACAGCAGGCATCTTTGCTGCTGCTTATGCATTGATCTTAGAGGGCTTTAGGCCAGGCAGCTTATCTGGCTCTCTGAGTGTGAAAGAAATCCGCCATATACCTATCAGAAGACAGTGAAATAGATATAGCATAATACTTGGATCTTGGGAGAAAGGGAGAAATCTGGGTCCTGCAAAGTAGCAAGCATTAGAAGGAGGTGAAAGAGTTCCTCCTGAAAGAAGATTCAAATAGACATTAACCTCTCATGGCTGCGTCTAGGTCAGACTCCTAGTAGTTTCTGCTATTATATCTGGGTCTGATTAGATATATTTAAAAATAGAATGGGTTGCCTCAGGTGCTAGTGGTTTCTCTTTCTCTGGGAGTTTTCAATCAAAATCTAAATGAACACTCTTCAGGCACTTTGTAAATAGATGTTTGTTTGTTTGTTTTTCCTTAGTATAAGTTGGACTATATTCTCCTTTGAGGCCCCTTTTATTCTGAAAGTCTGCAATTCAATAACTTTAAAAATGAGTAGGCAGCCAATTCCTATGTGGGAAAATGTAAATACAACTTTAGAACTAATTAATTGCACAGAAATTATACTTGGATCAATTAACACATGGTATGAAATGAAAAGACTCAGTTCTTGTAAGGAAAGCTGTGGTAAGTCTGGACTGCATACTAAAAAGCAGAGATATCACCTTGGTGACAAAAGTCTGTATGGTCAAAACTATGGTTTTTCCACTAGCAATATTGATTTGCGAGAGTTGGACTATAGTCAGATTATAAAGTTGATTGATGCAGAATCCATGCTTTTGCTAAAAGATCAAATAGGTAAGACTTAAAGAGATTAATTCAGGCTATTAATTGAAGGGTCAAATACTGAAACTGAATCTTACATAATTTGGCTACATAATGAGAAGATGGTACTCATTGGAGAAGACCTTGATGTTGGGAATGATCAAAAGCAAAAGGAAAAGGAGATAGCAGAGGATGAGATGGGTAGATAGTGTCATGGAAACACTGAACATGTTCTTGGACAGATTGTGAGAGATGGTGGAAGATAGAAGGGCTTGGTGTGCTATGATCCATGGGTTCACAAAGAGTCAGACACAACTGAACAATTGAACAATAACAAAAATTAAAAGGTAATACGATGCAATACAATAGTCAACATCCATAAAATATTCACACTGATGTTAGACATGAAAGAAATTGCTTCTTTTCTGTGCTTTACTTTTTTTCTAAAGGAAATAGATTCCACCAGATATTTGCAAGTTGCTTGAGCAGAGGGGTTGTTTTTTGTTAAATTGATGAGTCTTTTCTAGGCAAAGAATGCTATTCTGATCTTTTTTAAAAAGAGAGATATCAATGAAATTCCCAAAGTATGTTTGTCAGTTTACTCTCTAAATATAAATATTAAATTCTTCTCATTGTGACTTTCTCATGTCTTTGATCCAATACATTTTCAACTGTTGTGGATGAAAAAAAGTCTAATTTCTTCATTTGATGCACTATGGATTAGAGATGCCTGCTCTGTGAATCTAGTCAAGTCATTTACCTCTCTGGGCTTCAAATTCTCCTTTGAAATGTGAATGGGTACACCTAGATACTCTTTAAAGTCTTCATCAAATCTCAATTTATGGTCTTAGAATGCACTGATGTAAGAAAGAAACAAAGTAGATTGAATTATTTGCTTTTCAGAATTTCGTCTTCCAAGCATGTCACTGGTAATGGAAAGTTTTCCCTCCTGTAGACAGGTTTGTATATTCTCAGGGTTTTGTAAATTGGAGGGTAAAAAGTTTGGGAAGTGATTTTCTATTTCAGAATCCCAGCTCTTAGAAATGAAGGATTACCACAAACTGCTGTGTAATGCAAAGTACATTTTAATCAATTGATGAAAGCATTTGTGGATTATATCTTAAATCAAGAACAAGAGGAAATGGGAGGCTGAATTCCGTGCTTGTCATTGCCCTAACGTAGAACCCATAGTAAATATTTATTTCAGTAACTTAAAGATGGAGGGACCCAGATTATAGCCTCAGAATATCTGACCTTGGATCTGCTGTGGCATCAGTTTACATACCTGAGAAATAGGCAGGATGACTAATTTAGACCTCTGCTATGTCTCATCTCACTGAAATGAATCAATAAAGGCAGTGAAATGAATTCCTGAATTTAATGAAGTCCTTGAAATTGTCCTGTCCCTATACTTCCAGTCTTTTTAAGCAACAATTTTCTCCCAGCCCGTCAACAACTATTGGCAAACTCTGGTTTGCCATAAATCCAATTCTCCTAGGAAATTCCAATATGCTGGACAGCCACATGGGTAGAGAATCACATCTAGTAAGAAATATTCAGGTCAGACATAGAGGAAAGTAAGGAAAGACAACTATCTTTATTATTTAAGGGTTAGTGTCTGCCCTTTTTTGGTCACATCATTAGTATGCGTGCGAGTATGTGTGCCTGCATGAATGCATACATATGTAGGAAAGATGATTCTATAGCAGACAATAAACATGACATTATTCATTGGGGGAAGTGGGATGTCAATGGTTTACAAATTGTTTATACCTAAATATAACTGTTAAATGTCAGGAACCCAAGGAGATGAGCCTATCAACAAACAAAGCGAATACATCTATAATTAAAGGAAAATGAACTTGACAAACTTTTTCAACTCAATTTCTAAAAATGAGAACTGAAAGAAGAATGAAAATACAAGGTAGGAAAATAGGAGGTCATCATATCACATTCTTAGAAAAGCTAACTGCTTAATATATTTAATATAATGAAAAGCTAACTACCATCCAAGATAGGTAAATGAATTGTAGGTAAATAAATAAACAAATAATTAAAACAAGAGAAGTGTTTCTACAACAGACCTCAGTCACTGATCTGGTCTTTAATCAATTACTATTTTGTGACTTTTATTAACCAGTTAGTATTTTAACTCTCCAACTGAGATTTTTAAATATACTGCTGTTTTGGTTAACTGTTAAGCAATAGAGTCAAGTTGAATTTTGGATGGGAATGGAGAAGAGATGAGAAGGCTGAATTTTGAAGCAACAATTATTTTTATTCTCTTTTATAAAGTAACAATTATTTTAATTTATGGCTACAAATTCTAAGAAACACTTAGAATAAAATAAATATAAGCTCTAATTCTACCTCTGACATGTATTCGTTGTGTTACTGTAGACAAGTCACTTAATCTTTTTTACTATATATCTTTCTGATATAGTCCTCTAAATTTCAGAGCAGATATCTATTTGTTTTGGTAGAAGGAGTTTCCTCACTGGCAGTTACTTATACCGATAAATTTATTTTGGAACACTAACTGGGAAATCAATTTGGAATTATGCAAATACAATAACTAAAATGTTCATATCCTTTGATCCAGAAATTCTACTGCTTGGCATGTAATTGAAGGAAGTAACTGATAAAATGACAGGTTCCATATAAACCAAATTGTTTGTGCTGTTGCTGTTGTTCAGTAACTCAGTCATACCTGACTCTTCGTGACCCCCAGAGCATGTGAGGTCCTTCCATCCTCCAGCTTTAGAATCAGTTGTGGGACATGGGAAACACTGTCATAGGACTTACCAGGGTGGCATGTCTGCATCAACAATTAACCAGAATTGTGTATATTTCTATTTTGAAAATATTTTACATAATATGATCATTATGTATCCCTTGTATATTGGGTACAAATCACTTGTGAATCCATCTGATCTTGGTGTTTTTAAAAAGTTTTTATTTTTTATTTTAAAATTGGTTTATTTAGGATATCATTCTCCTATTTTGTATTTTTGGAAATATTTATCACATTTAAATATTTTTAGTTTTTTGGGGATATAATTCTGCATAACAGTCAGTACATACCTTAAACTCGATATGTCCAAAATAGATCTCATCCTCTTTCCCTAAACCTTCCTCTGCCCTCCTACCTTTCCTAATACTGCAGAGGGTGACACTAATCTCTCAGGCTTACAATGTAGGAGACAACTTCCATTCCTCAGTATCTCTTATTTCCCCCTCCCGTACAATATCCAAGCTGTTGCAAAGGCCTGTTGGTTTCACTTTTGGTTTCACATTTCTCTCAAAAATGCCCAGAGCATAGAACAATGCCTGGAATATATAGTAGGCACTCAGATGCTTGTTGATTCCTCACATGCTCATAAATGGTCCTGCCCATTCTAATCATTATTATTTTTCTGTTTTGTAAATGTTAACCATAGCAATAAGGCAAGAAAAATTAATTAGGGGAAAAAGAATTGGCAAAGACATTAAAATCTTTTTTTGTACAGATTAAATAACACTCTATTAAGAAAATCCAAGAGAGTCACCAAAAATTAATTGAGATATTAAATTGATTTACCAGGATAGTAAGAAATTCAACTAATCCTTCAATAGTAATTAACGATTTTGTGTATTACTAATAGAATCCAGGAAAATTTGATAGATACATATCTTTTATCATACTGACAAAATGCTTCAAATACTTTTCAATTAATATAGGAAACTGTAAAAACAATGCTCCTTGCAGCTACTGTGGCTGTGTAAGGCCAACAACACCAGCACACAGGAGGGCTACCAGCACAGATTCTTTGATCTGCTTTTCTAAAGAAAGTAACTTAAAGAGGTTTATGATTTCACTTTAATCAAACATGCTTCTATCATTCATTTAGTTCAGGGGGAAAAAGTCAGCACTCTGAACTTCAGAGAACACACAAACAGAAATAAAAAGCAGAAATTATATAAACAGAGTAAATAAACACAAATCAACAGACAGAGCTTCTAGCTGTCTGACCATAGCAATACACACAGTTACCAGAGAGAAAAGCACCATCATCTGGGTTTTCAAAGACCAAGGGCCTCCTTAACAGCTACCCATGGGTCTCCACATCAACACTCTTCCAATGATTGATCCCCAAACAAAATGCTAACCTCAGAGTATATATAAACTTCTTCAGGGTCACCTTTCTCTCGAGGGTTTCATACCTCTTGAGGGTTTTGCACCTCTCAAGACTTAACTAGCAAAAGGGTATGGGTCTTCCTACAAACAAGGGCAAGACTCAATCAAAGGTACTTGATTGACTTAGTGCTGAGAAGCACTCCAGAACAAAAGACAACAAAAAGTCCGGCTTTGCTCACCCTTACAGAAACCAATACACACACACATACATATACACACACACACCATAAATATAAACATTACTTGGATAGACATACACTAATAGAATAGAAAAATATTTGGCAATAAGATATCTTTTAGAATCATGACAAATGTATCAAATACTTGGCTATTGATATGCAAGCACAGACACCCGGATAGAGGTAACAATAAAATAATTTTATAAAATAAGGAGGAAAAATTTTAGAAAAATTTAAAAGTCATCAAATGTCACTTGACTTAGTTTAACCAATATATGGAATGACAATGATGCCAAAATTATAATTATTTAGACAGTGTCAAACAAAATATTAATGAAACAGTTCAGCAATTAGATGAAAGGAATGAGTTCAAACAGAAGAAATTTCAAAAAAATTAAGGTATATATGGAAGAGGAATAGAAGAAGAATTTGACTGTCAGTTTACAAATAATGATTAAAAACAATAAATATTTGTTTCTCCAGAGCTTATTACAGTGACTCACACATAATAGGTGATTAATAAATGTTTATTGAATTGATTTGAATGTGGAAGTCCTGGATTTTGGTAATGATAATTCAAAGGACTTTTCCTATGGATATTTACTTAACGAGGTGCTTGTTGCCTTCTTATTCCAATAGATCTGGGCAATTTTCATTTATGATTCCTTGATATATAGCTTCCATGCTTCTATTTTATCATGGTTTTCAGAAAATCCATTGATATTTCTCAAACCTATTTTAAGACCACTTTTAATGTAGCAAAATATTTTGCATTTTTTCTGTTTCTTGAATCTTTTGTTCTAAAAGGATTTACTATCTCATAGAGTAAATGATTTCTTGAGTCTATTCTATTTTTCAAATGTTCCATTTTTTTGGGTAAGGTTTATCACCTTTTCTTCTAATCTTCTTATTCTTCTAATATTTTCATTGAAAGCTTTTATTTCATTTTTTAAAATTTTTGCTCCATTTTTGCAGGTATTTGTATAGTACTTAAGGAGAATCTAATATTTTACTTTTGAGTTTCTTCTTGCAGTTATTATAGCTAGATTTACAATGATTTTTTATTGTTGATTTTTTTTTTATTTGTTCCTCTCTTCGTTCTTTATTCCTGGCTTGGAGCTTCAAACCTTGGACAGGATTAAGTCTGTGCTGCCCTTTTGGTTGTATTTGTTGACCCTGTTTGGTCTTGCTCTGTGTCGTCTGACTTCTTGCCCTGACCTCCACCATCACCAGTTTTATATCCCGTGTACTTTTCAAGTTAAGGTCACTGGATCTTCAAGTCCCTCTGTATCATCTCAGGAGACAGTGTTGGGGATTTGAGAGCTCCTGAGCCTTTTCTTTGAGGGCTGAATGTGGCATCTTGTGCTGGTTGCTATTGAATCCTGGGTTTTTCAAGATTACCACCTTACTTTTGAGAAGGATGTCCCTTTTTAAAATATAAAGTAAAAGCAGGGATTTGCTTAAGCTCTCCCCTAAACCCCTCCAAATACTTGTAAAAACTTATGCTAGACAAATTCTAAAGCAGCAGAAGCCACAAGAAGACAGAATGAAACAAATTACCAGCCCAAGACAACCCTGACGGTCAACAGAAAAGGTCTGGGAGAAAAGCACATTACAGCATGGGCACCTGCACAGACCAGGACCCAGCAAACCCAGAGCAGGACTCAGGGGACTTAATCACTAGAAGTTGGGGTGGTTTCTACACTTCTCAACCCCCAAACAGCAGACAACTTAGAAAGTCATTGGGAAAGGTCTGTCAGACCTGGGCAAGAGAGGAACACAGACTAGCTTTGGCTTCGGTGCAGCTCCGGGACAATAGCAGCAGCAGCAGCAGGGGAATGTGGGGGGGCCTGGGCAGGTGCTGCTTCCAGAGCCCTCAGCCAAGAGGTGGCAAGGGGATTGAACAACTAATCAAAAGGAGATTACAGCGATCTCTTTGCTGGCTCTGAGGCAGGATTCTGTGGTTTCCCCATATTCAGATCTGGGTAGCAGTCCTGGGGCAAGGAGGAGCTCTGGTGTAGCAGAACTTGTGGCAGCAGTGGAGAGGGAACTCTCCTCACAGTTCAAGGGCAGAAAAGACTTCTTGTGGTTACTCACTGAGTAGAGCATAGGCCAGGAGAGAAGAAAACATCTCTCCTTAGATCATACCACCTTGGAAGAACTGGAAACTTACAGGTTGCTACAGGTACCTCTGAAAACAGCTAAACAAACCCCCTGAAGCTTGCAATAGTATGCCCTCCACACTGGAAGCAGAGCCCTACTTTAACAAAGAGTTAAAAAGTCAAGCAATTAGCTGGGAAAATGAGCAAAAAGCAGAGAAAAACTCAGACTATATAATTTTACTTTGGTGACAAGGAAGATCAAAACAGACACTCAGAAGAAGACAAGAAAGTAAAAGTTCCTACATCCAAAGTCTCCAGGAAAAATATGAATTGGTCTCAGGCCATGGAAGAGCTGAAAAGGGATTTTGAAAATCAAGTAAGAGAAGTACAGGAAAAATTGGGAAGACAAATGAGAGAGATGCAAGAAAATCATGAAAAATAAATCAACAGCTTGATAAAGGAGATCTCCCACACCAAAATACTGAAGAAAATAATGCTTTAAAAAGAGACTAGACCAAATGGCAAAAGAGGTCTAAAAAGCCAATGAGGAGAAGAATACCTTAAAAGCCAAACTGACCAAATGGGAAAGGAGGTCCAAAAGACCACTGAAAAAAATACCACTTTAAAAATTAGAATGGAACAAATGGAAGCTAATGACTATAAGAAATCCAGAAGTTATAAAATAAAACCAAAAGAGTGAAAAAAATAGAAGATGTGAAATACCTCATTGGAAAAACAATTGACCTGGAAAAAATCCAGGAGAGATAATGTAAATATCATTGGACTACCTGAAAGCCATGATCAAAAAAAAAAAAAAAAAGAGCCTAGACATCATCTTTCAAGAAATTATCAAGGAAAACTGCCCTGATATTCTAGAGCCAGAGGGTAAAGTAGAAATTTATAGAATTCACTTATTGCATCTTGAAAGAAATCCCAAAAGGAAAACTCCTAGGAATTTTGTAGCTAAATTCCAGAGTTCCCAGGTCAAGGAGAAAATACTGCAAGCAGCCAGAAAG
>CM053624.1:49493671-49544153 GCA_028646595.1 Phalanger gymnotis | reverse complement strand
ATAGTGATAGAAGCTAAAACCATTTTATATATATACACACATATACATGTATATGTGTATGTATATATACACACATATGTATGAATATATGTGTATACGTATATACCCACAGATTGTGTATGCATATATATGTATACTATGTACAGTATAGTTATATATCTATAGATGTATGTATATGTGTGTATAGCTATGTGTATATGTAAATAGACACATGTGTATATGTGTATATGGATGAATGGATACACACACATCCAAAATGAAGATTTCTGTATAATTCAGGAAGATTTTTATTACTATTATTTTATACTTTATCTGTAAACTGAAAAGCGTATGTGCACATGTATTTACAAAAGCATGAAATTTGCATTTTAGGTACAATAAATATTAAGAGACCCACTCTTTCCTTCATTGCCTGGTATATAAAGAAGCAATTACTTCCAAAAAAGGTGATGGACAGTATCCAAATGGATAATATTTGCAAACAGTGTAATAGAAGGGCCAGGGGAGGGGCAATCTTGGTTTTACTTAATGGAGCAGGGTAGATTACTCAAGAGTTAAAAAGATGATGTATTTGAGCCAAATTATCTCTCCATTGTTTTCAGAAGTAGTGAATAAACTTTATTCACCTCATTTCATTGACAAATTCAATTAATCAATGATAACACCTTGATAACACCAACTATGTGAAAAAGAGAATGAGGGGGTTAAACTTTTTAAAAGTTATTTACTGTTTTCTGTTTTCTTACTTGTACCCTAACAGTATCCTATACTGAAAAGAAAGAAAAAAAAAAAACAATTACAGCTACATTTCCTTAAAGCTTTCCTCCTTATATAACCTGCTTGGGAACTACAAACATTTTCTAGGGATACCTCATAGGAAATCATTCTTTGTCTGTCTGTTTCTCCTTTCTGTCTCCATCAATGTTTCTGTGTTTCTCTGTCTTTGCTTCTGTCTCAGTTTTGGTCTCTCTGTCTCTCCCTCAATTCTACTTCCCTTTCTCCCTCTCTCCCCGCTTGCCCCCCGCACTGTACTTTCAGCTTCCAGTGAACCTCTCTTCACAATTCCAACCACCTAGGAAAAAAAGTTACTGATTGTTGGTGTTACTCAGTTGTGTCTGACTCTTCGTGACCCCATTTGGGATTTCCTTGGTAGACATACTGGAGTGGTTTGCCATTTCCTTCTCCAGCTCATTTTTACAGATGAGGAAACTGGGCAAAATTAAGTGAATTAAATGAATTCTCCAGTCACATAGCTATTTAAGTGTGTGAGGCCAGATTTGAACTTAGGAAGATAAATTTTCCTGACTCCAGTCCCAGCACTCTATCCACTGCACTACCTAGCTGCCCCAGGAGAAAGTAACCAATCTGTCACTGACATTAACATTTAGGATATAACCTATGGGGTTGAGCCATCTCCAGGTGTCCTGATCTATATCTTGACACTGGACCCAGATAACTTCAGAGAAGAAAGTGAGGCTGGTAACTTTGCAAAGCCTTCCCTCACTTAAATCTAAATTACTTGCAAGTGATGTCATCACCTTCCTGATGTCATGGTTCTCTTCAAGAATGAAAGACAAAAAATCAACTTGTGGGAACAGGCATAGACATAGCAGTATCAAACTACTTTCCAATGCTTTTCAAAATGAAATTTATAATGTACCCAAGGATTGCTTTTAACAATTAACTTATTCATTCCACTTTTATCACATGGAGTTGGGGGGAATTTGAACTCTTCTGTAAATCTAAATGGACCTCATTTTCCTAAATATGTTTAAATTTTCATCCATATTGAATTTTTTAATGTTATCCACATATTAGTTATTAAGTCTCATGCAAATAATAACTACTAGCATTAATATGTTGCTTTAAAGATTACAAAATATTTTGCAAACATATCTCGTTGGAACCTGAGAACTCTATGATGTGAATATTACTGACATTATCCACCTCGACCCCCACCATTTTAAAGAAAAAGGAAATTGAGTCATATAGTGTTTAAGTCATTTATCTATGATCAAACAGCTACTAAATACCACAAATGGGATGTGAAGCTGGATCTTCTTAACTCCAATTTCAACATTTACTACACATTTTCTTTTGCATTATTAACCTTAGGAATTTTTCCTTCTAATTAAATAAACTATAAATATATCTTTCATACTGCTAGACTCAAATTCAATAGTATAAATATTGCTTATTTTCTCCACTATATCACAAATAATGATTATTTAATTCTTATACTCACTCCATTCTTTCAAAAATAATACAGGACTTTATATCAAAATATCTTGCAAACCTTTTCATTTTTTTTAAAATATTTTCCACTGTAAAGCCAATTAGTAAGTGAAAGATCTTTGCCACCTATTGAATAGGCTTCAGATGGGGCCAACAAAGGGAGGCCTGATTAGAGACAGGTCCACACCTTTCACTAACTAGGTATGATGACCCTGGCTAGTTAGCAAACTAGTTTGCTGGTTTTTGAGAGGAGTGAAGTTCTCAGGGCACTAAGGGGATTTGCTAAGACTAGAGCCAATGGTATGTGTGCTGAGTTCTAATCAATCAGATGATGGCTAGGACTGTATAAAAAGAAAGCCCAGAAATGAGAGCAGCAGAACAGCGAGCAGCTGAGTGGAGACCTGCAGGATTCAGAAGCTGAGAGCCAGCATCAAGAGAGTAGAGAGTGCTGAATAAGAGAGAGAGAGAGTGCTGAGAGTTAGGATTGGTGAGTGATCTTTTATAGGAAGGCCCTAACAGAGAGAGGAAGTTACAAATATGGCTTGGTTCTTTGTTATAATATTTTGTTATAATTTCCATGTTACTACAGTGAGATAGGCTTACTGGTTTTAGAATATTATTGCTACAAATTGGGGGCATTGGTCCTTGGATTTGATCCTCTGGAGTCTAAATATATGTTATACGTCCTCTGCCTTCTACCTAGAAAATTCCTTATACTTCGAGATTCCAAACCACTTAGGCATGTCCATGAATTTTGCCTTGCTACTATATCCCCTTTCAAAAAAAAAAAAGACTCTAGTCCTTTCCTAAGAATAAAGCTTCTAGGAAATTTGACTTTTATTTTCTCATTATAATCTACTTTCTACAAATAGAAATTACTCGTCTCTACCATATAGACTATTTGGCTATTCAAATCCTCAGCAGGAGAGAAGTTTTACACACTTAAGTTGCCTGTATCTCAGTTCTCTTTTTAATTTGCCTCCATTCTTGAGCTCTAGAAATGATGTTCTTAACATCTGGTGATTGTGAATGATGAAATATGGCAGAGCTCAGACTTGAGTCCTAGATGCTATATTTTTCACACTTTAACAATTTTTTAACTGGGCTTTATCTTAGGTAAGCCATCCCAACTAGATTGCAAACTCTTTGAAGATAAGACATCAAATCTTCTGCTATCTTGCATTTCTTATTCTTATTCGATTTTCAACACCCATATGTGTAGATATTGAATAAATGTTAGTTGATTCAGTTCTTTCTCTATTAAAGCACTACTGTGTGCCTCATCATGACTTTGAAATCACTATGGATTCTATAAAGCTATACTAGTCTATTGTAAGTTCTGACAGGTCATGCTAGATTGAAAAAAAGTCTTCTAGCTTTCCACCAAGAAACCATCCAACTAAGTTTGGAGAGACTCATCATAAGTAGCTTAGTTACCAGGTAAATTTTTCTGGCCACAGCAACATATGACATTTTCTACTAAATGTCATATGTCTACTAAAATGTTGAGAGATTGTGACCTAGGATGATATCACTGAACTTTTGAAGCATTAAATTAATGAGATTCTCTCAGTAAATGTGATGGTCCATTGAGCTCTTCCTTTGATCAGCCCCACTGAGTTTAGTCAAGATACCTTTATCAAATGAGAATAATTCCATTGAGCCAATCTCTAAATCAGAGATATGAATTGTGATTAAAGCCTATTGAATTATTACCAAAACAATCAATTAATTAAAGGCTTTGTACTTGGTTCAAAAGTTTTTGAAAGTGAATTGAATTGATTCTCCCCCAAAACTTTTAAATCATAATTTTAACATAGGGTTAGGGACTGAGCTTGAAAATTCATTAGTATAGGGAACTTTCTATACTAAAGCAGTCTTGAGCCTTTTCTGTGACTTAAAGAGTTGCCTAGAGCACTGAACAGTTAGGTGACTTCCTTAACTAGGGTCATATAATCAGGATGTAAATACATTGGGGTGTATGGAGTATTCGGGAAGACTAGCACCTTGGCGTGATGGCTTGCTGAGCCCTTTTCAGGGCTGCTCACTCACCTTTGGGGTCCACCTAATTCATCCCACTCTCACCAGTGGCTCCAAGAAGCTGTAGCAAGCCCAGTGGTCACATGCCCAGTAAATTATCTCAGCAGACAGGTTAAAACAGGTT
The DNA here is from genome assembly GCA_028646595.1 of Phalanger gymnotis. Lineage (NCBI taxonomy): Eukaryota > Metazoa > Chordata > Mammalia > Diprotodontia > Phalangeridae > Phalanger > Phalanger gymnotis. Next base: position 49,539,754 of record CM053624.1, on the reverse strand, counting down.
GAGGATAACCAACTGGCCTCAAACCTGTAGGTGAGTTGTGGAGGGGGTGTATTTACCCCAAGTATGTGAAGCCTTTTCTGGTCAGAATATGTGAATGAGAACAATTTGTTCTAACAGCCTTTATGGCTGCTGAAGCAGGAGCACTTAGAGCTTGGTCAGATGTCAAAGATGCCAAGATTATCCACTGCTTCCCAGGCCATTGCTAGTTGTCTTAACTTTTGCCCTGCCATCAGACTTTGATGACTCAGGAAGAGGGAATGAGGGTGATGCTTTTGTGCAGTTCTGCCTCCCTTAAATCCAATTCACAAGCAAGTCAAGACATCATATGTGATGTCACTGGTTCTCCCAGAAAAGGAAGGATAAACAACAATAACAAGGGTGAGTCATAGGCACAATTTAAACCTGAGTCTTCCAGGCTTTGAGGCCAGCTCTCTATCCCTCTAAATCAACGTAATGATAATAGTAATGAACACAATGGGAGACTCTTTCTGAATGACTTAAGGTTACTTTATCTTTCCCTGACTTTTCTCTAAACCAGTCTCAGAGGTCCTTTACTGATTTAGACAACACCCAGGAGATGTAAGCAGTGCTAGATAAGGATTACCTAAATTCAGTGCAAAAACAGAGCATCCTCTAGGGAGCGAGACAGCAGCTGTTTAACAGTACACACTGGCCTTGGACAACAGTTTGAAATGAAAAGGGAAGAAAAAAACAGCACCTCTGATGAAATTATAAGGAATATTTAGAAGAGGAGGATCAGTTCAAAATGTGGTCAGTGACCCAGGAGATAATATTCTACCTACTTTCATTTTTTTAAATAAAAAAGGCAATTGTGAATGAGCATTCATCTTTTAAATTAGCTGATTTGGAAAGGAGATCATATTGGTTTTTAGGATATGCTATTCCTAGAGCCATGTGGCTGAGGGGGCAATAGAGCTAGGCATATGTGAGAATACTGAGTTCCACTCATTGAGTACAAGCCTCATCTACCAGGTTGGGGAAGCTGGTAAATCTGAATTCAAAGGAAGGGGCTATAATATTTAAGAATGGAGATAATTACTGATTCCAGAGGATTAATGAAGGAGTACATTATCCATTTCCTGCCAGAGAGGTGGTGGACTTAAATACAGAATGGACTTAAATGGACTTAAAATTGCTTAAAATAGAGGCTTAGAATGGAGTTAAAATACAGTCCAAAAATACATTTGTGGACATGACCAATATAGGAATTAGTTTTAACTATGCATATTTGTTGAAGGCTTTTGTTTCCTCATTATTCAGTTGGAGGGGGAGGATTGAGAGAAAATAAATGCTCCTTAATTGGAAAAAATCATTAAATTAAATTTATAAGAAAGAATGGGGATGTAGGAGGGCAGAATATCAAAGGAATATTAAAGGAAACCTAGGGAACAGAATGTACTTTTGAATGCTGGAAACTAAGACTGTTTCACCTAATGAAAGAAACCAACTGTTTCACCTAATGAAAGAAAAAAAAGTGGATTGGATCAGAGTGAAGTTTATTTAATACTTTCTGATGGCTTAATGGGCAGTTCAGTCTACCTTAAAGTCAATTTAATCTACCAAAGTACACATAAGAAGTACTCAATAAATACTTCTTGTCCTATTGTTTATTATTGTCCTATTTAATTCGTTCTTGCTACAAGACAAAGCTCCCACTCCATAGTGACTTGGTCTTGAAGCTACCTTTATAGATAAAGGAGGCAGCTACTCTTAGTGAATGGGTTACTAAACCTGGAGTCAGGAAGATCAGGATTTGAATCCCACCTCTAACATTTGGCTAGGTTACATAAATACATATAATATATTAAATCCTTTTGAATTTCAGCTTCCTCATCTCTGAAATGGGGCTAATAATTATCTCCATTCCTCTATCTCTGTATGAAGTTGTTATGAGATTCAAATGAGAAAATGTACGTAAAAGATGTTGCTATATAAATGTCAGTTATTATTATCATTAGGAACAGTGCACAACCACCTACATGCATGGAATGATTTCCAGAGCACTGATGAAGGACTTGGTGCTCAAAATATCTTACACTATCCTCCGATGTCTAAATTCCATTTAGAACTCAATATACTTCAATTCTTTAATTCTTGTTCAAATGAACATGCCATTGGAAAGGCTAAAATTTTGGGCTACAGCTACTTATTTACACCTTAAGGTAAATTACACATGCCATAGCTGGTTTCAGTGGGCTTCTGAAGTGCATGCAAAGTGGAAATTAGAAAAGGTGGAAAGCACAGTCTGTATCGAAGATAACCACTGATAGTCTTTTTCAGTGATGAGGGGTTGAGTTTAGCTATGAAGAATTAACTCTATAGGTCTGACACCAAATCTATCAGCTTTACCATTGCTGTTCGAATTCCTGGTTGGATGTATTTTGACCAGACTTCCATTTAATATCACACATAACCCCTGTAGATGCAGACATCATACCATCCTCTGGCTGAAGTTTTTTTTCATATTTAACAGAGGTGCAACAGCTAGGGACACTCATGATTGCCGGCAGGATGCTAGAGGACAATTTGCAATGGAGAAGGGAGGATCTACTTTGATGCATTAGGGTGGGCATCCAAGGAATTTTCTGCAAGAATTTATTTACTACTAAATTATAAAGACTATTATTTTATTCATATTAAAGAATCTAAAACTTAATAAAACAATATTTTTGTTAGCAACTAAACTATTTAACATAATGAGTTTATTTTTAACATAAACCATTTTAAAATACCAGCTTCAAAACAGAGGTTTGGAATGCCAAATTTCTGCTGTAGTTATAAGTAGGCATGTATAAAAATATCCTTGATTTTCACAATCTTTAACTTTAACCTGATAATAACCTAACTCCAAGTAAGAAAAATAGATTAATTTGCCTTCTTTTTATTCTAGAGAATGAGATGTTACTACTTCCTAGGGGTTATGAATTTAAATTCCTCAATCACATCACTGTAATTAACTGACAAAGCCAATTCTTTGTAATGAACAAAAATCTCTGATAAAGCTTATAAAATGATGGGAGATGACTGTACATGTATATTGCTTGCTATCTCAGGGAGGGGAGAAGTTAGGAAGAGATTTTGAAACTCAATTTTTAAAAAATGAATATTAAAATTATGTTCACATGCAATTGGGAAAAAAGTAGAGTGGAAAAGAAATAAAAAATAAAATTATGGGTGGGTTTTGTTTTACAGAAATCAAATCAATAAATATTAAGCATGTACTATGTGCCAGGTATTGTCCTAGCACCAGAGATACAAAAGGAAGCAAAAGACAGACCTTGTCCTCAAAGAACTTACAATCAAATACAAGAAACAACATAGAAGAAAATATATGAAAACTATATACAAGATACACATTAAGACTACATACAAGCTATCTTCAGGATAAACAGGAAACAATTAACAGAGGTAAGCCATTGCAATTAAGAGGAGACGGGCAAGGCTTTCATTAAAAGATGGGACGTAGCTATGACTTAAAGGAAACCAGTAAAATCAGACTCTTTACCCAAGACAGGAATTCTAGGGAAATCTTCTCCTTTATGCAAGGTTACAAAGAACTACCCTCCATGGAAGCATACAGTATAAATAACATGAACAAAGAAACCAGACAGTCCTCTTGGGCCCTTGAAGTTTATAGATCTACTAGGAAGAAGCTCAAACAATGACTGTAGCACTCCCATGTTTCACTGTTTCTTTCCCTTTGACTTGAACGCCAAGAGTATACCAAAACATAGCACTAGCATCGTCACATGTTGAAGATATAACTAAAGACTAGACAAGTTAAAGAATGTCAAGGACATTTACTGTAATTGTCAAAAATAGATGGAATGCCATTGTTCATAGTCTCTGATGAGATATCAAATACTGAACTGGACAATGATTTTCATTTTGAAAATATCAGGCCACATTCATGACCATCTTTAGTAATGTCTGTTATTGAAATTGTTTTTCCTTTTAATGAAGACACAATGTTTTGTTCCACATTTGGTCAAGGCCATAATTAAACCATATTCTATGGGAATGTAGAGTAGAGGGAGCTTTCCAAGGAAATTGCTACACATCTTTTACCAAGACAATACCATTGTTTAAGAGCATACTGACAGATTTTAGAAATGTGTATTTTTATAAAAACTGTGAAATTTTTTTATGATCCCTGAATGGCCTCCCACATTTTACAAAACAAAACAAGCAAACGAATGTACAAAAAACCAGAATAATGTTAATTAAGTGTTCCATAACTCTTCAGTCATGGTACTACCAGTCAATATAAAATCTAGTATCATTTGATAGACTCTAAACCAATCATCTATACTTGTCATATCTTGCAGACTATGAACTTCTTTGTTTATCTCTTATTTCACATCTAGGAAGCATAGTCCATCTAGGCTGGTAAGGACTTCTAAATATTCAATATTGGCTTTATTTTTTTTTCATAGTGAATCATCACACAGAATGTCTAATGGCTTTGGACAGGAGTTACATTGACTTGACCTGAGAGGAAAATCTGTTTCTGCTGCATATTCAGTTTACTGCATAAATTGGTATAGAAGGTAGCATTATCTTTATTTAAATTCTTAACTGAAGAGTCCAAGATATCAAAACTACTATATGCACATTCATTATAATTCAGTTTGTCTACTCCTTTTCCTTATCTTAACCAACCAATTCATATACTAAGATAAAAAGGCAATATAATAAAATTGACTCATAAAGCAGACACAGGCCTTTGATGCTATTTCAATAAAGTACTTGCAACAGGGATTTCAATCACTGCAGACATGATGCTGGCCATGCCTGATGAAGGCACTTTTTCTAAAATACTATTTGGACAAAAAGGAGAGGCCCGATGACAATTCAGTGCTATAAATGGGGGCGCATGCTGTCAGCAAATGTAGGCTTTCTATACATTTCTACAAAATCTAGGTTATACAATATGGTACTTTTTTGGATGACATAGTAATCAATACTTTGTCACCTCGTTATTAAAATTAAAATGCAAAAACACTTTTTGGAGGGTTACTAGGACATACCTGGAACATCAAATAAACATATCTATGAAAGCCAGTACAAATTTCCTGAAACCTTAGTCAGTTAGACATTTATTAAGCACTTACTATGTGCCAAGCATTGTGCTAAATGCTGGGGTTACAAAGAGTCAATCTGCTTTCAGGGAGCTCACAGTCTAATGGCAGAGACAATATTCAGACAAAACTATGTGCAATAAAAAAATATACAGGATAAATTAGAGGCAATCAACAGAAGGGTCATTAAAGCAGATCAGGAAAGGCAGAAGGCATGATTCTAGCTGGGACTTGAAGGAATCCAGAGAAGCCAGGAAGTAAAAATAAGGAAAATAATTCCAGGCATGAGAGACAGAGTGTGAAAATGCCCAGATTTGATAGATGAAGTGTCTTGTTTGAGGAACAGCAAGAAGGCCAATTTCACTGGATCAAAGAGTGTGTAGGGAAGAGTAAGGTATAAGAAGACTGGAAAGATTTGGGAGTGGAGGAGGTTATGAAGGGCCTTAAACAACGGAGGATTTTGTATGTGCTTAGGAAGCCACTGTCATTCAGTAAGATAGGTAACATAGTTAGACCTTTGGGAATATCACTTTGACAGCCAAAGGACTTGAGTAGAGAGAGACTTGTGGCAGAGAGACCAACTAGCAGGTCATTGCAACAGTCCAAGTATGAAGTAATGAGGATCTATGGCAGGATGGTGGCAGACATTATTAAGATAAGATTGACTGGCCTTGGCAACAGACTGGATATAGATAGTTGAAAGAGTGGGGAGCTGAGGATGATAAAAAATATTTTTGAATATTTTTTTTAGTTTTGGATATTTTGAGTTTAAGATGTCTACATGATGTCTGATTTGAAGTTGATTTGCCTCTATACTACCTTATTCTTTCATAAACTCTGCAGTCTTACAAGAGTGGGGCTACTCTGACCAGGTTAAACTAAAAGCAGTGCAGAACCAGCTTAGATAACTAAAAGAGTTTTTATATTAATCAATAAGAATTTATTAAGTACTTGTTATATTCCAGATACTGCGTTAAGAGCAAAGGATACAAAAGAAAATAGGCAAAATCAATCTGTGCCTTCAAAGAATTTATATTGGAATGGTGGGTTGTATGATGTGCTCAGGAGATCTAGCACCTCTGGTGTGAGGGCCTGCTGAACCCTTTTTGGGGTTGCTTATACACCTTTGGTGTCCAGCTGGTTTACCTAACTCTCAACTGTGGCTCCAAGAAGCCGTAGCTTGCACAGTAGCCACACCCTGGTAAACTGCCTCTGCAGATGGGTTAAACCAGGTTGAACATAACCCACAGGCCTCAAATTTGTTAGTGAGTTAGGGGTGGGTTTACCTCAAGTATATTACAACTTCCCCTGCAGGAATTGGTGGATGAGAACGATTTGCTCCAATGGCCATAAAGGATGCTGAAGCAGACACTGTGGAGCACTTAGAGCTTGGTCAGACATTGAAGATTGCAAGGTCATCCACTATATCCTGGGCCATAGCCAGGTGTCCTGACTTTTGTCTTGACACTAGACTTCAATGACTCAGGAAGAGAAAGTAAGGTTGACAATGCCGTGCAATGCTGCCTCACTTAAATCCAATTCACATGCAAATGAAGACATCACTCATCCCTGACGTCTTTAAAATGAAGGAATACTAATATGGTATAAAAATTATGAGCTCAATGATTTTAGAAAAACGTGGAAAGACTTTCATGAACAAATGAAGAGTGAAATGAGCAGAACCAAAAGAACACTGTATATAGTAACAGCAATATTGTTTTAAGAATGACTTTGAGTAAATAAGTTATTTTGCCTATTATAAATACCGAAATTAACTGTAAAGAACATATGAATAAATTCACTATCTGCATCCAGAGAAAGAACCGACAACTAGAACTATGTATAGAATTTTACATACATACATATATGTATGTATCTGTATATATATATATATATATACACATATATATTATATACAGCTATATTTACCTATCTATAAATATGCCTGTTTGTATCTAATGGTAGCTATCTCTAGGGTGGGGCATGGAGGGGGAGGGAAGAAAAGTAATTTATAGCATAATTTTGTTGTATATTTGAAAGGAGTAGCACATTGTGTACAGTAGATTTGCAATTCATGTGCAATCATCTTTTTATAGTACTTTTTAATGGAAATGCTTATTTTAGTCCATAAATTAAAAATAAAATGAAAAAGTGACAAAATTTTTAAAAATGAAGGACAAACAACAACTAGAATGTTTAGGGTAGATGGAAAGAAACCTTAGAGGTGAAAGTACTAGCAGCAGGGGAGATTAACAAAGCTCTTTCAGAAAGTGGTGTTTAAGCCAAGTGTTAACAGCAATAAGAGAACCTAAGAGTCATCGGAGAGAAAGAAAAGCATCCTAAGCATGAGGAACAAACAGCGCAAAGACAAAGAAATAGGAGATGAAATATCATTTGTGAGAGAAATAATGTAGTTCAATATCCGGCATGATTGGAATATAGAGTGCATAGCAGTAACTAGTGTGTAAGAAGACTTGAAAGCTAAGAAGGGGACATGCTGTGAAGAGCTTCAAACTTCAAGCACGGGAGCTTATACTTGATTCTAGAGGTAATAAAAAAACCATTGATGTTTGTTAATCAGGGAATGATAGGGTCAGCTTTATAAAAAAATTACTCTTTCAGCTCTGTGAAAGATCAACTGGAGTGAAGGGAGACAAGGCTCAAGACCAATTAGGAAGTCATTTCAATTATTTAGGCAATTGGTAATAAGTCCATGAACTAGGGTGGTTTTCAAGTAAATAGAGAGAAGAAAATATATCTGAGAAATGTTTTGAGAATGATCTAAAGAGTTTTGACAACTAATTAAATATGTGGAATATATCAGATTGAGGAATCAAACATGACACTGAGATTTTGAGCCTGGGTGCCTGGAAAGATGGCATTGTCCTTAAAAGTAATAAGTCAAATCAGAAGAGGGATGGATTTTTCGGGGGAAAGATAATAATATATATTTTAGACAGGTTGATATCCATTTTGAAATGCCCAATAGGTAATTGAAGATGTAGGATTATGACTGGAACAAACATGTAGGGCTAGATAGCAATTTTTGAGTCATTTGCATAAAGAATTGGACCCTTTGGGTGATTATCAGGTGAGGCAACAGAGAGAAGAGAAAAGGAGGTTCAGGACAGATATTTGAGGAATAACCATAGTTGGTGGGCATAACATGAATAATATAAAAGCACAGAAGACTGAAAAGTAGGGCAGACAGGTAGGAGGATAATCAAGGGAGAACACTGTCACAAAAACTCACAGAGAAGAGAGTATCTGGAAGAGAAAGGTGGTCAGCAATATCCAGGTAGACCTCAATGCTCATCTCTAGTATAATGCTTCATCTGCCAACCCCTGGAGAAACTTATGCTCGTTGGCCCCAGTGTCTGTGGTACTAACCTCACATGAGTTCTTCCATAGTGTGTTATTGATTGGGGGCAGGGGAGGGAGGGAAAAACCCGAAAAAATATAAAATGGCATAAAATGGGATGACTGGGTACACTAAATGCAGATTAGTCAACTTTATTAATTTTGCTGACGAAGAATTCCATGTAGTTATTTCATATAAATGTAGCTTAAATTTAGAAACTTACTGTTTAGTATTTAAGTAATATATATGTTACATATCAAGGCTTCCAATGGAAATAATCACTAAATATTTCTATAAATCTGTGATCTTATTAATACAGATATTTCCTTCAATGAAGCAGATTCATAAGCCATCATGGTTTCTAATCTTGTGCAAGTCTTTTCCATTGCCCCTGGTCCCCAATGGGGGAAGAAAGTGAATGAAGCATAACTATTTTTTAGATTGTTATATGTATTTGGCTGGATAATCCATCAGAACACTTTGGAAATAAAATATGTTGCTTATGGGTAATTCTCAGAATTGGACAGGAGAAGAAAGTAAGTTAACTTGCCATTGGGAAGTGATGCATTGTGGTTTATGATCTCAAAAGTTTATGTGTGGAGTAAATATCCATCATTTTAATAGTTGTACTCTTCCAGTGATGAGTCACAAAATCATAGTCTCCAAAAATTTAAAAACAAAGGCACAATGAAGAGGTATGTGCTAGATGTAAGAAGGCCATAATACAACAGTAATCAAAAATCACAGAGGAAAATTAGCATGAAGTATGTCCTCAGAATGCTTTTGGACAAGAAAAGAAGAAATGTTTGACTTGTAACTAAGGTGATGGATAGTCAATGGGCAATCCAAGTACTCCACTGATATACATGCAATGAAGGAAATCTTGAGGCCAGATCCCAACACATTGGTTAAACAACCTATGGTGTAGTGACAAGAGGACATGGCTAGGAGAACAAAAAGCATAAATAATATTTTGTTCTGTATTTATAGAAGGGAAGATGTTGGGAGATTTATCCAATTGCACACAGCAAGTCAGTAGAATTACTTATTGAATATAGTAATGGTTTATATATTTAAACAAGACAAAGTCTGGCAAGAAGCAGTGGCCTACCTTGGATTCAGGAAGTCTTATGCTTAAATCCCACCCTGGGCATGTACTGTGTGATCAGTGATTCTGGGCAAGTCACTAAATCACTTATCCTCTCAGTTCCCCAAGCAACAATAAAAGACTTTATCATTGGAGGGAGTTTTCTCATCAGCAATTCCCTTCAGTGATGAAATCACATCTCTGGCCAAAAAAAGAAAAAGAAACTACGGCACTTCTTTATAAGAGCTCAAATTTTGTTCCTCATAGAATTACGCATCTGCAGATGATAGTGATGGCTCCCAAGTACTTTAATATTTGCAAAGCTCTTTGCAAGTGTGGATTTTGCCAGCTAAGACTGAACAAAATAAAATGTAATCCAAAGTGATTCCATTAAGAGCATGAAATAATGTAATGTTTTCTTCTTTTGGGAAAAAGTCATTTTTTTTTCAGCTAGAATAGCCTCCTGTCTACAAATATTTAAAAGCCTAAAACATGCTTCCCCACTTTCCACCCACCTCCTCCTCTCTTGCAATATACAATCACTGTCTGGTATGTAGGAATGATAAGTATTTTGTTACACCCTGTGTTAAACATCCAGGAAATATTCTTATTAAATGTCATTACCACATTTTCCTCAAAGTGCATGAGTTCTAGTTTGGGATTTACATATTTGAAAGAGTAAAGAAAAAGGGAACAGGAACAACATTGGTAAGAAACAGATTCCTCACACTGGCATAAGGGAGGACAGTAACCAAGGAGAATTGGGAGATAATGAGGCTAATTGAATGATATGAAATCTAGCAATGACAAGTGCAGTTGTGGATTATGGCATAGCATGGCTCTGCCTAGATTTCTTTTTCAGAATTATCTTCAGTGATAACTTTGATTGAATGAATGGTTTTTCAGTGCTAGAGGCAGCAAGGTGGCATGGTGGATAGAGTGGTTGGCCTGGAAACAAGAAGACCGAGTTCAAATTTGGCCTTAGACATTTGCTAGCTCTGTGACCCTGGGTCACTTAACCTCTGACTGCCTCAGTTTTCCCATCTGCAAAATAGGGATAAAAATAGCACCTATTGCCCAGGGTTTTTGCAAGGATCCAATAAGAAAATATTTATAAAGTATTTTGCAAACCTTAAAAGTGGCATATAATGTTCATTATTGTAATTGTTATCATTTTTAAGCCACCTAAGTGTGACGTCTTATTGTTCATGCCTCATTATTCATCCAAAACAGTTACCTAGTTTGACCATCCTACGTCCTCACCATATTTCACTCTGAATTTCTGTTGGTTGTTTCCAAAACTCAAAATTACCTTGAAAGGACAAATATTTGCATGTACATAAGGATATTTTAAAGAACAAAGAAGAGTCACTGAAGGCATTCACAATGAAGAGCTCCAAGAATGATTTCTATAGTGCTGGAATCATTGTTATGTACGTAGCTTCTAGATGGGAACTTTTTGAAAGGGTGGAAGTATATGGTGTCATAGAAAGACCACTGGATAATTTAGTCAGAGGGCAGAGGTTCAAGTTTTGTCTATTATTGTTGTTTAGTCTTTTCACTGTGTTTGACTCTACATGACCCCATGGACAAAGTCCATGGGATTTCCTTGGCAAAGATACTGGAGTGACTTGTCATTTCCTTCCTCAGTGTGTCCCCATTTTTCAGATGAAGAACTGGGCAAATAGGAATTAAATGACTTGTCCAGGTTTGTATAGCTAGCAAGTATCTGAGGCTCTATTGGAATTCAGGCTTAGGGCTCTAGCCACTACACCACCTAGTGGCCCTACCTTTAATAGTTCTCATCTATGTGATCTTGAGCAAGTCACTTCAATCAATCAATAAAGATTCATTAAGCATTTACTATGTGCCAAGAACTGTGCTATGATAAGTAGTATCTTTGCAATTGCAAAAAATAATAAATTATTCATATGTACATAATCAGCTGCTCCATGATGTCAGGGCTCACATTTATGTAATGCTTTCCTTATAATCACTTTATGAGGTGGGTAGTAGGAATTATTCTCCCCATTTCCCAGATGAGTGAAATGAAGCTCAGAACATTTCTCAATCACTCATATGGCAGCAGATACAACTTTTGAATCCAATTCTAGCAGGTCCAATTTCAATAAAAATTAAGTGTTCTAGGCACCATGTCAAGTGCTGAGGAAATAGATGCAAATGAAAGTTTCTACCCTTGGGAAGCTTCCATTCCATTGGGAAATTAAATGTAAAAAAATATATAAAAACCAGTTAGAGGATGGCACTAAAATGAGGGAGGGAGATGAATAAGATGGGCTTTCTATAGTAGATGGCATTTGAAATGAGCTTAGAATGATCTTTGAGATTCTCAAAAGTAGCATTGAAAAGGGAGTTCATTCTAGGCCTTATAAGTGTAAGCTGAAGACTATTTCCACAATACCATGAAGGTCAATGTGTCTTTTCAGTTCGCTTTTGTTGGGTGTATATTATTCTGGGTTATTTATGGGTGGCAATGTGACTTCACTGTTAGCAAGTTCTGGCCTCTTTTCCGAGCAAGGTCCCAAAGAATAATGCCAGCACATTACCATGATAAAACAGAGGTCTGTTATTCTCTATTACCCTTTGGAATTATACCTTCCTGGAGTTCGAAGCATGTTTAGGGAGAGTCTAGTCAATCAATCAGTCAACAGATATTGATGAATGCTTACTATCTTCCAGGTTCTCCAAGTCCTTACTGGATACAGGAATTCATTCTGCAACATCTCTGAAAGGTTGGCTGACAGTCTGCTGATGTCCTTAAGAAGGTATAGTGTCTGATGCTGTCAATCTGGCCCTTAACTATTAGTTATTTTAAAGTATATGTGTGTTTGGCACCTTTCTTAAACATAACAATTCTTTATATTTGCATTGCTACAACATTTTGCAAAGTGTACATGAATGTCATGGTCCCTCTGAACACTCAATGTCCCATGACCGCTTGCAATGTCATACTGTTAGGGAGGGGGAACAGAATGAGCTCAATCAGCATAATTAGAATGACAGCTGGAGGCAGCTCCCTATAATATATCAGAAGCTATTTTTGGCTTCCAAAGAAAAATGAGATCATGGGTCTGAATCCACACAGATAAGCCAGAAGATGTCCACGTTCACCAAAAGGAAGATACAAGTGGGAAAAACCAGGAGCCCTCCATCATCAGGGGAACTAAGGCACTATAGTGCCTTCACTGTTCTATCCAGTCTCCCTTGGCCTCTATGTCTGCCCTCTCCCAGCTGTCCTCTCTGTTCACCACCACATAGGTCCAAGAACAATCTATTCCCTTTGCATGACTTGTTTAACTGTAGACCTGAGTAGAAGACGTAATATGTTGACTAAACCTAACCCTAGCTATTCTATGCAATGGTGCTATGTAACATGGCATTATGAATATTCTGTTCCATTGGAATTAGAAAGACCTGAAATGAATTCAATTTCTACCACTTCTACACTATAACTTAACCACTCTGAAGCTGATTCCTTACTTACAAAAGGGAGTTAACAATGCATGCAATGCCTATGTGAAGTGCTTTGCAAACTTTAAAACAATATCTAAATGGTAGTAATTATTGCTGTTATTTCTGTCTTTATGAGACTCAAAATAGATAATGTCCCTGAGGTACTTTATAAACTTTAAAGAACTTTACAAACTTTAAAGAAGGGAGGAAATAAGCATTTATTAAGTGCTGACTACAGCATGACAGACACTGTGTTAAGCGTTTTACAAATAATATCTCATTAGAATGCCACATCTAGCCATACCAGATCTAAAACTATATTATAAAGCAGTAATCATCATTCTATTTGGTACTGGCTAAGAAACAGAGTGGTGGATCAGTAGAATCAATTAGGTACACAAGACACAGTAAAAAATTACTATGGTGATGTACTGGTTGTTAAACCCAAAGACTCAGCTTCTGGGATAAGAACTCACTATTTGACAAAAACTGCTGGGAAAACTGGAAAATAGTATGGCAAAAACTAGGCATAGATCAACATCTCACACCATATGCCAAGATAAGGTCAAAATGGGTACATGACTTAGAAAATGGTGATACTACAACAAATCAGGAGAGCAAAGAATAGCTTACCTGTCAGATCTATAGAGAAGGGAAGAGTTTATGACCAAACAAGAAATAGAGAACATCATAAAATGCCAAATGGATAATTTTGATAACATTAAAAGTTTTTTGCGCAAAGCCAATGCATTCAAGATAAGAAGGAAAGTAGAAGAGATTAGAAATAATGTTTTATAGCCAGTGTTTCTTATAAAGACCTCATTTCTAAAATATATAGAGAACTTAGTCAGATTTAAAAGACAAGTCATTCCCCAGTTGATACACGGTCAAAGAATATGAACATGCAGTTTTCAGATGAAGAAATTCAAGCTATCTACAGACATATGAAAAAATGGTCTAAACCACTATTGATTAGAGAAATGCAAATTAAGACAACTCTGAGATACTACCTCACACCTTTCAGATTGGCTAATATGACAGAAAAGGAAAATGATAAATATTAGAGATGTGGAAGAATTGGGATACTAATGCACCGTGGGTGGAGTTGTGAATGTATCCAACCATTCTAGAGAGCGATTGCAAAAAAGCAATCTACACATACCCTTTGATCCAAAAATACCACTATTAGGTCTGTATCCCAAAGAGATCATAAAAAGGTAAAAGGACCTACAAGTACAAACATATTCATAACAGCTCTTTTTGTGGTGGCAAAAAATTGGAAGTTTATGGAATGCCCATCAAATGGAGAATGGCTGAAGAAGTTGTGTTATATGAATGTAATGGAATACTATTGTGCTATAAGAGATGCTGAACAGGCAGATTTCAGAAAATCCTGGACTTACATGAATTGATGCTGAATGAAGTGAGCATAACCAGAAGAATGTTGTACTAGTAACAGCAACATTGTGCCGTGATTAATTAGTAGTGACTTAGCTCTTCTTACCAATACAGTGATCTAAAATAACTCCATAAGAATCATGATGGAAAATGCTATCCACATCCGGAGAAAGAGCTATGGAGTTGAAGCATACTATTTTCACTTTCTCATTTGTTTCTTTTGCTTTTCCCCTTTTGTTCTGTTTCTTCTATTAGGGAGGTAGGGAGAAACATTTGAAACTCAAAATCTTATAAAAATTAATATTGAAAACTATCTTTATATGTAATTGGAAAAAAATTAAATTACTATTTACCGAAATAAATAAAATTAAGTCATGAAAACAAACAAAAAGAATGCCACGACAACTCTGGGAGATGGGTATTAATATTAAATCCATGTTACATTGAGCAACCTGAGGCATACAGGCAATGACTTACTCAGAGTCACACAGGTAAGTAAATGTCTGAGGCTGGACTTTAACTGCCTTACTCTAGGTCCAACATTCTATTCATTTCTCCATCTCATTGCTTAATGGATATTGTTGTTCAGTCATTTCAGGTATGCCCATCTTTTCATGACTCCATTTGGGGTTTTCTTGGCAAAGATCATGGAATGCTTTGCCATTTTTTCTCCAGCTCATTTTTACAGATGAAGAAATTGAGAAAAATAGGGTTATGTGACTTACCCAGGGTAACACAGCTAGTGTCTATGGTGACATTTGAACTCAGGTCTTCTTGACTCCAGGCCCAGCATTCTGTGCACTATGGCACCACCTAGTGACCTTATGGATAAGTATAGATCAATTCCTAAAATTACTGTTTTGAGACAGATAGCATGGTGTACAGGAGTGAGGAACCTGCCTCCTCAAGGGCATATGTGGCCCTCTGGGTCCTCAAAGAGCTTCATCTGAGGACTCAGAGTGCCACATGTGACCTTGAGGCCACAGGTTCTCCACTCTTGGCAGACAGGCAGACAGCCTTGAAGCCAGAACAAGGTAGGTTCTAGTCCTGCTTCCAACACATACCAACTATATTAACCTGGGCAAATTTCAGTGCTCTAGGTGACTTTAACTATAAATTGCTAAGAAAGTGGAAATCAGCATTAGCTAAGGGAGTTGACTCACCACAGAATTCCTTATGTAAGTGAAACTACAGGCTCCAGCAGAAATCTTCAGTGCAAAACACATATAATCCTCCATACACATTCTCTTCTAATTTGAAGGCCTGCTGGATTTGTCTTTGACATCCTAAAAAGTAGGTTAAGCCAGATATGATAATTCACAATTCTCAAAGAAGGAAAATGTGGCATGTAAAAAATAATGATACTTCATTATATATTGTCAGATGACGAGGTACCAAGATGTATTTCTGTGCACAACTCATTTTGGTATATAGTCACAGTACCTCTATCTTGGCTAAAGACTCAAAGTTTATCAATGTAGCATTGACCATGTTTCAATCTGAACGTCCTTAGGAGCAAAACCCAATGGCTCAGGGAAAGGCTGGGCTCATACTCCACAATGGTTCTTCTGCCTGTACATATCTACTCAGAACCTGATGAACTCTGAGATATGCAAGCAACCATTAAGACACTCCAGCAAATAGAGCAATCCTTCAATAGACATAAAGAACTAAGCAGAGTGCACCCAAAGACCATTATAAGTATGTGCTACTGCATTAAACTAAATCAGTATACATAGTCTATGAGTTGTTGCATAAATCATCACAGACTCGAGAATTGCCATCTTGTGGCTACTCTAGTTACAATCTGACATTAAAACCGTCCACTAAAAAGGATATGCACACAGATATGATGAGTTCCACAAAATAACGATCGCTCTTGTAAAATGTGTACTCAGATATGATAATGATAATGATGTGCCGATCTATATCAGAATTTTAAGTCATCTGTGATTCTATGTACATAGTACCATTAGACATGCTCAGAGGAGAGAAAAAAATAAATGGAAGAAGAATATCTTTCTCTGGGGGAGCCTATCATCTAGCTAGATAGAAAACAACTTAAGAACAATTAGAAGGCAGTATGCTCACCATCATTTCACACACACACATACATACACAAATACACATATGAAATATACATACTTGAAATACGCATGCATGAAATATATGTGAAATATATTTCATATATACATATACGCACATATACATACATACATACACATATATGGATATATACACACATATGTATATTGTATATATGTATGTATGTGTATATGTATATATTTGTGCATGTATATGTGCATGTATACACACATACACATACATGTATATATACATATGTGTGTATACACACATCTATGTATATATGTATACATTGTGCATGTGTACGTATGCATGTATATATGCACATATACATAGATACATATATACACGCATGTATATACATAAATATATATACATACAAAATGCATAAAGAAGGTATAATAAAGTCAACATGGGAGTAGAGTTATTCATGGAAGTTTCCATGGAGAAGGTAAGCTGAACCACATGAAAAAATGGGCTCAAACTATCAGGAAAAGGAGTTTTCTTTAGAATATGGTTCAGTCCTGCCTTCTAAGTATACACTAGACAGTGTCACATAGGCCTAAAAAACAGTCATTAGCATTAACAGTATCTTTACTAAGGCCCTGAACAGAATCACTGTCAGGTAGTAGATTACGAAGTGGTCTTGGATTCAAAACCTAGGCTCAAATGCAAACCCTTTACATTTATTATCTGTATAAACTTGCTTATGGCATTTAATCTCTCTATGTCCTTTTTAGTTGTTGGTCCAATGAGAGTGGAGACGTACCAGAGGTCGAGAGTTCCTTCTCCTTATAAATTTCTAGGTCATTTTTTCCTCCTTAGTAGAGTACCGGAATAGAAAACTTTAGTTTTTTGACTTGTCTTTCTTCAGTGATGAAGGATACCGTTTAACTCTTATGTTGTCCAGCTAGGCTAGTGATTATCTATAAATCACACTCACCAGGTACTAGATGAAGATTGATGAGATAAAGGTTTGGTTCTGATTGCTAAGTGTTTATCTGATAAGTTTTTCTGATTTCTCCACTTTATTCTTTTTATGTCATATTCAAAATTAGGGGGAAATGTTTTCTTGGGAAGGCATTCTAAAAGTAATGGATTTCTCTCTCCCTTGTCACAGTATGGGATTCCTGTAGGAACAGAGATATTGTATGTTGCTTTTCTATTTTTTTCTCTTGGAGTGGCCCTGTTCTACAAAAGCAGATAGGAAATTCCCTGGAGTTACATTGTCTTGAATGCCCATAATTAGCACATATGTTTTTTTTTTCTTTAAATAGACTTATTAATGTTTATCTTTCTAAATGACTTGCTGTCAAATTCACCTACTGGTGATTTTGATAAAAAGGATGCTAAGGCTTGATCATGAATTAACATATGAATGTAAGTTAGATGACAAGATTAACATAAAATGGAAATGAAATGTGGAACACATGAAAAATAGGTATTCTTAATTCAGTATTGGTTAAATTGTGGAGAAACAGCTACACTCCTTCATTGCTGGTAGAGTTGCAAACTAGAATTCTTTAGAAAGTATTCTAATAGTATTCAATAAAAGTTTATTTTTTTATACCAGAGCATTTCAGCCTATAATTCCACCATCAGGAATGTATCCCTAAGAGTATTATCAAAAAGAAAAAAAAGGGCTGTATTTGTTCAATTACTTTTATAGCAACATTATTTGTAATTGCGAAAAAAGAAAAAAAAAACCTAGAAGCAATCTAAACATTCAACAATAAGGGAAATGATTAAATAAATTGTGGTACATTAATGTAACGGAATACTATGATGAAATTAAACTTAGCAGTTTTGAGGAATATAAATAAATCTAAAAGGACTTTTAAGAGATAATGCAAAGTGAAAAAAGAATTAAAAGAACAACAGAGTACTTAGTAAATGTGACCCCGTAAAAGGGAAAGTAAATGTAAATAAAGCAACAACAACAACAAAAAAAAAAAATCTTGTTTGAGATGGAGATGACGTAAAGGGCAGGAACACATTTATTTAAATTCGGTTTAATTAGCATTTATTAAGCATATATACAACACTGTTTAGTGTTGTCGATAAAAAGGCAAAATAACAACAAAAAAGTCTCTTTTTAAGATGTTTATACTTTTACATTGGGATACAGCAAATAAATAGCTATAATTTGGGGAGGGAGAAAACTAAACAGATACATGAGGAAAGGCTTCCCACAGGAAATATTATCTGTATTGTGACTTAAAGGAAGCTAAGGATCCTAATTGGCAGATGTGAGGGAGGAGGGAGTGCTTTCTGACCCATGTAAGACCACTTAAATAATGGCATGAAGGAAATTGATCAAATGACAAATCTGAGGGTTAGCAATTAGGTCAGTTTGATTGGTGTGCCAGACTTGGAAGAATCTTTAAATGGTTCATTGAGGAGCTGATATTTTATCTCTGGGACAGCTAGTTGGTACAGTGGATAGAGCAGCAGGCCAGGAGTCAAGGAAACCTGAGTTCAAATCTGGCCTCCAACACCTGCCAGCTGTATTAACCCGATTAAGTCTCTTTACCCTGTTTGCCTCAATTTCCTCATCTGTAAAATGAGCTGAAGAAGGAAAAGGCAAACCATTCCGATAATTTTGCCAAGAAAACTCCAAAATGGATCACAAAGAATTGGATACAACTGAAACAACTGAACCCTGAACCATCTCTCTCAAGGTAAAAGAGAACCATTGAAGCTCTTAGAGTAGGGTTGTAATACTTACTTTAGGAAGAATTTTTGGCAAGTTTCTGAAGGATAAATTGGAGAGGGTAGAAATTAGAACTATGGAGTCCAATTAGGAAGCTATTTTGGTAATCAAGGTAAGAAGTAATGAGGGCTTAATACTGAGTGGTGACTGTGAGTGGAGAGAATGAGATGCATACAAGAAGTGTGAATAAAATATTATAATACTTTATGCACTAAAATTAATGTTTGTAATGTAATAGTCACAAAACATGTTTAATTGGTTTTATAATATTTATTTTTAAGAGGGATTTTTCAGTTGCCTAAAATCCTTAGAGACAGTACAAACTCAATCTCAAAATTAACCTTAGATTTGAATACAATATAAGCTTTAATTTTTTTCCAGTAATTTAAAGGAAGGAACCCAGAATCTACGTATGTAAACTTTATGTACTTTTATACTTCTACTGAATAAGAGGTCAGGCTCTGGAGCTAGAGACAAAAACAATTAAAAAGGACATTCTTTAGCACACATACATGCACGCACACATGTGCGCGCGCACACACACACACACACACACACTCTTAAAATTATTCTTGTCATAACAAGATAACTTATTCTTTCCCAAGCACATGCTAATGTGAAAATCAATCTTCAAGCTGCACTTTATCTTTGCTAAAGTTATTCACCACCATTCCTCCCTGAACAGCTGGAAACTCTCCTTTCACTGAGTCTTTGATTGGTCTACAATCAAGCTTGGGTCATCTGTCAAATTGCCTCTAAGACATAAATTGAAAGAGGTCTGCTGTAATCATTTGGTTATGTACAGTTAAAGTATAACAAAGATAATGTAAGGATCATTAGGTTACTAACGAAGATTGTTAAATAAACAACATGTGATTGTCAAGGTCCTTCTTGACCATATTCAGAGTAATTTTAAAGATTAAGTGAAACACACAGATAACCACAGGCCTTGGGCTTTAGCAGCAGTGGGTGGTGGGTGCTACAATGACTTAGGGAGGAGGGGACCAATGCAGAGATGATTCCACCAGATCAAAAGGAACTGAGATGCAAATAAATGTCATTGGTCCATGACAGTCAGTCTAATGCCATCTGTTAGCAAAGCCTATTGGTGCTTTCTTATACAACACCTTCTATAATAATTTCCCATTATGTATAAATAGTACCTGTTTCTTCAGCACTGTCCATAGGATTAGGCATCAAATGGCTACAAGTGTGGAGTTGAATGGCTACAAGGCAGATTTCAAGGACCACAATCAAAGGGTTGGAAGAAATCTTAAGCTCTGGGGGGAACTTTTGAAAGGATGAAATAGCACTCATGTGTCTCTCCATCAGGAGAGTCATGCTGGTGAGCTTTCTGGTTCCCAGCTGTGTGACTTTGGATATTTACCTCTACCTATCTGGGTTTCAGATTCTGTAGCATGTAATAAAAGGTTAGCCATGTTTGCATCCATCGTACAGAAAAGAACAAAGTGGCCCAGCACATGAAAACATCTAATAGTAGTTGCTCTTTGGGGTGTTTGTGCTCAGAACTAGGATTCCAAGGAGGCAGGGGAAACCTCATGTGAAATTCAGAGAAAGACCAGCCACATTCGTTATGGAAACTGGCAGAGATATCTGATGGCAATTGGCTAAGAGTTGAGAGTCAGAAGGTGACAACTTTTACTTGGTTTTCTATGCAGCAGTAGGAGCAAAAAGTGTGATTTTGTCAGGGAATACTTAAGAGCGTATGTCTTTCAAGAACTCTTGGTATGGCATATTCCCATTCTGTATCAGAGCCACAGAAGGGGGCAGAGGTGGGGAGTTCAATGGACCTCCACCAATTTTAAGCCCTTTAACAGTTCGATTCTTCTTAATTTTAATTTTGTATTATTAAATTAGCTTAAGTCATTAAGCTATGTGAATGAATGTCTAACAGGGCCTTTTGAAAATGGCTGAAAAGATTTATGGCTAGAGTAATTTGATAAATTATGGGTTATTTTGGGAGCCTACTCATACTTTAGAGTAAACAGAAATCATGAACATACAATGGAAATAAGTTGGTGGTACTCAAAAAATCAAACTTGGTGGACAATCTCATGTCCTGAACAGATATTTTACAGTAGTGTAGCTACTCAAACACTTTTCTGCTGCTCACTTCTTCTGTAGTATCAGTGAAAGCAATTGCCATGTGGATGGGATACATTCCATTATACTTATACTTTAAGATGACATATTGTCCTTTTGTGACTATCATGATTTGTCTCTTCTCTTGAAAGCAGAATACTAAGAAAAAATTCAGATCTTTTAGGCTTTTAATTAGTTTAAGAAGAGAGTACGGGTAGATGGGGAGTGGTGACATGAGAGGGTGGCAACGATAGATATAATGTGAGAGGTTTAATTTAATAGAAAATCTGAGAATTATATGTGTGTCTCAACCATTCACAATTTATTTAACTGTTCCCTTATTGTTGGGTTACTTCCAGGTTTTTTTTTTAATCACAAACAATTCCACTATAAAAATAACTGAAGAAATAAACTTTTTTGCGCTCAAATACTTATTATTCCATGTTTTATCTTTAAATAGACCTATTAATGTTTTCTGAATATCTTGCTAGAAAATTAACATAGTGAATCAGTGTTCCCACTACCTCCTATTGAGAGATAGTGTGATGAATTCAAAATGTTTTGCATTTAGGCAAGAGATACCTGCTATTGAATCCTATCTTTTATGTTTATAAACTGAGCCAGGGTAAATCACTTAATCTCTATGAACTTCAGCTTTATTATCTGTAAAACTGGAATAATAATAGTGTTTGTACTATCTGCTTCACATTGTGGTTGTGGCAAAAGTGTTTATAAACTATAAAGTACCCCATAAAAGTGAATTTTGAGAAATCGATACCATACAACAATGCTTCTACTGCAAACCATGTCCTGAAGAATTTCCTATCTCAAAATTAAACTTCTGTCCTTTCTATATCAATGGATGTAATCATTCCAGAGGATGCTACCTATCACTTCATAGAGGGATGATGATGCAGATTAAACTTGAGTGTGTTGTATATATTTCTCTTCCAAAGAGATAATTGTTAAATAGTCACCAGCATACTGCCAAATGATATATTTAAAAGGCAGAATGAGACATGAATTTTTGGCCAGGACTTGTTTGAGGGGATTTGTTTCACTTGACCATGCATATTTGTTGCTAGAGTTTTGTTTTCTTTTTTAATTTAATTGCGGAAGAGGGGAGAAATAGTAGGTGGAAGAAATGCTTGAAAATTTTAATAAAATAAATCAACGAATTTAGAATTAGGCTTAGATGTAATGTAATACCATGGTGACCAGGCAGATTTCAGAAAAATCTGGAAACTTACGTGAACCGATGCAAAGTGAAGTAAGCAGAACTAGGAGAACATTGTACACAGTAACGGCAACATTGTGCAATGATCAACTATCATAGACTTAGCTCTTCTCAGCAATACAATGATCCAAGATAATTTGAGATTCATGTTGGAAAATGCTATCCACATAGAGAAAAATAACTATGGAGTCTGAATGCAGAGAGAAACATACTATTTTCACTGTGTGTGTGTGTGTGTGTGTGTGTGTGTGTGTGTGTTTCCTTTCTCATGGTTTTTCTCATTTTTATTTTTTTCATTTTTTTTTCTTTTTTCAAACTGCATTTTTTGAGAAATTTTCTTCTTTTATAACATGACTAGAATGAAAATATTTTACATGATTATACATATATAACCTTTGTCAAATCACTTATTATTTCAGGGAGGAAGAAAGAAAGGAAGAGAGAGAAAATTTGGAGCTCAGTTTAAAAAAATAATGTTAAAATTGTCTTTGTATTGGAAAAAATAAAATATTATTTAAAAGAATTAGATTTAGAATAATATGTGTATACATTTATGTAAAGATATAAATGTATATATTATATATGATATATATTTATATATGTAAAATGAAGAAGGGCAGACTCAGCCTCTAAAATTTCTTCCAGCTTGTTAACTGGTCCCTCATTCTCAAAGAGACTCAAAAAGACAAAATCAATGCCAGAAGGCTTCAGAGAGACCCTGAGAGTGTCCTTGTATCACTTCTTCTGACCTCCATGTGAGTGTTTGCCTTTTATAAGTTCTCTGTAAAATAGTATCTTAGGCATTCTAACAATGTGGCCAACACATAGGAGTTGCTCTTTCGGCAATAGAGTTTGAGTTTTTGGCAGTTGAGTAGGAGAAAGGATTTTATTGTCTGGTACCTCATCTTGCCAGTTGACCTTCACAATCTTGCTCAGACAATTCACATGGAAGGGATTCTGTTTCCTGGAACAGCACTGGTAGGCTTACAACGATTAGATCAACACAATGGCTTTGTAGATCTTCAGTTTTGTAAGTGGTCTAATATCTCTTCTCTCCCACACTTCCCTCTGGAGCCTTCCAAACACTGAGTTAGCTCTGTCAATACATGCATCAACCTCATCATCTCTGCCTAACTCCCTGGAAAGTATACTGCCAATGTAAGTGAACACATCTACATTACTCAAAATTTCTCTATTTGCTGCAATCTCTGTTTTCTTGGTAATAATTATCAGGTCAAAATTTGCATAAGCAACAGAGAGTCAATCAATACTTTGTTGCATCTCAGCCTCAGAAGCTACATTGACTACACTATCATCTGCATCATGCATCAACTGTCCCTCCTCTTTAGTCTTGGCATGTAGCCTTTACAAGTTAAATAATTTATGGTCAGTGCAATAGCTCACCTTGATGCTCTTTTTATCCACATTGAAGGTGTCTGACAACATCACTAAAAACATCATGCTTAAAAGCATGGAAGGAAGCAAGTAGCTCTGCTTCACTCCACTGGTGACTAGGAAAGTGAGAGAGCATTGTCCTTTATCCAGAACCCAGGCAAGCATTCTGTGGTGAAACTCATGTACAATACTGAAGAACTTCTCTAGGCAAACAAATTTGGATATGATTTTCCGCAAACCCTCGCAACTGACAGAATGAAAGGTTTTTGTTGGATCAATGAATGTTGTATACAAACCTCTGTTCTGCTCCTGGCAGTTGTCCTGAAGTCATCAATCAGCAAACACCATATTGACCATTCCTCATCCCTTTCTGAAGCCACTCTGCCTCTTGTGCAGATAACCATCTTTCAGGTGAAGGATCATCCTATTAAAGAGGAGTCTGGTAAGAATCTTGCCAGCAATGGCTAAGAGAGAGAATCCCCTGTGATTGTCACAGGACAACCTATTTCCCTTTCATTTATAGAGATGAACAATGGAGGCATCCTTGAATTCCTGGGGGATAACTTCCTCTTGCCATATAAGCCAGAAAATTTCAGTCAGCTTTCGTATAAGCAGTGGACTCCCTGCCTTGTAAATCTCAGCTGGAATAGAATCAGCACCAGCCACTTTGCCACACAAGAGAAGCCTAATGGTATTAAAAACTTCTTCTTCAGTTGGAGATTCGGCTAGAGAGATTGACATCAACCTGAGGTATATGATCAATGGCTCCAGCATTGATAGATGATAGCATGTTGAGAACGCTATGGAAGTGTTCAGCCCATCTCTTCAGGATCATACCTTTATCACTAATCAATGTGGTTCCATCAGCATGGAGTAGTTGAGATGCACCAGAGGTCCTTGGCCCCTAAATAGCCTTCAGGGAATTATAAAGGTTCTTTGGATTGTTGCTATCAGCATAAAAATGAATTTCATCAGCCTTCTTACTAAGCCAAGAATCCTGCACATCTCTAAGCCTTGTTTGCTCCTTACTTTTGATGAAGTTTAACAATGTCTTCTTAGAGACAGATGATCTATTTTGCTGGTAAACCCTGGGGGAGTTCTCAATTTTTGTTTAGGAGCTTCAGAATTTCCCCATCATTTTCATTAAACCAATCTTGATTTTGTGAGTGTTCTGGTCTGGATGAGTAAATGCAGTGGTATACACCAAATTTCTGCAAGCCACCCACTCCTTTTCTGCTCCACTGTTTCCAACCATGTTTTGGGTCAGCTTTTCCTCCAAGTTAGCAATGAATGTTCCCCTTGGAGAAGCATTCTAATCTGTTGACATGAAGTTTTCTGGTAGTCATCTTGCCTTGGGGGGGCTCTGCTTTTGTGGAATGTGAATATTTAGCTTGCAGAGGATAAGCCTGTGATTGGTCCAGCACTCTGTGCCACACATTGCTTTTGTTACTCTCACATTCTGTTTGTCTCTTCTCCTTAAACTGGCATAATCAGTTATATGCCAGTGTTTGCTGAGAGGGTGTATCCATGAAGTTTTTTTTATGTTTAGCTAAATGGAAGACAAGTGTTGGTGCTGAGAAAGTCATGAGACCCACAAATCTTTTGTAGTAAGTGACTATTGCTGTTGTTATTTCAACTCCACTCCTCCCAAGGACTCCCTTCAGGAAGCTGGCCTTCATTTGCCAGCCTTGTTTTACTCAGGGATTCTATTTGGATACAATACCTGCTGAGTCCTCTCTGAACAAGAGCTGTTCATCTTTCAGGTCTACTGGATTTCATGTTGTCTATTAACATAAGCACATTCCATGTACCAACAGTGAATGGAATCATCTTTGCAAAAGTTTTGTACAGTGTGTGTGTGTGTGTGTGTGTATGTGTGGGTGTGTGTGTGTGTTTTGGCTACAGAGTGTGATCCCTGCCTGCTGCAGCAAGCAGGCCAGTGTTGGATAAAGCAGACAATTTTTAGGGCAACATTTTTAGCCCCTTCTTCACACCAAGAAGTGAGCAGCGCAGTCCTTCAGAAAGGCTGCTCAGATATCCAGGGGGCTGCCAAATCCCACTGCCACTTCATTCTAGTGACAAGACAATCCTATGGCTGGGGCTGCCTGTGTGCAGGGTTGGACTATGGCTCCCAGCGTATCCACACCTGCTGCTTCATCACTTGCCTGTCACCACAAAAATGGTAAAATGGTATGGGTGATGTCTTTTGACTTAAGCATAAATTGGATTTAAGAAAGGCAGAGTTGCTCAAAAATCATTAGCTTCACTCTCTTCCAGAGCCAATAGAGTCCAGTGGAAAGACAAAAGTCAGGATGACTGGCCATGGCTCTGGATGCAGTGATGATCTCGGCATCTTCAATGTCAAAATGAACTCTAAGCATTCCGTAGCATCTGCTCCATCCATCTTCATGACTGTTGGAATAAATTGCTGCCATCCATCCATTCAACTGGGGAAAGTCTTCACATGATTGGAGTAGATACTCCCATAATTCACTAATAGGTTCAAGACCCCTCAGTTACTCTCAACTTGGTTTAGCCTGTCTGCAAAAAAGAGTTCCAGGAGTGTTGCTGTTACACATGCCACACCTTCTTGGAGCCATAGGCGAGGGTTGGGTGAATTAGTTAGACACCAAAGGTGGAAAGTAGCCTTTAAAAGGGCTTGGCAGCCTTCATACCAGAAGTACTAGTCTTCCCTGAACATCCTACGCTCCTTCCAGCTAATATACATATGTAAATGTGTGTGTGTGTGCGTGCGTGTGTTTAATCCAGTAATGTCAAACTCAAATAGAAATGGTACTGCTAATCTATATATCAGGACCTCTGTGGACTACATATTGACTTAGTATTAAGGTATAGTGTTGCCTAGGTTTTATTATATTTTTTCAATTACATTTTAATCTGGTTCAGGACACCCTTGGGCATATTGTGGGTGGCATGTGACACATAGGCAGCATATTTGATTGCTCCGATGCAGTCCACTCTCCTTCATTTTGCAGATACGAAACCTGAGACTGAAACAAGTAAATACCAAGGTCAAATAGCTAGTAATGATAAAACCAGGAGAAGAACTCAAGTGTCTTTGCACCAGAAAAAATTTTACATTTTTCAAACTGGCACTGATAGTATTCTCTTCCTCATTCCTGATCTCAGATTAGATTAGAGAACTAAGAATGTGAGAGAAGCAAATGGAAAGAGGAAGGGAGAAATCCAGGTAGGAAGTTTAATTTTTGAGGAAATCTCTGCCTTTTGAAATACTGGGGATGCTTCTTACCCTTCAATTCTCCTTGTAATAAGATGTATTATTCATTCTGCTTGAGAGAATACTTCTATATGACCCTGCTTCTGGAGGTTTCAGTGCTATGTTCACACCCAAAGTGAACAGTGAGAGATTGTTGAGACCATCCCTTTATGATGGCTTTATTGCTTCCTCAAGGCTTATTTGCTGAGACTTCCTGTAAGAGGGAAGTAAAAAATCAAAAACCCAGGACTAGCAGGAGCAAGGTAAGCTACATTAGAAATGAGCTGACTCATCACTCATTGCCTTTCTAATTTCGTACTCTACCATGAAAGAATAAGATGATTTTTATCCTTCCCATTATACTTCCTATATTTTTCTTAGTCTATAAAATCAATCAATCATCATTAAGAGGCTATTATATTCCATACCTGATTCTAAGGAGTTTATACTCTATCAGGGGAAATAGCATACACATACATGTTTATATATATATGAAACGGAGGGAAGATTGAGAGAGGGTCTAGGAGCTAGGGAAATCAGGAAAGTTTTCATGTCTAAGGTGAAGCTTAAAATAGATTATATTAGATTAGATAGAGAGAGAGAAAGAGACTGATAAAACACATCATTAGAAATAATAGCTAACATTTATATAGTGCATACTCTATCCCAGGAACTATGCTTAGTGCTTTACAATTAAAATCTCATTTGATTCTCATGACAACCATGAGAGGTAGGTGCTATGATTATCCTCATTTTACCAATGAAGAAACTGAGACAATGTCTGAAATAACTTAGAAAAGATGACTCAGGTAACAAATTCCCCACCACATAATTACCCCAATTATACCAAAATTGTTGTCCAATCTATAGGTTATGTTTTAAAAGATGGATTTTATAAACCACTACAAATATAATTAAAACAACTTGTTTGTGAAGGTTCAGCTTTACAAAAAAAAATTCCCTATAGGATAATATATTAATTCATTAATCTGGCCTTTTAGGCCCATTACCACCTAACTCCAACTCAATATCTCAGCCTTATTTTGCTTTCCTCCCCCTCATATTCAGTATAGGTCAGCCAAATTGGATTAAGAAGAATAAAATTGAAGCTACTTGAGGGCAGGCTTTTATCTTTTTTTTTTCCAGAATCCTAGCATATATGCCTTCCACATGAGAGACATAACTGAATCTGTGGTCTTTTTTATCTTTCCAGATTTCTTATACTTTTACTCTCTTCCACATATTCTACAATGCAGTTATACTGGCCTACTTGCAGTTCCTTGATGATCCTCCAACTCCCGTTTCTATGCCTTTGCAATGGCTGTCTCCAGTTCTATAATGCTCTGCTCCCGTAACTCTATCTCATAGCTTCCAGGATTCCTTCAAAATGCAGCTTAAATTCCATCTTTTTCATGAGGCCTTTATAAGTCCTACCATCCGCCTATGCTTTTCAGATTACACCATACTCTGTATGCATCTAATAAATAGTGAACTATTTATATGCTGTATCTCCCATTAGAATATAAGCTTTTTGAGGGCAGGAACCATTTTTCCTATCCTGTGTGAGTGTGTGTGTGTGTGTGTGTGTGTGTGTGTGTGTTTCCTTTGTATCCTAAGTAGCAGAGCATAGTTATTATTTAATAAAGGCTTGGTGACTAACTGATATCATATAACATGTCATGGTATAGATGTGTTAGATAGATGTGGATTGATTTAAATTTTTTTCTCTTGTTTGGTTATCAGTTAGTTAATGTGTTTGTTTGTTTGTTTGTTTGAGGAGGAATGGGGATCTGGAGGAGACTATTTTTGAAGACTGAAATCTATTCCCCAATTGTTCTATGCCTTCTCAATTTGTATATGTGCGTGTGCAAAACACACACATGTGAGTGTGTAGATATACACATATATAAATATACACACATATACATATTCTAAACATATTTTTACATTTCTCACAAAGTGTCATATGCATATATTTCATTTTTTATCCCTCTTCTATTTCTTATATACTTGAAGCCAACAATATCCCTTCTTGCTTACTTTCACATTTATTCGCCAGAATTTTTCCTTATAATATCACTAGGAATGTATAGCTTGGGGGGGAAAATCCTCATTAGCTAACGCTGTCAACAGTACGTGAGCCAGAGGAGCCAAAAACTGTTTTGCTCTATCCTTCAAAGAAAATCAATGAGAATCTTTCAAAGTTCTCTTTTCATACTTATCTGATCCACAGGGTGGTTTATTTAAAGAGGCACGAAAGGCCACTTGGCTTTAAAAGGGGCCATATTTAAAGGGCCCTCTCATTTAGGAAAATAGTGTTTCTTGGGATTAATACCATTTTAAATGAACTTAAACAGATGACCCTCGTTAAGAAATCAGAAGTTTTAGACCTATTTGGCAGGTAACATGGGTTAATGGGTTAAGCACTAGATAGAATCTTAAGACCACTTAGCCTTAACTCTGGCTCTCCTGACTAGGATATAGTGATAGCCAAGAAAAAGACGAGGCCTGAACGTAATTAAGAGGGCAAGTTGTTTTTTTGTTTTGTTTTGTTTTTTTCCCAGAGGCTTGATTAAAATGATTCCAGCATCACGACAGACAGATGATGTACTAATATGAAGAAAGAGAAATGCATTTTTTGGACACAGCCAACATGGGAATTTATTTTGCTTAGCGCTGCTTATATGAGGATTCTGCATTTCTTTTTTTCAATGGGAAGGAAGGAGAGAGGAAAAACGTATTTGATAATTTTAAAAATAGAAATATATTTTAATAAAAAGAAAGGATAGAAGGAAGGATGGAAGAAAAGAAACTAAGGATGGAGGACAAGAAAGGAAGAAAAGGAAAGAAAGAAGGAAGAAAGGAAGGGAAGAAGGAAAGAAGGAAGGAAAGAAGGAAGGAAGGAAGGAAGGAAGGAAGGAAGGAAGGAAGGAAGGAAGGAAGGAAGGAAGAGAGGGAGGCAAACCGCTTTTTATGATCACTATTATCTGTCAATCAGCATTAAAATGCCTTCTATTTTCCATAATTGAAGGAGATTATAGCCTATCAGAGGAAAGGACATACAGATATAGATATAGATACAAAATAAAACAAAATAATTTCAGGGGTTAATGGAAGGATACTAGCAGCTAGAGACATCAGGAAAGGGTTCAAGTCAAGGTGAAGCTTGAGATATATAATACATAGAAAGATAGATAGATAGATAGATAGATAGATAGATAGATAGACAGACAGATAGGATGATGCAAAGGTAGAGCAGATTAGAGAGTGAATAGAAAGTCCAGTGAGCACAGTTTTGAATGAAATAAAGGGCTACATGAAGTTAGACACATGCTATTAAAGGTATAACAACTACATCTAAAAATGTAGGCATGATTCTTTTAAATATAATCTACATTATTAATTAAACTAATGCATTATTTTCATCATCATTTTCTTAAGCTAAGCCCAAAAACCCCAATAAATTAAGCCTTGATTTGTAGAATTTGCAAGCTAACACCTTCCCTTCATTGATTAGCTCTATTTTATTCTGCATATAGCTTGTTTGAATATTTTTTAAAAAAATATGTGACTTGCCCACTGGACTAAGGTCCTTAAGAACAAGGGCTGTCTTTTGCCTTTGTTTGTATCCACAGAATTTAGCACAGTATTTGACATTTCTTAAGCACTTCATATATGTTTATCAATTGACTGAATGTCAATGAAAATTTATTTAACAAGAGTTGTACATTATAACCATCTCTAAACTATTCTTGTTTGTAGTGGAGGTGAGATTGGAGTACATTCTAGGCCTAGGAGACAGCAATCCCAACACTCTGGAGAGGAACAGCATTGTGCCACTGACAATACCTAAGCATTCACTTCCGCCAGTTGATTCAAGACCTATGGATGTAATTCACCTGGGTGAGGCGATTTGAATTCATCTAGGACAGCTAGGTGTTGTTCTCTTACTCTTTCCTCACTAATATGGAGTATTGATTCCCTAAGCATCATTTTATTGTCTTTTACAATGCAAAGGTTACTCTCTTTGGCAGCAAAACAGAAGCCAATGAGAATTGAGGAGTTCTGCTTCTTTTGATCCTCTCTTTTTGCCCCAATATATCTAGAAAATAAAACTATCTGTGTGTGTTCATGTGCTTTAGTTTTGCCTTAGTTTTCTTTGCCTACTCAGCTCATTCTAAGTTCTAATGTTTCCGACACTTTTTTATAGAACTATGCCATGCTCTGATAACCTATATTCAGTTGTTTTTGTTGAGTTGTTTCAGTCATGTTGATTCTCCATGATCCTATTTGGAATTTTTAATGGCAATGATACTAGAATGGTTTGCCAGCTCTTTTTCCAGCTCGTTTTACAGATGAGGAACTGAGGCAAACAGGGTTAAATGACTTGCCCAGGGTCACACAGCTAGTGTGTGTCTGAGGTCAGATTTGAACTCATGAAGATGAGTCTTCCTGATTGCAAGCCCAGTGCTCCATCTACTTTGCCACTTTGCTATTCTTTAGTTTCAGTTACCTGGTCTCAACATATTCTGTGCACTTCTATTTTAAATCTAAGATAGATTGGGGAATTCTTTCTGTACCTACATTAATTTTTTTCAGGCTTTTCCTGATTTATTTTACCTCTTCACCGGTATTATCTCCTAGTCCTCCTAGGCTAGCTTCCCATATCTCGTGGGAATTCTATCCATGGGATTCTGTGATTCCTCTGCTCATTTTAGTAGCTTCTTTCCCAAAAATTAGGTCGCATACGATATCATGTTCAGATTTCCTGTCCTCTATCACAGACTTGAAGAAGAGTGCTCTTCCTTCCCCAGAGTTCCCATTATTTTCATTCCAATAAAATTCTTCCTTGTTAGTGAGAATAAGATCCATAGTACAAGTTCCACTTCATGGTCAATCCAGACTTCAAGAAAAGGCTGAGCTGTTTTGCTTGAGACAGAAAAAGAGAGAGAGGGGGAGTGTAGGGGGAGGGAGGGAAAGAGGGAGAGAGGGGGAGGGAGAGAGAGAGAGAGAGAGAGAGAGAGAGAGAGAGAGAGAGAGAGAGGAAGCAAGGGAGAGAGACTTTTATCAAAAATACCTGGTTAAAATTGTAATGGCTAATTATCACTTCTTCACAAACCACTTTAATTCTCTTTCATTATGTTTGACAACTCCACAAACCTCACCTCAACTTCCCCAAGAACTAACCTCTTATCTGTTTCAACAACTTGCCCTACTCACAAGTCCTCAATTTGTTTTACTCTCTGATTTTTTTCCTTTACTTTTGTTTACCTTGTTTTAAAAACCATCTTCCCCTTTTATTTCTTGAGTCCTCAACCTCAGATTCTACTTTCTAATCCTCCTATGTCCTTATTATTTTAATCTTTACTCATTTCATTTCTTCCTAAATTATCATTTCATCTCATCCAGAAGTAAAACACAGACTAGTATCTAGACCTAGAGATTCTTTTCTTTTAAGTTCAGCTTGTGGTTGTTTAATCATTTTCAGTCACGCCCAACTCTTCGCAACATTATTTGGGGTTTCCTTGGCAAATCTACTGGAGTGGTTTGTCATTTCCTTCTCCAGATCATTTGACAGATTAGGAAACTGAGGCAAACAGGGTTAAATGACTTGCCCAGGGTCACACAGCTAATAAGTGTCTGAGGCTGCATTTGAATTCAGGTCTCCCTAACTCCAGGGCCAAGTGCTCTATCCTCTGCACTACCTAGCCATGTTTAAGTTTAGCACCATGGAACAAAGTCCTAACTACCCAGCTGGCAATTGGTCCTAGTCATATATCTGCTATGCACACATACACACACACCCACACACACCTACATATACATATATATGAATATTCATGTGTGTCACATGTTTTGTTCTAGGACAACTCATATTATATTACATGCATCATTCTTCACCTTTCTTTCTAAGACTTCTGGGTGATTTAATTACCAAGAGACTTCTTAATGAAAGGATCAGTCCACAAAAAAGTAGCACATTTAACTTTTCATCTTTCATATAATATTTATTTGGTTTACTGAATGAAATGGTCTTATTTAATATTTCTGTATTTGGCCCCAGAGGGTAAATTCTACTCATGACCTAGGACACACACACATATACATTTATATATATGTATGTATATATAAATATAACTTTTTATGCCTCTTCTGACATAGACAGATGAGAGAACATCTGTTCAGAAAGCCATAAAACCAATTCCTTACCAAAAACAATGATAAAGCAAGGTGCAGAAATTACTTTTGGCGTAAAGTTAATATCAAGGGAACTGAATTGGAAGATGAGGAGATATCAAGTGCATGGTTTGCAGTGGCCAGTGCGGTATATATATATATACTGATGAGAGAAATAAGGCTAGAGAAGCAACAAGTAAGGCAAAAGTAACTCTCATATGATGGAGCTTCATGGGTGTAAGAAATGGGAGGAGGAGTTTTGTTTCCACAGAACTAAAGGTGCACTTCCCCCCCCTTCCCCCACCCCAGCTTTAGCAGAAACCAGGCCTCAAGGTCGGTCAGGTGAGAGGTCAGAGGCTTGTATGCATGCGCATGCTTTTTGCAAGGCAGTCAGGGGAATTAGAGAGGCCAAACCAGGTTGAACCAGTTCAAGTTTATCTAGGGTTTATCTAGGCCTAGTGATTTGCATAATTTGCATATGTTAAAGATGGAAAATAGGGGAAGTAAAAGAATGTAGTTTAATCCTAAACTAAGACAAAGAAAATCTAATTAACTTCACTTTTGCTTTTTTTAATTTTTAATTTTTTAATTTTTAATTAACTTCACTTTCACTTTTTGGGTGAGAATGGGCAAATCACATGTATCTTCCTAAGGTCAAGTGAAGGGAAGCAATGAGCAGTGGAAGCTCATCTCGGGCTTACTCCTTGCCTTGGGGTGTCCTGTGATCCCCACTGTGGTGTTAAGAGGGCTACCACTCTGGATTCCCTTGGGGAACACTGTGGTCTGCACAGCCTTCTTAAGGGGCCATCACTTGGATCCTCCTAGGTTCTGACCCCTAGAAGCCCTGTGATCCCCACAGATTAAGGGTGGGGGCGCTACCACTTGGCCTTCCCCTGGGAGTCCTGTGGTCTGCACAGCCTTCCTTAGGGATTATCGCAGGGTTCTTCCTCAGGACTTTGGCCCTGCCTAGGAAATCCAGTGATCCCCAAAACCATGTTTCTCACAACGGGGAACAACTTTTTAAAATAACTCAAACATAACTAAGCATAGAAGGAAAAGAGAAGCCCTCCCTCCCAAAATACTGAAAGGAAAGACTGTTTTCTCACTTAATGCAGAAATGCAAAATCAATTCTATGTAAGGCTGGACAGGGAGAAAAAGTGTAAGCAATTAGAAGGGACAAGGGAAGCATCACGATGGAGCTGACACTTGAGTTATCCTTTAAAAGAAGGGTATGATTTCAACAATTAACTAGGGAGAAACAAGATATTTCAACCACAGGGATTGTGATGAGAAAGAACAAGGTGCTTTTTAGTGGTAAAGTATAGTCAAGTTTGGCTGGAGTGTAGAGAACATGGGGAGAAGCTTTATATGATAATGGTGAAAGATTAAGGTGGAGAGGCTTGAATGTCAGGAAAAGGAATCAAATTTCACTTAAAAATGTTTCCTTTGCATTTTTTACTGTTTTGTGCCTTCTCATTTACCATAGTTGATGATGCACTGAGAATCTACAATAGAGTTTTCTACAAATTGGTTGCAAAATAGCCAGTTATGTTTTATTTATACGTGATGGCTGCTAACTTTTAAGAAGGCTGATTTACTTTCATAAATGGGTGTAACAGCAATCAGACTTTTCTCAGTTCTTCCTTCTTGGGATGCTAAGACTATTAAGTCTCCCCTTTGTTTGAATTGGTAGGAAACCTTTTACTGTCTTTGTCTTGGAGCATTTCTCAGCTATTTCTCTGCACTGAGGCAATCAGTTGTCATTGACTTGTAGATGATGTGATGCTAGGGATAGGGAACTTTCACACACCCAGCCTGGGTGAGGTCAGAGCCCTCAGGGCTCCAAACAGGATATAACTGAGGGGAGTTTGGTGTTTGACTTTTGGAACTCTCTCATGGAAGGAGTGTTGAGACTCTGGGCAAGCTGTAATTGCCCCCCACCCCTCCCCGCTTTGATAATCCAGACAGATATTGGTTCTTCTCTGAATTGTGATTTGAATCAGACAAGGTCTGTCTGTTGATGTTTGTAATTTCTGTTTGTATTTGCCTTGAAGTTCAAGAGGCTGATCTTTTCCCCCTGAACTAAGTGAATGATATAAGTATACGTATGTTTGATTAAACTGAGATTATTAACCCGTTAAAGTTGCTTTCCTTAGAAAAGCAGATCGAAGAATCTGTGTTAGCAGCCCTCTGTATGCTGGTGTTATTGGTCTTACACCCTTCAGCAGCTGCTAGCCACATTGTTGTTACAATGGGATGACAATGAAGCAGATTAAGCTTGCTAATGATGTTTGCATGCATGATCCCATGTTCCTCAAGTAAACCTTTTATGTTCTTTTCTAGATAGAGGCATGATGCCTATCCACTAGACTAGGTTGAAAGAATTCTTTGAAGGGACTGGGGACTGAATTCTGGCATCATTAGCTCCTATAAAATTTTATAGACACATTTTCCTCTAGCTCAAAGCAGTCCATCACATAGGGAGTAGAAACACAATAACAATACATAAAACATATTTGTTCACTGTACAGGCTTTTGTGTTGAAATGTGAAGTTCCTCTGGCCTGCAGCCATATCACTCCAGGCAAAGCTTGCTGTAAGAACCATCACATTTGGCAAACTAGAAAGAGCTGGCTGAGCCAAGGAAAGGTGACAAAGCATTATATCTGAAAAAGTGTCATTATAGCCTGAATTGAGGAGGTCTAAGTTCCTTAAGGAGAGAGGGGTGCTTTCTGGATTTCATTTTTCTCAAAGAAATTTCATTCTGTATTATAACTTCTTAGAATATTATCAAATAACATATCCACAGGTGTCATAGTGAACTCACAAAAGAAAAGGAGAGGGAAATGCTAATAGGCCAATATGAACTTCTGCCTTTAGCTTCCATCAAGTTATGGAATATTCTGATGTTTTTCCCCAAAAACCTAAGAAATTTCATATGAATACTATAAACAGATACTATCTTTGGCCCCATATATGAAAGAAAACATTTTAGGAAGGACACTGAGGGCAACCAGATTGGGGAGGGGTCTGAAAATAATGTCCAATGATCAGGCAAAGTAACTAGAAGGATGAAGCCTTATAAAGGGAATACTTAGGTTAGGAGGAGGTTACATAAAATCTATCTTTAGGAAATTGGTGAATTATCACACGTAAATAGGATTTAACTTATTGTTCTAGGCTTTAAAGGTTAGACCTAAAAGCAATGCATGGAAGTTGCAAGGAGACATATTTTCAGTCAGTTAACAATCATATATTAAGGGCTTATCATGTGCCAAGTCATGGGGATACAAAGAAAAGCAAGAACATGGTCCCTGCCCTCAAGAAGCTCATATTCTAATGGGAGAGACAATATTTGAAAAAAAAAATCATACACACAAGATTTTACACACACACACGTATTGGAAGGTACAATATGACTAAATTTTAAGTTAAAAGTTCCTAACAATTCCATCTATACAAACATAGAATGACCTGCCCCAAAGGATAGGGCATTACTCTCAGTTACAGGTCTTTGAGCAGTGTGTGGATGACTATTGTGGATATTGTGGATATGATTAGATTAAGCAACACCAAAACTAATTAAGCATTTGTTTAGGTTAGGTATTGTTAGGTATCGAGATAAGCCTTGGAGATTCAAAGGCTGAAAACATCAAAGAGTTCTTCCTTTCAAGGAGCTCACACTTTATTCATAATAATTCATAAGCATAAAATGTGTCTGGAGGTTCTTCTATCTTTGACATTCTGTGATTCATTTTAAGATTCATTTTTGTGCCTGTTTCATGCATTTGCCAACTACAGATGTGCTCCTTTTATCCAATGGTTCATGTCAACAAAAAAATGACATTGTTTCTACTATTCATTTTGGTACTTCTAGATTTTGCTTGTGTTGATATTTGAATTGTGTGTATGTGTGTATGTGTATGTGTGTATATGTGTGTGTGTGTGCCTTGTCTTTGCAACTTAACCATATATCCCTTGAACACAAGAATGGCTTCTCTTTCATTCTTTTGTACCTCCCACAATGCTGAGAAGAATATTATATCTATAGTCACTAAATGATATGCATGTAAATAGTAAATAATTGTTCAATTTCAAGGAATCTTCAAACTTTTCATATATTTATCATAACAAATTTCTACCAACTAGTTTGTGTTCACCAGTTGCAAGAAAAGCAGTATGTTACAATTATATTATAGTTTCTGCTATAAACATAATGATATGTTTATTTAAATGATGCTTACTAACTTCACTTGGAATGATTAACATATAGAAATTGAATTTGTTGGACTTATGCTTAAAATTTGTAGTCATGCATTGTTGTTCACAAGATTTTTATTTCCTTTTAACATTCATTTGGTGTGCTACGAGCATAGTTATTTTAATTCAATTTTTAAAATCTTTATTAAATATCTACTTTGTAATCTGTCTTTTTACTTCCAGTCTTGCATCTCCAATTGCTTACTGGAAATCTTAACTTGAATGTCTCATAGACACCTTAAGGTTGACATGGCTAAAACTTAACTCGTCTTGCCTATAAAAGCTTCCCTTTTCTAATCTTTCCTATTGTTATAAAGGGTCTCATTCTCCTCCTAGTCACCCAGGCTTGCACTTATATGTCATTCTCAATTCTTCACTTTCTTCTCCCCCTATCTAATCAGTTGCCAGGTCCTGTATTTTCTGCTTTCATATCATTTCTACTCTACACCCCATTCTCTCTACTAATATTTCCACCACTCTATTTCAGGATTTCATTACCTCATTCACACACTACTGAAATGACCTCCTGGTTGGTCTCCCTGCCTGGGGTCTTTCTGCACAATAGCCATCCTACACTTGGCTATTCAATTGTTCTTCCTAAAATGTAAGTTTATCCACATACCCCAAGTAGACTTCAATCAACTGTAATGGCCTCCCATTGTCTCTGGGATCAAATGCAAAATGTTCTGTTTGCTTATAAAGTCCTCCATAACCTGAATCCTATCTACCTATCCTGTCTTATTGTACCTTATGTCTGACTCCCCATACTCTGTGATCCAGTGACATGGGCCTCCTTGCTGTTCCCTGAACATAGCACTCCGGTTCTTGACTTTGTTTTTTCACTGGCTATCCCTAAAGCCCTAATTGATTCTTATATTGCAGCAATAGAGTTGATTGTATTGCAAATAAGAGTAATAATAAAAAAAAACAATTGAGACCTTTTATGAAGAACAACAAAACTTTGGGGAGTCTGATAACCAATATGATTTATCCATGTTCCCCAACTTAATGTGTATCCCCAGGAAAACACTGGGATTAGGACTATGCTCTATATATATATATATTTGTGTGATATTGAGAATAGATGAAACTATAGGACTGGCTTAAGTGAGTCTTCTCATGTCACTTTCCCATGTCAGAAGGTGAGTGATAGCTGATTACTTAATACACTTTTGGTCTCTTCTCTTTTCTCTCAGATTCAACATAACACCACAATTGGGTCTTCATTGAAGGGAGGGATTTCAATATGTCAAGATATGGTGTGGTAGGCCATTCCAGTTATGCAATGCATCCCAGTTGGGAATGGTGATGTAACCAGAGGGATAAATTGGAAGAGAATACAGTAAGATGAGAAGAAAGACAGTAGTCAATTTTGGCAGGAACATGGTGTATATGAAAGTGATTAATATAGAATAAGGCTTGAAAGACTGGTTGAAGTCAGATTCTAGAAGGCCCTGAAAGTCAGGTTCAGGATTTATACTTTATTTGGTAGATATCTGGGAGCCACTGAAATTGAGTAGAGACATGATATTATTAGAAAGATTGTTTGGCCATCAGTGCAAAGGATGGGTGACAGTGGACATAGACTAAAAACTAGTTGCATGCCAATTACTATTGTTAATAAGTATAAGTTAAAGGAAAGTTAAAGGAAAAATGATGATGGTAAGGGAACGATACATTTCTAGGGGTGCTTAAGACCCCAAAATACCAACACGCCAGGTTCTGCCGAAAGAATTCGACTCAAGCCTTCTCAGCCAAGGGAAAAGACAAAGTTTATTAGGGATTCACCATAATGGGTTGTCTTAAGAAATCCCACCCTTTGTGACGCCTGTTTTTACAAGTGGGCCAGATTCAATCTGAGCTGAGCTAGATAAAATCTGAGCACCTTCATGGAGGCAAGATGGAGATTATATACACAAAGGTTGTAGGAGGGATTGAGGGGTGGTCTGTGGTGACTAGAGGAGGGCTTTAGGGAGGGTCTTGAGGAGTCTAAGGAGGACCAGATGAGGTCAGAGTCCAGGAACCAAGGAAATGAGATTAAAGGTGGGAAGTAGCTGAAGGCATGGATATTGATAATAGGGTTGGGAAGTAACTGAAGGCATGCGTATCTATAGTAACAACAGAGGGCAAGGTTTAGGCAGAGATTTGGACCTAATGATAATGTGAGGCTATGGTCTCTGGGGAAGGCCAGATCTAGTTGGAAGATTCAAGGAGAATTCAAGGAGGCTCCCAAAGACTGTATTCCCGATTCGAGGGGGTTCCCAGAGACTGTGCCCTCATTATTATTATCAAGAGTAAGATAAGATGGTGCCATAATGCTTTCTGAGCACTTTCCTCAAACTACACTGTGAGATGGGTAATTCATTATCATTATCCCCTATTAAGAAATGCAGAAAGCATGGCTAAACATCCCTAAACACTAACCTTACTTAAGTGAGTGGCTTATAGGCACACATCTAGTAAGTCCTGGAACCAGGATTCAAACCCAGGTGTCCCAAACCCCAGGCCAGAGAGTATAGTTCAGAGGAAAGATTGCTCCACTTAAGAGTTCAAACCCCATGTCTGCATCTTTCCAGTTGAGTGACTTTTGACTAGTCTCTCTGGGCAAGTTTGCTCATCTGTAAAATGAGAAGCTTGGACTATCTTGCCTTTTAGGTCCCTTCCAGCTTCAGATCTAGGCTCTATTTCCACTGTACCCTGTTGACAAACCAAACATCTAAAAGCTGGAAGGGACCAATTAATCCACCTTCTTTTTAAAGATAAGAGAAATGAGATTTGAGAATTTAAGTGACTTACTCCAAGTCACAAAGCAGTGAGCATCAAAGGCAGGGTTTAAAGCCAAGTCTCCTCACTACAGAGCAAGGGTCTCATTTACTGTACTACGTTGTCTCCCATAGATTTCATAGGTCACAATGTGCAGATCGATGCACTTAGATATCTTGTATGTGTAATTTAAATGTATGACAGATTACACAGAAGTATCCTAGAAGTATTAACCTAGCAGTGTAATGTGAAGAATGTACTTTGCACACAATAATATATAGCATTTCTATTTGAGTTTTAATATTTGCAAAGTGTTTTACATATATCATCTCATTTGATTTTCACAGCATCCGAATGACTTGGTCTCTAGCATTACCCCATTTCATATATGCAAAAAACTGAGACCTAAAGTGGGCATGTAACTTCCCCAAAGAATGTGTCTGAAATAGAACTCAAACTCAGAGCTTCTGACTCCAAGGCCAGTGCATTGTCAAATATGCCACCTAATTCTTT
Organism: Phalanger gymnotis; assembly: GCA_028646595.1. Lineage (NCBI taxonomy): Eukaryota > Metazoa > Chordata > Mammalia > Diprotodontia > Phalangeridae > Phalanger > Phalanger gymnotis. The sequence goes on along the minus strand of CM053624.1, from coordinate 49,498,848 downwards.
CCTACATATATGTGCTTAAACAGAAGAGCTTCAAATTAAATGTAGTACATTTTAATTATAGCAATAACAACAGTGACTTTCCTTTCTAGGTGGAGAGTGGTCTGATCCAAAGATTTCCAGGCCACCATGCTGTGGAGACAAACCTGAGAATACTTCCTCTTGACAAGCTGTCACTTTCCCATTGCCATGAAAGATCCTAAGTTGGCTAGGGTTCTGAGCCTGGCAGGCTGCCTTCACCAAGGATCCTACGGCTGGCACCCAAGTTCATGGGCCTGTGCCAGGAGCCCAGCTCTGCCATTTGAGAACAGCTGTGAGTGGGAAGTTCGATTTTCTGAGAGGCAAGGCACAGAAGGCACATGGCACAGTGGGAGCTTGTACTCCTGGTGCATTGCATGAAGAAGGGTATGGGCAATTATTGAAGGATGATTGTTTTAATGAGAACCTTATGTTCCCTATAAAGGTTAAAGAAACAAGCCTCTCAGCAGCTTGTTTTTAGTTTTGAGGGTTGTATGTATGTGTGTGTTTTTTTTTAATTTCCCATGTCTCACTTTCCCCTTTCTCTTCTTCACTTTTCTGACCTTTTAATCAGAATGTTTTCAGTTCAGATATATGTTTTGAATCTCAATGGGGGTTGGTGTTACTCCAGATCCCTTGTTTTCCCAGGCAACATGCCTCACCCAGAACTCAGAGAAGAGGCCCTAGGAGATGTCTGGGATGGGGAGGAAGCCTCATCAATATACAATGGCAGGCTTCCACTCACTACAGGAAGACAGGGAGGATGCCTTAGACAAATTAAGGACAACCCTGATGCTAATATCCTCTTCAAAGGGACCAATAACCAGTTCAGAAACTTTCTTAAGAGACCATTACACAGTCAGAATAAACTCAGGATCAGAGGCAGAGAGATCAACAGCCACATTTTCTATCCTACGAGAAGAATTAAAAGGGGAGCGGGGGGAGAAGAAAAAAAACTTAGAGGGTGCAGAACTAGAAACATGCTATTAAGAGTCAACTCTGCTAACCCATACTAATGTCTCCTTCTTCTCAAAACTACCTTCAGTTATAGTGAGTGCCACAACTTTGAACATATTATTCTTCTTATCCTTTTTTTATAACCCCTTGGCACCCAATGCAGCTGCACTCTATAAAGACATGCAGTCTAGAGGGTGAGCATTGCTGTTAATATGGCCGCCTTAATGCCCATCTAGGGCGTTTGGTTTTTTTTTCTACTACTCTAATACATGTGGTGTATTCAGGTAATTTATTCACTGTCTCCCAGAAGTCTCTTGCTCATTCCAATCTCCAATTTTTGTGCTCATACTATTCCTTCACCTCGAATGCCCTTTTTTCTTCTCTCTGCTTGGCAAAATCCTGTCCTCATTCAAGACCCAACTCACGAGACCACACACAAAGCCATCTCTGATTCTACTAGCCCATACCAATGTCTCCTACTTTTCCAGACTACCTTCACTTATAGTCAATACCATACCTTTGAACATATCTTCATTCTTCATTCCCAGGAGTCCAAGGTAAGGCTGGAGCATCTCCAGAAAAGGGAAAAATATCTTATCCTTTTTACCCTTTAGCATCCAACAGAACTACCCAGAAAATAGACGCTTCATAAAGATTTCCAGGATGACTGCTAATGAAAACGTTTCCAGGAACCACACTGAAAATTATAAAGGATGTCCCCAAAATCTTAGTGCCACTTTAAGCTTTAATAGTATAATCAAGTACTTTAAAAGATTTATTATTTCCGCAGATGTAATATTGCCACTACTCTAGTGAAGGCCCTCTTCACCTTATAGTTGGATAATTGCAATAACCTAGGGGTGGGTCTGCCTGCCTCAACTCTCTTTCGACTCCAATCCATCCTCTATCCAGCCACTAAAGTGATTTTTCTAAAGTACAGGTCCAATCAAGCCATCCCACCCCCTACTCAATAAACTCCAGTGGCTCCCTATTGCTTCCAAGATCAAATACAAAATTCTCTGTTTAGCATTCAAAACCCTTTATAACCTAGCCCCTTTCCTACCTTTCCAGTAATCATATACCTTACTACCCAAACACATATACTTCAATCCACTGATGATTGCTACCTGGCTGAACAAGAAACTCTGTCTCTCAGCTCCAGGCATTTTTTTTCTGCTGTACCCCATGCCTAGAATGCCTTGTCTCCTCAACATAGAATACTGATCTCCCTGGCTTACCAGTAAGTTCCAATTTGAATCCCATATTTTACTGAAAGCCTTCTCCAATTCCTTTTGATTCTAATGCATCCATTCTACTTATTACTTCCTATTTATCTTGTATACATAGCTTGCTTTGTATATGTTTGTTCACAAGTTGTCACCTCCTCATAGATTGTAATTTCTTTGAGGGAAGGGACTGTTGTTTGTTTGGTTGGTTTTTACCTCACTCTATATCCCTAAAGCTCAGTACAGCACTGGCATAAAGTGCTTAATAAGTGTTTATTTATTGATTGCTTACATATACATTAACATATAGATACATACACGTACACGCATATTATATACACACACTGGTGGCCAACACATATACATGCATATGTGTATATGTATACATACACACATATGCAATACACATACATATATACACACACTATATATATACATATATACATATATATGCACATACACACACATATATATACACATACACAGAAAGACATGTATATATGTGTATATATAGAGACAGAGAAAGAGAGAGATGTGTGTGTGTGTGAAAAATAAATACCGTACAACTGTACTGACTGGTTGACTTGTAATTTCAGTCAGTCAATAAGCATTTATTAAGAATCTACTATGTCCCAGGCAAACTGCTAAGTGCTACAGATACAAAGAAAGACAAAAGTCAATTCTGGCTCTCAAGAAGCACCCAGCCATGTACAAATAAGCTAAACATAAGGTAAATTGGAAATAATTAGCAAAGGCAAGTCATTAGAATTAAGGGGGTGGGGAACCAGCAAGGGCTCTTATAGAAGATGAGATTTGATTTTATCTGCTACTCGAAGGAAGCCAGGAGGTAGAGATAATTTCATTTGTTTTAGGAATCTCCCTGGTGTGGAAACATCCTCTATCAACACAGGTGGGCACCTTCTAAGTGATTTGTATTGTTAGAAAACCTCCTAGAGAACTGAGAGTTTATGTGACTTGCTCAGGGTCACAATGCCAAAGGCAGGGCTTTGAACTCAAATACTCCTAGCTCCAAGGATGTTTTCTATCTACTACTACAGGAACTGACATTTATTTAGGACAAAGCTCCACTTATCATTATTTCATTTGAGTCTCAAACATCTCTGGGACATAGAAACCATAACAATTATTTTGCAGATGTGGGAGCTGAAACTCAGGAGCATCAGATGCCTTGCCAATGGTCATATCCCTAGGAAAGATCAGCAGCAAAATTTGAACCCGGATCTTCCTAACTCCAAGTTCTATAGTCTATTCATTATATTACCTCTCAGTATAAAACCTTACCTGATGGAACTTTTACAAATTAGAAGGTCACAAAATATTACATATGACTTTGACTTTGAAGATTGTCTAGTTCAAACTCCTTCATTTTACAGAAAAAATATTCTCATCAAAGTTAAGTGCTATATCCAAGGATATATAGGGTCAGGTTAGGGACAAGAATCAAGGTCTCCTGGTTTCCAGACTCAGCCCTGTGTTCCTGCCATTAAGATGCTTATGACATTTATGTTATACTTTTTATTAAAAACTTATCTTGAAATAGTCTTATGAAAAATAGGCCTTTTTTGGGAAACAAAGTTCTAATTCTCCTCCTAGATTCCTCCCTTGAACAATGGTTTGTAGGGTACCATCAAAGCCTGGCAGACAGTTTGGGAGTTTATCTCCCTTGCCCAACACTCCTTTGTCAATGAAAAACTATGAGGCTTCAACTCTTTCTCAGTGTAGCAACTGAAATTGCAAAAGTCGCATAACTCTCCAGCTTGATAAAGCAGTTTTGAAGATAAAATGCCCTTCGGGGAACATTCGTTACCAAGAATTGCTTTTGAATTTAAGAGGACAAAATCTCTATCCCTTTTCCATCCCCTCTTAGTCCTCTTCCTTCCAGGTCCTTGTATAATCCAAGGAAAGAGCCTGGTACATATAACCAGGGACCAGAAGTGAGATAATATCTCTAGTTCAGGATTCAATACTTCCCAGAAAAAGGCACATACCTGTAGCATGTAATCATACTACTTCTGAATCTCTTGGGTTATAAATGCTGTACATTTGCATCTCTTAAAATTTCTAGCATTCAAGTACACCCCACAAAGGCACATCTCTCTTCATCACATTGTTTGAAGGACTTGCAAATAACCCACTATGCAGTAATTAGGGTTTTATTGAATTGAAGTCATGGGACATTTTAAGGAAGGGCTTGCTAACTGAAAACAAAACAGTGTTCCATTTAGCAAAGGATAGAATAGAAAAATAATAATTAATACATATATTGCCCTCCAATTTGTAAAATGTTTTATATACTAGAGCCCTCTTAGATCTCACACACACCCACAAAAAAACCATGAGGTAGTAGAGGCATTAACATCTTTTTTTTGAGACATATTTTTTTTGAAACTGACAGAGCCTGAAGATTGTGATAGTCCCCATGTCCCCATTGGTAAGCAAAGCCCAACTTTAATGTAAAGTTCAATGCCAAGAAATAGGCCAAACCACATCAATAACTAAAAGAATAAAAAATATGATTATGTCAATAGCTAAAGAAAAGGCCTTTGAAAAAATGCAATACTCACTACAGGGGCAGAGCCAAGATGGTGGCTGGAAAGCAGGGACTGGCCTAAAGCTCTCCCCCAAGACCCTCCAAACACAGATAAAAATGGCTATGAGCAAATTCTAGAACTACAGAACCCACGAAATAGCAGAGGGAAGGAGGGTTCTAGCCCAAGACAGCCTAGATGGGTGGGGGTATGGTCTATTGCTTGGAGGTGGGAACGGAGTGGAGCAGAGCCCAGCATGGGCTACGCCCAGACCAACCAGACCAGGAGCCAGGTGGAACAGGCCTTAGCTCCCTGAATCAGTGACCTGTGGCAGTTACCAGGCTTCTCAACCCACCAACACCAAAGACAACCGAGAAGGTTAGTGGGAAAAGCTGTGGAGACAGAGCGAAAGGAGTTCACTGTTCGGCCA
>CM053624.1:49467744-49488011 GCA_028646595.1 Phalanger gymnotis | reverse complement strand
TTCTGTAGCTGCCCCACCTCCGCTGCCCCTGGGGCAGTGGCCGAACCACAAACTCCCTGGCCCCAGCAGCTTTTCCCACTAACCTACCCTGTTGTCTTTTGTGTTTGTGCATTGAGAAGACTGGTAACTGTTGCAGCTTACTGATTCAGGGAGCTGGGGCATGCTACCCCCAGCTACTGTTCTAGTTGGTCCGCGCTGCCCATGCTGGGCTCTGCTCTGCTCAGCTCTGCTCCCCTCTGCTCCCAGCTCTGTGCGGGATAGACCTTACCCAGAGACTATCCAGGCTGTCCTGGGCTGGATCCCTGCTTCCCTCTGCTACCCTGTGGGTTCTGCAGTTCTAGAATTGGTTCAAAGCCATTTTTTATAGGTTATTGGAGGGACTTGGTTGGGAGCTCACGCTAGTCCCTGCTTTCCAGCTGCCATCTTGGCTCTACCCCCTGAGAAGTAGTTTAAGTTGGTAGAAAGTACTCTCTGTCATAATCCACATGGTCCCAATTCTATGCTCTGATCTTTCCACGTTTATTCTCTTTCCCATGTGTTCTGCAGTCTCCTTTTTGGGTCCATGATACCCTATTTTCCTGGGAGCTAGTTGGCTCCAGGAGCTCCAATTTCTTTTCTGAGGCAGCCTATTGTCTGTGGAGGCATAATCTTCTCTCAGAGAATATGGTCTCCCTTTTCACTCTCTCTTTTAAAATTAGGCCCATTATAAAGTTCCCTTCTCCCGTTAGAAACATATAGTTCTTTTCTTTTGAGAGTACTCTACAATGGGATCCCCACACCACTGGTTTAAGAACTCCACTTTTATTCCACCCTTTCAGACCCTCCGTTTTGCTTCTTCTCTCATTCTCCTGTAACTTCATTTTGCTGAGAGATTAAAAGAGCCATTTCCCCTTCATTATTAACCAATGGATTTGATTTGGGTACATCACATATTTCTTTCTACCTTCCCTCTCAAATAAGATAATATTTGTAAAATGTTTAGCACTGGAACAAAGTAGACAATTCATAAATATTTGTTCCTATCACCTTCTCTTCCACCCCCACCTACTCTCTATTCATTTTTGCACTTTTCTATTCTGTGATTTAGTTCTCGAACACACCTTGAATCTCAAATAGTAAAATTGAAGCAGAAACCCAATCTTCCTAATTCTATACCTCCTTCTCATGTTATGAGGTGAAATCAATGCTCGGTGTCCATAGTTTGCTACTCTTAGGTCAGAAATGGGTAAGGGGTTACTTTTGTCAGCAGCAGAAAAGATATCACTGTGTGGGATCTCAAAGCATATACTCATTGGTTGATTTGTATTCCCTGACAGTAAATAAAAAGATGAGTATTAAGTATTAGCATTCTCCATCCTTAGTTAACTCCTGTTAACCTATTGGTTAGGGCAGCTAGGTGGCACAGTGCCTGGTTTCAGGAGTTCAAATCTGGCCTCAGACACTTACTAGCTGTGTAACCTTGGGCAAGTCACTTAACCCTGCTTTGCTTAATTTCCTCTTCTGTAAAATGAGCTGGAAAAGGAATTGACAACTACTCCAGTATCTCTGCCAAGAAAACCCCAAACGGGCTAATCAAGAGTAGAACACAACTGAAAATGACTAAACAGCAAAAAATTTATTGGTTGTCTTGCTTCCTTGTTCTGCGGATTCAAGTGTTATTGCTTCACTGATGGAGCATAATTCCTCTTCTGGGCACTTTTAAAGAGTTAGTGAGATTAGAACAAAGGTCTAGTCCTATATCTTGTTGGTTATGTAAAAAGGAGCTCTTGGCACTCCAGTTTAATGTTTTGAAATTAATCTTTGTCTTTTTACAAGTATATCTTCAAAAGTAATGTTAATTTATTTGTTACTCTTGTCAAAAAAGTTGGGATAATGAGTTTCCAATGCTAGGAGTGGGGGGGGGGGTGCAGCAAAAAAAAAAAAAAAAACAACAAAACCCAATTTGGTTCTTATTTATTTATTGAACATCCACTTTTCACATATCATGTCATAAGCTATCCATTTATAGAAATTCCTCTAAGGAATGGATTCGTCAAAAAGGATAGTAAGCAGCTAGTTTTCATTCTTGGAGATTTGAACAAACAAATGGTCTTCCTGATACTGCTCTGTTTGCCTTTTGAATTGACTGAACAACTTTTGGAATAAAAAGCAAATTTCTATAGTTGTCTACAACCAGTGAAAATTGTATTCCAGAAATATCAGCTATATTTTCATATAGGTTGTTCCTCTGAATATGCATTTAAAAGCAATTATCACTAGAAAATTGTATTTCAATTGCCAAAAAAGATACATTGTAAATCCCCCCCAAAAATCATGTATACTTAAATGTTTAATTCTGGGTTCAGAACATCCCTAGGATGGTATTAGAGAGACAGAAAAAGAAGTTAGAGGACAGGACTTTTGGGAACAGCTTTAATGGGTATTAAATGAGCAAAGAGAAAACAGAAATAAAGAACCAGTTGTTAGAAGGAAATACAGAAAAAGATGAGAGCTTCATTTCACAGAAGCAAAGAGCCAGCTTGTATCAACAAAAAGGGCAGGGGATGTAATCAACAATGTCAAATCCCGCACAGACATATCAGAGGAAAGAAGAAATGAGAAAAGGTCATGGGAATGGGCAGTTAGGAGAACTTGGCAATCCATATTGCTCTTTGAAAGAGCAATTTCAGGCAATTGGTGGGGACAGAAGTCAGATTGCCAAGGGCCGAGGAGTGAGTTGGGGTTGAAAAAAAGGCATTTATCAAGTCTAAACTACTCTTCCAAGAAGACTTATCCAAAAGGACTTATTTCTTGAGGGCTCTGTAAAGCTGAGTTTTACTTTACAAGATTTGGTAATATCAAAGGCATATAAAATAGTACTGTACTTTGCACACCTCTAAGCTCTACTTGGTAATATAAAACACTGAAAAATACCCAATAAATTCTTCGTAATGGGAATATATAAACCGAATGACAAGAGAATCCCAGCAGAAAATGTAAAATTTTTGCCTGCCTCTTAGACACAGATGTGACTTTACTTTGTTCAATGTTCATAAGTCTAGAGGTTTCATGAAGGGAATGAGAATGTCATTGCTTTCAATTGCTATTGTTTTGTGAGCACACAATAAGAGTGACATAGAAATTAAAAAGGGATTATATTTCCTGGCTTGCATTATTTGATTTAAATAATTTGTAATTGAACAATAATAAACCAGTTTTAATTAATAAAATCAGTACTTCATAATCAAGCTTAGGTTTGTTGCCTTAATGTGGTGATGATCATGAGAGAATTAAGCTGCTCACTGGATAGACCACTGGACCTGAAGTCAGAAGGACATGAGCTCAAATCTGGTCCCAGATTCTTGCTATCAGTGTCCTGCTGGGAGCATCACTTGACTTCTATTTGCCTCAGTAGCCTCTTCAGCAAAATAAGGATAATAATATCTACCTCCAAAAGATTGTGTGAGAGCCAAATGAGATAGAGATTGTAAAGTGCTTAGTATAGTGCCTGCAATACATTAAGTGTGATATAAATTTTTAGCTACTATTATTATTAATCAAGCTTTTTGGCATCCAAACCTTTTCATATCTTAACAGTTATTGAGGATCCCAAAGAGCTTTTGTGTATGTGCATGTATATGTGTCAACATTTATGGTATTAGAAATTAAAACATGTTAGTATTTTTATGAAGATAGTTTTAATTTCACAGATGCTCTGAAACCCCCATAGTAGTCCTCAGACAATATTACTCCCTTAATATGTTATATGAGATGCACTATACTTGAGATTACTATCTTCAGAGGGGAGGATGAGGGAATAGGTTGTGGGGTATAGAAGGGTGTAGATTTGTGGGAGTAGGAGGATAAGGGAGAGATCTTTGGAGGGGGGTAGGTTAAATATTACTTAAGTATTACTGGCTAAGCAGCCAGTAAAAGTAAAATAGAAGAGTTAGGAAGCATAGGAAACAAGAAATATAAACATAAAAACAAAGATCAGAAGTAGAATTTCTTAGGGAAAATATGTCTACATATTTATGTATGTATATATGTGTGTGTGTGTGTGTGTGTGTATCTATATATCTATATCTATACATAAATATATCCATGTTTAATTGCAATGGGGGGAGAAGGAAAAAAAGCAAAGTTAAAAGTATGCAACAGAGAACAAAAGAAAACTAACAAAGAAGCAAAGAAAAGATGGACAGCTCTCAATGCAATACATAGTATTAATTATATAGGCTTTCTTTAAATGGAAATTTATTACTATATATTTTGAATCTTCTCATGTTCTCCTGCGCGCATGATATTTTCTTCTCATTTTGTATTTAAGTTTATAATGTTTCTTTTTTCTTTTCTTATTGTGTATTTATGTCTCAGCAATAAAAAAAAGTGCCTGGTATAGTATGTAGTAGACAAAATAAAATTTTTGTTGAATTAAAAAAAAAGAAATATTCTTTCGCACTCATTTGACATTTGCAATTCATTTTAAAAGTGATTAATTCATTAAATAATGAATTTCTTTTCAACATAGAAATCCGTGTGTTCTGAAAAGTCTCTTCTTGTTTTTGAAAGGACTTCTCTTCCAGGTAGATCACATCAGATAAGGAAATAAGTAGGACTGATGAGGTTAAAGAAAAATGATGAGGGAGGGAGCCAAAGGTTTTTAGGGGTGCTCGAGACCCCAAAATACTGACACACCAGGTCCCGCCAAACAAACTCAACTCAAGCCTTCTTAGCCAAGGAAAAACAAAGTTTATTAAGGATTCATTGTAATGTGTAGTCTTATTTGTGAAGCTTGTTTTCACATGCAGGCCAGATTCAATCTACTGAGCTAAATTGAATCTGAGCGCCTTCATGGAAGCAAGATGAAACTTATAGACAGAAAGATTGTGGGAGGGATCTAGGGGTGGTCAAATAGTTTGGGGTGACTAGAGGAGGGGTTTAGGGAGAGTCTTGTGGAGGAAGCTAAGGAATCTTGATGGGACTAGGGTGACTAGAGGTCAAGACTCCAGAAGAAACAAGAGAATGAGATTTTGATGGGATCAAGGGTGGGAAGGAGCTGGACCATAGAGGGCTAAGCTAGGAAGAGATTTGGGCCTAGATAGTGAAAGGCTTATGGCCTCAGGGGAAGGCCAGATTGAGAGTTCAAGGGAGCTCCCAGAGACTGTATCCCATCAGATTCAAAAGGGTTCCCAGAGACTGTACCCTCATCAGGAAACTTTTGGTGATATATAATGGTGGGGCTAGAAATTAGATAGCGAGAAGAGAGTGGTTAGTGAAAAGTGTAAGCTTTAGAAGTTAACCACTTTCTGAGGAATGTAACAGGGACTATAAGATTTTGTTTCTTCTTTTTCAGAAGATGGTAATTCCTGGGGGTTTGGGGGTTCTCAGATATATCCTCTACTTAAGAGGTATCTTATGGAAGGAGTTGAGCAATCATTACCATGAAAAGAGGGAAGGAAAGAATAGAGGAAGGAAGGAAGGATTGAAGGAAGGAATGGAGTGAAGAAAGAAACAAGTAGTAAAATGCCTGCTACATACCAAACCCTTTGCTACGTGCTTCACCAATATTTTATCATTTGATCCTAACATTCCTGGAGAAAAGGTACTTTTATTTTCCCCATTTTATATTTAAGGAAACTGAGGCAGACAAAGGTAAATAACTTTTCCAGGGTTAACATAGCTAGTAAATGTCTGAGGCTAAATTTGAACATAGGTCTTCCTGACCGTAGGCCCAGTGCCCTATTCAGTGTATCACCTAGCTGCCTTTAGGGGGTTTCAAAGTCAGAAAATGGTAGCCATTCTCAAGGACTTTACAGCCTAATAAGGGAGACAACCCACAAAATGCTGTATACAAAAAGGATATATATATAGGATAAATTGAAGACAAGAGGACAATCATCAGAGGGAAGGCACTAATTAGGATTAAGAGGGGAAGGTCAGGTTTTAAATGGAACTTGAAGGAAACTAGGAAAGCCAGGAGATAGATAGATGATGAAGAGACAATTTCAAGCATGGGGGAAAGTCATTGCAAATCCCCAGAGTTGAGAGATGACTGTCTTATGCAAGGAACAGCAAGACATGTTTCACTGGCTTCCAGAGTACATGGACGAGAGGGAGTTATGGGGAGGGGAAGTAAGGTGTAAGAAGACTGGAAAGGTAGAAAGGGGCCAATTAATAATGGGTTTTGACATCAAAAAGAAAATTTTGTATTTTATCTTAGAGGGAATAGAGAGCCACTGAATTTGTAGGGAGAGGAGCGGGCAGGTAGAAATGGACAGACTTGCACTTTAGGAAAATCAATTTGACAGCTGAGTGGAAAATGGAATGAGGTAAGGAAAGACTTGAGGCAGGGAGAACAACTAACAGGTTCTTGCAACAGATCAGACATAAGGTGATGAAGGCCTTCATCACAATGATGGTTGTATCAGAAGAGAGGAGAAGGCAGGTACAAGAGATGTGATGAAGATAGAAGTAACAGAAATTGATATATTGTATGTGGTGGGGGCTAAGAGAGAGTAAAGAGTTGAATTTCAGATGACACATTGGTTTTGACCATGGGTGACTGGGAGAATGGTGGCATCCTTAACAGGTAGCAAAATTCATAAGTGAGGGTATAGAGGAAAGAAAATGAGTTCACTTTTTGACATGTTGAGTCTAAGACATCCAGTTTCAGAGTTCCGATAGGCAACTGCAGATGCAAGAGTGGAGGTTATGAGAGAGGTTAGGGTTGGATTAGTAGGTCTGAAAGACATCTACATAGAGATAATAATGGAATGATGGCAGGTAATATTATCAAGAAAGATAGCATAGAAGGAGAAGAAAAGAGGGCCCAGGACAGAGGCTTGGGAGACATCTAATATTAGTGATTACAACCTAGATGAAGATAAATCATTGTCAGATGGTAAGAAGAAAGCCAGGATATAGCAGTGTCACACAAACACACATACACACCTGTAGAGAAGATGATATTGAGGTGAAGAGGTGGACTTACAGTGTTAAATGCTACCCAGAGATCAAGAAGGATGATTATTGAGAAAAGGCTATAAGATTGAGCAATTTTGAGATAACTGGTAACTTTAGAGAAAGCAGTTTCTGTTGAATGATGTGATTGGAAGCACAGCTGCAGAGGGTTAAGAAGAGAGTGAAAGAATGGAGACACTGATGGAGTATCTAGATATTCCATATGGTCTTCTCAAAGAAGTTTATCCACAAAATGGAAGAGACATATGTGATGCTAACTGGAGGGCATGAAGAGATCAAGTGAAGGTTTTTAATGATTGGAGAAATATCAACATGTTTGTGGGAAATCTAGAACCATCCATCAGACAAGGAGAGATTAAAAATTAGGGAAAGAGTATGGATGATAGAGGAAGGAAACTGTTGAAGAAGAGAAGATAGAATGGGATCATTTTTGCCCATGGAGACAATTTCCTTAGAGAGAAGGGTTACCTCTTCACGTGAGATAAGGGTGGAGGAGGAGACAATGACAGAAGGAATCCGAATGTTATAGATTAGAGGATTGGATAAGAGGGAACCTCAGTATTTTCAGTAAAATATGAGGCAAATTGTTCAAATGAGAGAATGAATGGGAGCAGGGAGATCCATAGGAGACTCAAAGGGACATGAAAGGTATAGTAAAGCTTATTTAGTATGTGGAATAGTGAATTTATTAGGGAGATGTAAAACGATTTCTTTACCTCACTTAGGTACCAGTTGAGATTATCAATCAATTAACAATTATTTAGCACCTACTTTATCCCAGGCACTTTCTACTTATATTGGATTGAGTCATTACAGTTTTATAATTTTCTTTAGTCTTGTTTAAGTAAAAAAGTTGAGAATCTTCAAAAATACTACAGTTTCCCACAGACACTCCAGGCTGTCTTAGTTCCTTCCTTTTCAACTCTGGACTCGTTTCATTGCCCATTGGCAATGTCTGTTCAAGACAGTTGTCCCATTGAATAAGTTCTAAGAGTTGTCAGTTTACCTGTATATTATAGCTTGGACCTCAGGCATGAAGGATGTTATTAGAGAGACAGGTGGCTGGAGAAATATGAATATGATAGAGTACTATTGTGCTATAAGAAATTATGAAGAGCATGGTTTCAGGAAAACCTGGGAAGACTTAGATGAAGTGATGCAAAATGAAAAGAACCAGAAAAATCTACATAGCAACAGCAATATTGTAAAGATAACTGTCACACATGTAGCAACTCTGATCAATACAATGATTGATCACAATGCCAAAGGACTCATGATGTAAAATTCCATCTACTTCCAGATAGATAACTGATGGAGTCAGAGTACAGACTAAAGCATATTTTTTCCTTTCTTTATTTTCTTGCTTTTTGCTGGAAACATGACTAATGCAGAAATATGTTTTACATGACTTCATATCTATAATGGGTATCATATTTCTTGCCTTCTCAATGGATGGGAGAGGGTTTAAGAGAAAAAGAGAATTTGGAACTGAAAATAACAATTTAAAAAAACCCTCCCTCTTCAAGCTTTCAAATCCATTCCAGACTTTTATTCATAGAATTATAGACTCTGAGTTGCCATTTATGGAAAAGGAAAATATACTAGTAGTCACTGATGATTCTTTCCCAAAGATAAGAACCCTGCATGTTACTTACAAGAAGAAGGCCAACACAATGAAGGACAAAACAGGAATATCAAGGTGGTTCTGCACTAGTTACTGTTGGCTATAGTTCTGGTTGCTGCCACTCAAGAATGAATAGACCTTAAAAAATACAACAAAGGAGAAATTGGTATAATCAAAATGTTTAGGAGGTTCTGAAGAAGCACCATGCTTTACCCATAAGAAGCAACTAAAGTTTGATGAATTGAATTGACCTCCGTCTTCCCCAGTTTTTTGAACTCCTATTACCCACAGCTCTACTCTACTTTGGCTATCTACCCAAACGGGGCACCATACCTAAAAGCTCACTATCACTGTTCCCTGCATTTGTCTGATCCTTTTATTTCATTGTAGACATTATTGTAGTTTCTGAGAAAAAATATTTTTTAAACACCACGACATTGAAATACAATGGATGGGAGATAGTATTCTGCACATGAAGAATCATAATGACCAAGTAATGGATATATAAAAATATATAAAATAAAATATAAATATATTTTATATAAATACATAAATATTCATAAATATAAGGAGCTGAAATTTATTGCTAAAGTAATAAAGTTGTTCATATAAATATAGTCATTGGGATTAAATGTGAGAATTACCTGTGGGCCCAATTTAAGATTTATTCCTATCCAGAGAGAATTCATGGACCATCTACAATGGTCAAGGTACTGTGTTAAGTGCTAGGGAAACAAAAGTAAAATGAAAAATAGTCCCTGCCATCAAGAACCTTATAGGTAATTTGTGGATGAAATCTAAATAAAAGACATGGATATAGGTATTTGAGAAAAGAGAGAGCACCATGGTCAGAAATTGGCCAGAAAAGGATGACAAATGGAGAACTACTATAATGTTGCATTATTAACTCCAAGAATATCATTTTCCCTCTCCCAACTAGGGAAACATTAAATGCAAAGAAAACTCCTACCACTTTAAGTGGTAGAGAGTGCAGTCATAGAGAGAATATACTCTGATGTAATGGTATAAAGGCTGAAGAACTCTAGAATTGAGTCCTAATATCTTAATTACATATTTAAAAGAAGAGAGAAATAATGACACAAACCCTCATTTAAGGAATAAGACATAAAATTGTTTATTGTATATATCAATTGCTATTTTTTTTTACTATAAAGTATTCTGCAAATATTCTATCTCAGAGGTAATATGACATAAAGTCTAGGAAGCCAGTTTCTAGACAACTCTGTAGGATTCTATTTTTTTTTCATTTTTACACTTTTGTTTTTATCAATATGTTTTGTTTTTACATTACAAACATTTATAAATTACTCCCACTTCAAGAAAGGGCTCTTGTAATCAGTGGTACACTGATAAATGTTTAACAACTGGCTCTCTGAAAAAAATGTACATGGCATTTAAATTTAATCTGCATCATTAACATGTTCTTCATTCCTTTAAGTCTAGAGAATCAAGAAAACAATAAACTAAATCTGATTAATAACATTTTCTCTTTTCTGAGGTATGATATTTTCACTGACAATTTAACATTCAACTCTTTCTAACTGCTAAGAATTGGCTCCAATACACCACTGCTTTTAACAAAGTAAAACAATCAAGTATACCTCATAATAGAGATTTTGTTTGCAAGATTCATTTCACATTTCACATGTATATATTTCACATCTGTATAGACCCCCTTTCTATTCGAAAAAACTATTGATAGAAATCAACTTCCTCTCCTCCCACCCATTCCATTGTTAAAAAAGAAGAAACAACACATATCTTGTAACAAATATCCAGTCAAGCAAAATATATACCCTCAACGCTTGAACACAAAAATATGTGTCTCATTTTGTACCCTATATTTATCACTTCCCTGTAATGGCTAGCACATTTCATCATTCCTCCTTTGGAATGGCCATTGTATTAATCACTGTTCTTAAAGCTTTAAAAGTTTGTTATTACAGTGTTGTGGCCATCTAGATTTATCTCTTGGTTCTGCTGATTTCATTCTTTCTCAATTTTATAATAAAAGTCCTCACAATTATTTGTTTTTATAATATTGATATTAAAGTATATATTTTTCTTCAGCTTCTCACTTCACTCTGCATCTCTTCATAGGTCTTTCCACGTAAGACTATAAATTGCAGAGAACGTCCCAATCTGCATCATTAGAGGGATGTCTCACCTAGGAGTTCTTTAAAGCAGTGCAATATGAAGTCCAGTTTCTGAAGTACCAGTCCCTTTCCCTATATATTCTATCTGACATTCATGTTCTCTGAATTCATATGATCTTGGGAAGGAAGGAAAGAAGGAAAGAAGGAAGGAGGGAGGGAGCAAGAGAGGAAAGGAGGAAAGAAGAGAGGAAGAGAGTAAAGCAGGAGGGAAGAAGGAAGGGAAGAAGAGAGGGAGGAAGGAAGGAGGGAGGGAAGGAAGGAAGGAAGTAGAGTGAGAAAGAAGAAAGTATAGAGAAGAAGAAGGAAATAAGCATTTAAGTGATTACTATTCATCAGCATTGTGTTAAATGCTTTATAGACCACATCATTATATACCACATTATATACTACATCATAATATTTATTAATTATTTCTTGTGTTTTAGCCTTTAGAAAGCATTTTTCCTTAAGAGTAAGGATTATTTTTGTTTCACACAAGTACAGTGATGGACTGCAGTTAGGTGGCTAAAGTACTGGGCTTTTTTTTAAGACTCATCTTCCTAAAGTCCAATCCTGCCTTAGGCACTTACTAGCTGTGTGATCCTGGTCAAGTCACTTAACCCTGTTTGCCTAAATTCCTCATCTATAAAATGAGCTGGAGGAGGAAATAGCAAACCACTTTAGCAAAAGAAAACCCCAAGTAAGGTCAAGAAGAATTGGACACAACTGAAAATAAAATGACTGAGCAGTAACAACAATAGTGCTGGACACACTGTGCTCGCTTTATAATTACTAATTTGTCAGCTGGTTCTTTTCCTCTCACAACTAATCATATTTCTAAAGACAAGAATTTTTCCCCAAGGGGTAGGGCTAAGTGCAATCTAAAAATAACTATAGGGCCAATTGAAAATCAAACATTCTATTTCTAGAGATGGAAATCTTAAATTCAAGACAGTCCTGCTTGGAAAAAGGAGAACATCTGGCCACTAAATAACAGCTGTTCGTGATCAACAAAGAATAAGTCTGAAACATAGAAATGTTTACTAAGGACACCTAAAGATTAAGAAAAAAGGTTAACTCACAAATATGGCAAGTTTTTAAATTTGGCTCCTTTTCTTGGTAGAGCAAACCAGAGATTATCTCCTGGCATGATAGGGAAAAAATTCCTTTATTGGTGTTTGAATGAGCCTCAAGGCTCAGGAGGTGAGGAACTTGCTTTCACTTTCAGCATTGGGCTTAGCAAAGAAGATTTTTACTTTTAGCTCTAAACATCATTGCCAAAGTCAGGAATGTAGAAGTGGTGTTCTTTAGAGGGTTTATATTTTATAAGCTATCCTGATTTTTACATCTGAACTGCTGCTACTTTTTGGCATTTATCCCAGACAACGCCCTAAACTTCCACATCTTTCAGTTTTGCTTTTATTATTTGGGCTTTGTTCAGTCGTTGTTGGATGAGGATGAATCCATTTAGAAACAGGGAAATTTATTCGACAGTTATAGGTATTTGGTTTATTTTACTTCTTCTATAACTTTGCTATTTATTGAATAGATATTGATTTCTTTCTCATGTTTATGCATATAAGTATGCTAACACAGATATACATCTTACATATTCTAGAGCAGAGATTCTTCATTGACATTAATAATTCTTATTCTATTGCTAAGAGTATTTTGATAACTTTCAATATAATGTTTTTCCTTTGAAAGATCATATATTTTATTTCATACATTTAAAATTATTTTGACAATGGGATTATAGGCTTCACCTGATTGCTACTACCCCCTTCCAAAGAGGCATATAGGGTACTTCTATACCTTTTTATCATGGAGTGACTACTCACTGTGATAACATATCTCTTCCTTCTGGAATACAGAATAGATATCCTCATAACTGCTTGCACATATGAATCCTCCTTTCTACTCCACAGATGATAGTTTGCTACTTTGTTTGGTTTTCCTTTTAAGACACCTTGGATTTACCCTCTATGGAAGGAACTTTACATCTGCTATATATCTCCAAAGATTCACTTTCTTCTTCCTGTTTTCCATGATGTATGTGTGTGTATGTGTATGTGTATTTCCAATTACAAATCATTTGATGTTGATTTTGATTTCTACTACTTAGAATATTTTTTTTCTTTCTGGCAAGCTTCATGATTTTCTAAAATTTTCGCTCATGAATATAAATGTTCTTCATGTTTTTTTAACACTTTCTTTTTAAAAGAGATGTTTGTATTTAACACGTGCATAATTGATGAATGCCTTCAGAAGGAAAACAAGATAACAAAAACTTGATTCCTAGACCAATTCATTCACTTTCTATCCTGGATCTGAAGTGGAAGTATAGAGTTATGGATTACCCATGGGAGCTATTTGCTTCTTCTATTCACCACCCATCTGGGCTCCTGGGAATGCCACTTTTAAGTCATTGTCTCTTTCCCTTTCCCTCAGGCTCCTGCTTGTTTGCAAATTTGTGATGAATCTGCAATTAGCAGTATCTTTTTCAGTTTTTACAAGTAGACATCATGACTTTTTCTGTGATCATCATATTCCCTAAATAAATAAATATACAGGAAATGTTGCAGTGTATTGGCACAATCTCTCAATAATCACTTCCTACCTTTTTGATCAAGGTAATTGACCATTTTATGGTATTTTAGAACTATCTTAGCCCACCACAGTACAGTGCACATAATATGCATTAAATAAATGTTTGTTTAATTAAAGTGATGAGACAGACCATTGACAAATGAATATTTTAAAGTATTTTTCTATCTTTTTTCCAGTGCCTAATATAGGATTAACTAAAACTCACTCAATGCCTCGGATGTCTAGGAGCACTTGTAGATGCTCTTGGCTAAAGACCATGAACTAAAAATGGACATTCGGCATTACAGGCTGTCTTTCATACAATCACCAGCACTTAACTGCAAATGAACAATCCTATGGTGGAGCCTATGGAGGATACCAACATTTGTAGGAACTTGTCCTCAAAAATCTTATAGTCTAGTTGGAGAGACCAGTTATATATGAACAGGAATAGATAATTAATAATACCTAGACACTATACAAAGAAGGCTAGTTAGAATCTCGTGAGCTAAAATTCTACAAGAAAATTCAATTGGAAGAACTGAAACTTTAAAAAATTAAATTTTTAAGACACAAGAGGTAACAGTTCTAACAAAAACGAAAAATTAAATTTGTCCTAAGAGATCATTGTGGATGGCAATGAGAACTTAAGAACCAATTTAGCTTTTTTGAAAAAAAAATGATGTAAGCAGAATAATTTGGAACTTCACCCATATCATTTGCTCTTAGGACTCATTATATATGAAATCAGTATAATGTTTCAGAATTCCTTCTTCAATTTTTCCATTTTTTAAAAATAAATCAATTTATTTATTCTTAGTTTTCAACATTCACTTTTATAAGATTTTGGGTTCTAAATTTATCCTTCCTCCCCAAGACAGCATGCAATCTAATATAGACTCTACACGTACAATCATATTAAACATTTTTCCACATCAGTCACGTGGTGAAAAAAGAATCAGAACAAAAAGGAAAGGCCATGAGAAAGGAAAGTCAGAAACAAAAAAAAAGAGAAAATAGTATGCTTCAATCTGTATTCAGACTCCATAGTTCTTTGGATGTAGATAGCATTGTCCATCATAAGTCTTTCGGAATTATCTTAGATCCTTGCATTGCTGAGAAGAGCTAAGTCCATTGAAGTTGGTCTATCAAACTCAAACATTGCACAGTGCTGCTATTTCTGTGTACAATGTTGTAAAGGAAAGCAAAGTGGTACTTTTTGCTGTTTTTTTTCTTTTGGAATGCTCCTCAGCACTAGGACAATTAAGTGCCTTTGACTGAGTCTTGCCTTTGTTTGTAGGAAGACTCAAACACTTTTGCTAATTAGGTCATGAGAGGTGTGAAGCCTTTGAGAGGTATGAAGGCCTGGGGCCCTGAAGAAGGGTATATATGCACAGAGGATAGTCATTGAACTCAGAATCCAGAACCAAGAATCAAGAACTCTGGCATTATGGAGGAGAGGTTTTGCTTTGGGGTTTTCACTCTTTGGAAGAGTGTTGCTGTTTTGGCCAAACAAGATTCTGAGTAGCTGTTGAGACCACTCCCTTCCCTACCTCCCTGGCTTTGAAAACCCAGATGTTGGTGCTTCTCTCTCTGGTAACTGTTTATGTATTGCTTAGACAGACAGCTAGAAGTCTGTCTGCAGATTTGTGTTATTTTGCTCTATTTATATAATTTCTGCTTTTAATTTGTGTTTTCTCTGAAGTTCAGGGTGCTGACTTTTTCCACTGATCTAAGTAAATGATATATGTATGTTTAATTAAAGTGAGATTTTTAACCCCCTGAAGTTGCTTTCCTTAGAAAAGCAGATCAAAGAACTTGTGCTAGCATTTCTCCTGTGTGTTGGTATTATTGGTGTTTCACCTGAACAGCAGCTGCTAGCAACATTGTTGATACAAATGTTCTCTTGTTTCTGCTCACTTCACTCAGTATCAATTCATGTAAGTCTTTCTAGGTTTTTCTGAAATCTGCCTGCTCATCATTTCTTATGAACAATAGTATTCCATTACATTCATATGCTACAACTTGTTCAGCCATTCACCAACTGAAGAGCATCCCCTCAACTTCAAATTCTTTGCTACCACAAAAAGAGCTGTTATAAATATTTTAGAACTCGTGGGTCCTTTCCCCATTTTTATGATCTCTTTGAGATACAGATGTAGTAGTGGCATTGTTGGATCAAAGGGTATGCACCGTTTTATAGCCCTTTGGACATCGTTCCAAATTGCTCTCCAGAATGGTTGGATCAGTTTATAACTCCACCACCAATGCATTAGTGTTCCAATTTTCCCACATCTCCAACTTTTATCATTTTCCTGTTTTGTCATGCTAGTCAATCAGACAGGTATGATATAGTACCTCAGAGTTGTTTTAATTTGCAATTCTCTAATCAACAGTGATTTAGAGCAATTTTTCATATGACTATAGATAGGTTTAATTTCTTCATCTGAAAACTGCCTGTTCACATCCTGTGACCATTTGTCAGTTCATGAATGACTTGTATTATGAGATATTTGACCCATTTCTCTATATGTTTTAGAAATGAGGCCTTTATCAGAGATACTGGCTATAAAAAATTGTTTGCCAGCTTTCTGCTTCCTTTCTAATCTTGTTTACATTGGTTTTGTGCAAAAATTTAACTTACTGTAATCAAAATTATCCATTTTGCATTTCATAATGTCTTCTATCTCTTATTTGGTCATACATTCTTCTGTTCTCCATAGATCTGACAGGTAAACTATTCCTTGCTCTCCTAATTTGCTTATAGTATCATTCTTTATGTCCAAAGCATGTATGCATTTTGACCTTATCTTAGTATATAGGGTAATATGTTGGTCTATGCCTAGTTTCCATTTTTCCATGTCAAGTATTTCCTTTTAAAAAGCACTCAGCATTGGCTTATCAATAACTTAATTTCTTCCTTCATAGAATTTAAGAGAAGGGCCTTCAAATTGTAAGGCAGTAAGCTTAACAAACTAGGCCAGGGGTCAGCAAACTATACCCTGAAATTCAACTCCATCCCACCATCTGCCTTTGTAAGGTCCACTAGCTAAGGATTTTTAAAAATGTTTTACAATATTTTGTTGTATTTAAATAAATCATTATTTTTTGTTGTATTGAGACATTAAAAAAAACCAAACACTTTCTTAGCTTGTGGGCCGTACAAAAACAAAACAAATAAAAAAACAAAACAAAACAAAAAGACAACGGGCCAGATCAGGCCTAGTAGGCCAGACTGGATCATAATTTTAGGACCCCTGGCCTCTATGGAGAATTAGGCAGAATCTATGTAGATTGCATTTAATAGAAATCTAGTAAACACAGGTTCAATTAATCAACTGGACACATATAGGATAGCAGAGTGTAAGGGCATGCAAAGCGGGACTTTTTGGTTTTTTTTGTCTTGGAGTGCTTCTTAGCACTAAGGCAATCTAATGCCTTTGATTGAGCCTTGCCTTTCTTTGTAGAAATATCCATACACTTTTGCTAATTAGGTCACGAGACATGTGAAACCATAGAAAGATGTGAAGCTCTTGAGAGGTGTAAAACTCTTGAGAGGTATAAAGTGCTCTGACCCCCAAAGAAGTGTATATGTATTCTGAGGTTAGTATTTTTTTGAGGCTCACTCATTGGAAGAGTGTTGGTGTGGAGATTCTGGGTAGCCTTTAAGGAGCCTCCAGGCTTTGAAAACCCAGATGTTGGTGCTTCTCTCTCTCTGTAACTGTGTATGTATAGCGTTAGTCAGACAGCTACAAGCCTGTCTGTTGATTTGTGTTATTTGCTTTGTTTATATTTTCTCTGTAATTTCTGTTTGTATTTGCTCTGAAGTTCAGGGTACTGACTTTTCCCCCTAAACTAAGTGAATGATATATGTATGTTTGATTAAAGTGAGATTGTAAACCCTTTTAAGTTGCTTTCCTCAGAAAAGCAGATCAAAGAATCTGTGCTAGCAGCCCTCCTGTGTGCTGGTGTTACTGGCCTTACACAACCACAATAATGGCAAGTAACATTGTTGATACAGAGAGGCATAGTTTAAAAGCACTTTGTCTGAAAAAAAAAAAAAACAATCTGGGTTTTAGTGGACTGCAAGCTCAATACCGGTAAGTACAGTGTAATGGGTGGGTGGTGGGTGGGTGAGAAGCTAATATAGTTGTGACCTTTCCTAAGAGAACCGTAGCTTTCAGTGGAAAAGAGTAATATTATTTCCATTTTCTGAGATAGACTATACCTTGAATCTTGTGTTCAGATCTGGATATCGTAGTTTTATGTGGACATTTATAAACTGGAAAACATTCAGAGTTGAACAGCCAGGAGGATGGTAAAAGACTTGAGTCTAGGTGTATAAACTATTGTTGGAGGAACTAGGGATGTTTAATCTGTAGAAGAGAAGACTCATGGGGAATATGACAGCTATATTTAAAGATATAAAGAACTACGTCATTGAAGAAGGATTAATAACAATGGGAAGAAATTGCAAAGAGGCAATTTGAAACTTTATATCAGAGAAAAAACAAAACGAAACAACATCCTATCAGAACTATCCCAAAATATAAAGGACTGCCCTAGAAGGTAGTGAATTAAGGTTACTTCCCTGGATTCACCAGATGTTTACACAACCACGGCTTCTGAAGCCATGGTTTTATGGCTACTGATTGCATATATTAGAATGGGGATTCCTTTAGCTATAGGTTATGTTAGATATCAACTGAAGTCCCTCTGACTCTAAATTCTATGATTCTTTATAGAATGAGTAGTGTCAGAATTCAGAGGAAAGACAAATCACTTAGCTTAAGATGGCTAGGTAAAGCCTAGATAAAGGAGTTGAGATGTAAGATGGGCCTTGAAGTATATCTACAAGTTTGACAGACAAAGTATGAAGGAAGGGAACTCCCAATTGGGATACAAATGATTTGGAGGCAGGAAATCTCAAAATATATTCAGCAGAAAGTAAGTAGACCAGCCAAGTTAGAGCAGAAGGCATGTGTAGCAGTACCGTAGGCGATAACGTTGGAAAATAGGTTAGGATTAAAGTGACTGCAAAATTTAGCAGCTTCAAGTTCATCCTGAAGACAGTGGAAAGTCATTGAAAGTTTAAGTCGTCAAGAAGTAACGTGTTGAAGACCACAGAAAAGAAAATTAACATCTTTACTTCACCTTTCTCCTGTACCGAGCTTAGCCGTTATAATTACATAGCATTCTATTGCTGTTCTTTTTCATTTACATTGTTGTAGTCAGCATAACTATTTTTTGATTTACATTGTTATAGTCAATGTAATTTTTTTTAGTTCTCACTTCAATCTGCATCTTTTCATATTAAAAAAAAAGCTTCCTGTGCTTATCTGAATTCATTATTTTCATTTTCTTTTAAGGCACAGTAAAAATTTATTACATTGGTGTATCACAATTTGTCTATACCTCAATTAACCTTTCTATTTGCTATCTAGGGCAAAGGAAAAAATTCAGGCAAATTCTGTATATAGTCACATATGTACCACAGACATACGAAAGTTGATATGAAGGAGTTCAAAGGAAAAATAGTCATGATCTTATGACTAGAAAGCCTAGAAGGGAACACAACTCACAAGGAATAATAAACTATAAAAGTGAAATCCTTATTGTAATCATTAATAAGTAATGTGAAGAAGAAAAGGTGGAAGATAACTAAAGACATTTATGTGACTGCATGAGGATCTCTCTGTTGTGCTAAGAACAAATAGAATGTATACAAATGATTTAAGAGCATACATACATAAGACTAACAGAAGAACATGATGATCATACATGGTGTTCCTAAAGTCTGGACACATAGGAAATGTGGAGTTATTGTGTCGAGTTCACGTGAATCTTGCAAAGCACATCAACCTTTGCATCACAAATGATAGAAATCATATTGAAGACATCATTTGTTAATATTCCAATTAAATAAAATGTTGAAAATTTCATTTATTTTATTTCTTGAAAAATATGAATTTTTGCCTATGTGTCCAGACTTTAGGAACACCCTGTATGTTCAAGAGACTTTAGAAAATCAACCAATCCAAACCCCCATTTTATGGAAGAAAAAACCAAAGCCCGGAGAAGTTAAATAACTCACTTCTAGTAACATAGAATCTAAGTCATCTGATTCTAAACTCAGCCTTTTTTTTCATTATACCAGGGGCATAATGTGACATATAAACCTATTAATAGATATGTTGATTTTCTATAGTGTCTCACTGTTGCTTTTCTCCTTTGGGAGGTCAGTTAAGGTACTGTCACCTTTAATATTTGCTCTTTGAAAGTGTGAATCATTTTTTAAAGCACCAAAGAACACTGTCCTCAAATGTGAGATAGCATTTTCTTTATATATGTTGCCCATGAAGAAAATTTGCAGTGATACATTCCGCTTATCACTTTCCACACTCTTTGCAATTTGTCCAACAAAGCCTTCCAAAGGAGGGGAGATACATCATGGTGTCATCCTAAGTAGTTAGTTACTCAAGCAAACAGCTTTGCAGCAACTGAATAAGATTAGTGAGATGGCACTGGTAGCATCTCCCTCCAGCATCCAGATAGAGTGAGATTAGGAAAGTACTAAACTCTTGATTTAAGAGGAAAACAACCACCACAGCAATATCATTGTTAGTTTGAATAGTCCTCCTATAGGACAGGAGGAAGGAAGAAATGGCCAAGAACTTAGTAGAAAAGTCAGCTTTAAGGATAAAAATACAGAGTTCTTTTTTTTCTTTTTTTAAATTTTATGTCATCAAAACACAAATACAGAATAAAGAAACAAAAACATATCATAAACTTAAATATTGAAACATACGAAGTAAGAAAGAAAAAAAGCATGTCATGTGCATAGCAGAACATGAGGATTTAAAATATGTAACAATACAAGATGGCGGCTGGGAAGCAGTGACTGGCGTGAGCTCCCCACCAAGTTCCTTCAAAAA
>CM053624.1:49448996-49467244 GCA_028646595.1 Phalanger gymnotis | reverse complement strand
ACTTTTTCATTCCTTTGGTTATGTTTTAGAATATCTTGATTTCTCATAAAGTCACTAGCTTCCACTTGCTCCAATATCATTTTTCAGGTGGTGTTTTCTTCAGTGGTCTTTTGGACCTTTTCCATTGGATAATTTAATAATGCCTTTTCCATTTGGATCAAGGCATTCTTTTCCTCATTGGCTTTTTGGAGCTCTTTTGCCATTTGAGTTAATCTATTCTTTAAGGTGTTTTTTTCTTCAGTTTTTTTTTTTTGAGGTCTCCTTTAGCAAGTCATTGACTTGTTTTTCATGGTTTTCTTGCATCACTCTCATTTTTCTTCCCAAGTTTTCCTCTACTTCTCTTACTTGCTTTTCCAAATCCTTTTTGAGCTCTTCCATGGCCTGAGCCCAATTCATCTCTTTCTTGGAGGCTTTTGGTGTAGGTGCTTTTGTTGACTTTGTTGACTACTTCTGGCCATATGATTTGATCTTCTTTGTCACCAAAAACGGAATCTAGAATTTGAGTGTGAGATTGAGTCTGAGTTCATTTTCATTGCCTGTTCATATTCCCAGCCAACTACTTGACCCTTGAGCTTTTCGTCAGTGTATGACTGCTTGTGGAGTAGAGAGTACTTTGTCCCAAGCTTTAGTGTCCAAGCACTGCTGTTTTCAGAGATAATTCTACTCCACCATCATCCCAGGCTCTGTCACAACATTGTTCCTCCTCCCCCAAGAACTGCCAACCAGCATCACAATTCAGATCCAATCTGGGTACAGAAAGAGAATCTGCCTTTGTGCCCACAAAATGCTCCTTGCATTCTCCCTCTGATATGCTGCTAGATTCCTCCCACCATGTGAACCAGGGACTTGGGAAGCCGCTGATCCTGGCACTCTGGAGGCAGCCTCAGGAGTTTCCTGCTGCTGCTACTACTACTGCTGCATGACCTCCTTGACCGCCAGAGCTGGTGGCCAGACCACTCTGAACTTGATCACACAGTTTCCCCCTAACCTGCTCTTTTGCATTTGTAGGTTGAGATGTGTGGTAACTGCCACAGCTCACTGTTTCATGCCCCCAAGACCTCTTCTGGCTGGCTGACTCCGGATAGCATGGCCCATGCTGAGCTGCCCTCTGCTCTCAGCACTGTGTGATAGACGCTTCCTGGCCACCATCCAGGCTCTCCTGGGCTGGAGATCTGTTTCCCTATGCTATTTTGTGGGTTCTGCAGCTCTAGAATTTTTTCAGAGCCATTTTTACAGGTGTTTGGAGAGATCTGGGCAGGGGGAGCTTAAACAAGTCCCTGCTTTCCTGCCACCATCTTGGTTCTGCCCCCCCCCACTCTATCCATTTTCCATAGCTCAAGAACAAAAGGGAGAATTACAGTGTCATATACTTTAAAAAAAATGCACACCACTCTCATTGGGCAAGCTCCACAACCTAGATATTTTGTGGATCTTCAAAATAAAAGTCTTTTCCAAGTAACTATAGAAGAAAATGATTTAAGTGTCCTCATTCTAATTCATTAGCTCCAATGCATGTTGCACATTTACCATGTTATTTCAGGAAACAGCAGAATGAAATAGAGGCCTATTAAAGAAATGTCTCCAGGCAGGAAAGTTTTGGGTCCTTAAGGCCAACTCCCACACTAAACCTTCAGGTTTTCTTTATTTACTCTTTAATAAGCCATATCCTATAGTTAATAGGTTAACAATGCCTATGCTCTTTGCAAATCAATTAATCAATAGCATTTAAATTTCTATAATGTGCCAGGTGTGCTAAGCCTTTGGAGATACAGACAAAAGTGAAATTGTTCCTGTGCTCAAACAGATTATGTTCTAATGGGTGGGGGGTGGGTAGGGGGAGGGAGAGAGAGAGAGAGAGAGAGAGAGAGAGAGAGAGAGAGAGAGAGAGAGAGAGTGTATGCGTGCGTGTGTGTGTGTGTGTGTGTGTGTGTGTGTGTGTGTGTATACACAGAATGAATGCAAGACAGTTTTGAGTGGTTTCCCACTGAGAGCTGAAGGGCCAAGAAAGGCTTGATGTAAAAGATAGTTCTTGAGCTGAGTGATAAAGTAAATCAGGAAGGTAAACCTCTCTTGAAGGTGTTTTAAGGGGCAGAGGTGAGAGAGCATTACTGGCATTGGGTTCAGACAGTATGAAGATAAGAGAAAGTCAGGTGATGTCTGTTATGCCATTTCTTGCACATAGGTCATCATTGCAAATACATGTCCTACTAATATGCACCATTCAACTTGTCAGTTTTTTAATTAATTGTAATTTTGATTCTTTGGAAATAACCTCAGTCACACAGCATCACGGGGAGAATATTACTATTGAAAAGAGAAGAGCCTTGTATCAAGAAGCAACTTCAGATTATAAAGAGATTGGAAACACTGTGAACTTAATTTGGCCACACACACCTGTAATTTATAAATGTTAACAACAAGCCCTAGTTGAACAATGCTCCACATGTATCAGTCATATTCTTGCCTAACAGTTGGTGTTAAATGTCATTTTGTGTCTAGCTCAGATTCCAAGAAATTTACCATTGCATTGCTTAGTACCTTCCTGTATGAATATTCCATTATTTTCTTTCTCAACTGTTCTTCCATAACTTTTATTAGCAACATAGTTGTCACCATATATTGTTCTTATCATCATGACCATGACCATGTTCTTCATCATAATCATCATCATCATTAACCATGACAACATCATTATCATCATCATTGCATTTCTTGGCGTTTAAACTTAGTAGTAGTAAATGAACGTTCGCCGATTTGTATGTTATTTTGCGATTTACAAACCACATTCCACAAAAATGAAATAATTATTTCCCCTACTTTACAATTAAGAAAACGAGGATTAAAGGAGGGTGACTGGTTTCCCTAAGGGCTCATAGACCAGAAAGCAACAGATCTAGGACTTAAAATTACGTCCTATGTCTTCATTATTATTTTTGCTCTAGTATGCAACCTAATCTTGCTACAAAACATGCATCAAAAAGATTTATAAGTTGACATCATCTTTAGCAAACTTTTTGACATTTACTACTATCATATTAATGATACATGTCCCTTTGCCCTAACGAAGGACAATGTTGGGATTGTGGATTTTCTTCTTGGAGTTTTGGTATTTTAAAAAATGCATTCTCAATATTTTATATTCAGCTAAATCAACTTTAATGCTTAGACCCATGGGCTTATGATAATGTAAACAAAGTTGTTTGGCAGAAGGGCAGAATCATCCTAAAATCATTCCAACTATAGACTGGGCCTCTGCCAGGTTTTCTCTTATGTTGACAAACTAGAGATGATCAATTTATCTGAGAGTCATACTTTTATTAAAAAGAATATTTTATTTTTCCAATTACATGTAAAGATAGCTTCAACGTTCATTTTTTATAAGGTATCGAGTTCCAAATTTTTTTCTCCATCCCTAATTTCCATCCCCCCTCTCCTCAAGATGGAAAGCAATTTAATATAGGTTATACATGTGAAATCATGTAAACATATTTCCACATTAGTCATGTTGTGAAAGAAGAAACAGACCAAAATGGAAAAGCCACCAAAAAGTAAAAATTTATTTCAATCTGTATTCAAACTCCATAATTCTTTCTCTGGATGTGGATAGCATTTTCCTTCGTGAATCCTTTCGAATTGTCTTAGGTCATTGTACTACAAAGAAAAGCTAATATTCCTGTTAATATGTACACTATTGTCCTAGTTCTGCTCACTTTACTCAGCATCAGTTCATGTAAGTCATTCCAGGATTTTTTTTCTGAAATCTGCCTGCTCATCATTTCTTATAGCACAATAGTATTCCCCTATATTCATTTACAACAACTTCCTTCAGTCATTCCCCAATCAATGGGCATTCCCTCAATTTCCATTTTTTTGCCACCACAAAAAGGACTGCTATAAATATTTTTGTACATTTTCCCTTTTTATAATATCTTTGAGATACAGACCTAAAATGGTATTGCTGGATCAAAGGGTATGCACAATTTGTGGCATTTGGGCATAATTCCAAATTACTCTCTAGAATGGTTGGATAAGTTCACAACTCCACCAATAATGCATTAGTTTCCCAATTTTCTCACATCTTCTCCAAGATTCATCATTTTCCTTTTCTGTCATATTAGCCAATTTGATGAGTGTGAAGTGGTACCTTGCATTGTTTTAATTTGGATTTCTCTAATCACTAGTGATTTAGAGCATTTTTTTTCCATATGACTATAGATAGCTTCAAGTTTTTTTTATGTGAAAACTGACTGTTCATATCCTTTGACCATTATCAATTGGGGAATGATTTGTATTCATAAAAATTTGAATCACTTCTCTATATATTTGAGAAAGGAGGCCTTTGACAGAAATACCTTGCTTGAAATGGTTTTTTTCACCTCTTTCTGATTTCCTTCTAATCTTGGTTGTGTTGGTTCTGTTTGTGCAAAACCTTTTTAATTTAATGTCTAAATCATGTACCCATTTTGATCTTATCTTAGTATATGGTATGAATATTCATTTATGCCTAGTTTCTGCCATGCTATTTTCCAGTTTTCCTAGTAGTTTTTGTCAAATGATGAATTTTTATCCTAGAAGCTAGAGTCTTTGTATTTATCAAACAGGATATTACTATGGTCATTGACTACTGTGTCTTGTGTACCTAATCTATTCCACTGATCCATCACTCTATTTTTTAGCCAGTACCAAAAACTTTTAATGATTATTGCTTTATAATATAGTATAAGATCTGATATGCCAAAGCCACCTTCCTATGAATTTTTTATATTAATTCCCTTGATATTCTTGACCTTTTTTTCTTCCAGATTAATTTTGTTATTTTTTTCTAGCTATATAAAGAAACTTCTGGTACTTAGATTGGTGTGGCACTGTATATAAATTAATTTAGATAGAATTGCCATTTTTATTATATCAGCTCAGACTACCCATGAGCAATTGATATTTTTTTTCCAATTGTTTAGATCTGACTTTGTGTAAAAAGTGTTTTGTAATTGTCTTCATATGGTTCCTAGATTTGTCTTGGTAGGTAGACTCCCAAATATTTTCTATTGTCTACAGGTATTTTAAAATGAAATTTCTTTTTCTACCTGTTGCTGTTAGGCTGTGTTCGTAATATGTAGAAATACTGATGATTTATGTTTTTGTTTTTATGGGTTTGTTTTATAGCCTGTGACTTTGCTAAAGTTGTTAATTTTTTCAAGTAGTTTTAAGTTGATTCTCTAGGATTCTCTAAGTATGCCATCATATCATCTGCAAAAAGTGATAGTTTTGTTTCCTCATTGCCTGTTCTAATTCCTTCAATTTATTTTACTTCTCTTATTGCTAACATTTTTAGTATTATATTGAATAATAGTGGTGATAATACACATCTTTGCTTCATCTCTGATCTTATTTGGAAGGCTTCTAACTTATCTCAATTACAAATAATGCTTGCTGATGGTTTATATACATACACCTTATCATTTTAAGTAATGCTTCCTTTATGCCTATGTTCTCTACTGTTTTTAATACTAATGGGTACTGTATTTTGACAAAAGCTTTTTGGTAATGGTTGAGATAATCATGTGATTTCTGTTGGTTTTGTTATTAATATACTCAATTGTGCTAATAGTTTTCCTAAAATTGAGCCAGCCCTTCATTTCTGGTAGAAATCCTACCTGGGCGTAGTGTATTACCCTGATGATAAATTGGTTTAATCTCTTTCTTTATATCATTTAAAATTTTTTTGCATCAATATTCATTAGGGAAATTGATCTATAATTTTCTTTCTCTGTGTTGGCTTTTCCTAGTTTAGTTCTTGGCATAATATTTGTGTCAAAAGGGAGTTTGGTAGGACTCTTTTGACTATTTTTCCAAATAGTTTATATAGTCTTGCAATGAAGTGTTCTTTAAATATTTGGTAGAATTCATTTGTAAATCCGTCTGACCCTGGAGAATTTTTCTTAGGTAGTTCATTGAAGGGTTGTTCAATTTCTTTTTTTCCAAAATGGGCTTACTTAAACATTTTATGTCCTCTTCTGTTAATCTAGGCAATTCATATTTTTGCAAATATTCTTCCACTCTATGTAGATTGTCAGATTTATTGGTGTACAGCTGCTCAAAATAGCTCTTAATTATTACTTTAATTTTTTCTTCATTGGTGGTGAATTCATCCTTTTCATTTTTTGATGCTGGTGATTTGGTTTACTTCTTTCTTTTTTGAGAATCAAATTAACCAAAGACATATCTTTTTTTTAATGAAACCAGCCCTTAGTTATATGTATTAGTTCAGTAGATTTTTTTAATTTTAATTTTATTATTTCTGTGATTTATTGTTTGATCCACTCATTCTTTAACATTAGCTTATTTAGTTTCCAATTAATTTTTAATCTATTCCTTTATTACACATAATGTTTATTGCATCATGATCTAAAAAGGATGCACTTAAGATTTTGCCTTTCTTCATTTTATTGTGAGATTTTTATGCCCTGATACATGGTCAATTAGTGTGTAGGTACCATGTACTGATGAGAAAAAGATATATTCCTTTCTGTTCCCATTCTGTTTTCTCCAAAGGTCTGCAATATACGACCTTTCTAAAAGTCTATTCACCTCCTTAACTTCTTTCTTGTTTACTTTGTGGTTAACTCCATCTAGTTCTGAAAAGAGTCTGATGTCCCCCACTAGTATATAGTTTTGTTGCCTATTTCTTCCTGTAATTCACTTTACTTCCCCTCTAAGAAGCTGGATGCTATACTACTTGGTGCATATATGTTTAGTATTGATATTACTTCATTGTCTATGGTACCTTTTAGCAAGATGTAATTTCCTTCCTTGTCTCTTTTAATTAGATCTATTTTTGCTTTTTGCTTTGTCTGAGATCAGGATAGTTACCTCTGCTTTCTTTTTTTTTTTAACTTCAGCTGAAGCATAATAGATTCTGCTCCAGCCTTTTACCTTTACTACATGTGTCTCTTCTTCAAATGTATTATGGAAGAGTTCATCCCATTCACATTCACAGTTCCCTCCACAGTGGATTAAAAATATGTTGTTTGCAAGAAATACATTTGCAGTATTTTATCCTTGACCTGCTAGTTCTGGAATTTGGCTACAATATTCCTTGGAGTTTTAATTTTGACATCTCTTTCAGGAGGTGATCGATGGATTTTTTTTTCAATGAATATTTGACCCTCTGGTTCTAGGATATAAGGGCAGTTTTCCTTGATAAGTTCTTGAAAGATGGTTTCCAGGTCTTCCTTTTGATCATGGTTTTCAGATAGTCCAGTAATTCTTAAATCATCTTTTCTGGATCTATTTTCCAGGTCAATTGTTTTCTACATTGAGGCATTTCACATTTTCTTCCATTTTTTCATTCTTTTGAATTTTATTTGACTTATTCTTCATGTCTCATAGAGTCATTAGCTTCTACTGGCCCAATTCCGATTTTTAAGGAATTATTTTCTTTAGTTAGCTTTTCTACTTTCTTTTCCATTTGGCCAATTCTATTTTTAAAGGGGTTGTTTTCTTCAGTGGATTTTTTTTTCCATTTGACCAATTATATTTTTTTAAGGAATTGTCTTCTTCAGTCAATTTTTGTGCTTCCTTTTTCAAACTGTTAACTCGATTTTTAAAAATAATTCACTTGCAAAACTCTCATTTCTTTTCCCAATTTTTCTTCTACCTCTCTTACTTGATTTTTAAAATCCTTTTTGAGCTCTCCCAAGAGGACTTTTGTGCTTGAAATCAGTTCATATTCCACTTTGAGGCTTCACATGTAGGTATTTTGATATTGTTGTCCTCTTCTGAGTTTGTGTTTTGGTCTTCCCTGATCTCCATAGTAGCTTTCCATGGTCAACGCTCTTTTTTGTTTTTTGCTCATTTCAAAAAGTTGGTCTCTGTTTCTGGGCCACCTTCCCAAGCTTCTTGTACTTAGGGCCATGGCCTGTGGGCTGGTGGCTTGCCCACTGGGCTAGGGTGTGCCTATTGTGCCCTGAGTTCCATGGCTGGCAATTTGCCTTCTACACTGGGACTGGAGGCCTCACAGCTGGCCTGCTATGCTACTGGCCTGCTGAACCAGCAACAAGGAGGCTTGGTTTCTGATCTGTGCTGTGGCTGAGTCTCCCTCTGACTTGCCCAGATACCACCTGCACTGGGCTGCACTCTCCTTTTACCCAAGTTAGATAAACCTTTCCTGAGCTCCTTCTAAGTTATCTTGGGCTGGAAAATTATTTCATTCCATCCCTTTGTGGATTCTGTAGCTCTGAAATTCTCTTAGAGGCTTGATTTAATGTTTCTGAGGGAAAATGGGGAGAGCTCAGGCAACTTCCTGGCTTCTTTTTGCCATGCTGGCTCCACCTCCCCCCTTCCAGCCCAAGAGTCATTCTTATCACCTTTTTGGTGCATAGAACCAGATCCTGGCCTCAAGAATACAAGTCTATAAGCACAGTGCAATGGCAGGGTACTAATTTAATTTATTTATAACTTCTTTCTTCCAGCGAGGGGAAAAATCTAAGGTATAAATATTTGCCCATTAAGATGTATTTAATAGGTAAATCATTAGTTTTCAAGAGAAAAAATAAAATAAATGAAAACTACACATATAAAGACATATCAATTAGACTCTTCCTTTTTATCTGCTTTTAGGAATGGAATACTCAGTCTTAAAAGTCTGTTATCCTTAAATACATCCAAGCATTGCCATCACTTTAAAAATGTTATTTGCAAGTTTACCTGAAGGCATTTCAGACCTTCAATCTGTATGATATGATATATGACAACTGGTGTAGAGGTGTTTCTTGTTCAGGGCGAGAGGCTGAACTAGATTATTGTTAATGTTACTTTTCATTCTAAGATTCAGTGATTCCATGAATCAAATGAATGAAATTACAAAGAAGGTGAATCAATATATTTAAGAATTAGCATGCTATACCATGTTTAAAGCTGAGCAGCTTGAAGGAATTTTTGAGACTTCTGATGCATTAATCACTTGTTGACCCAGACTTATCGGAAAGAGCATGAGACATTCCCTTAATAGAAATTGAATGTGAGTACAAGACTAACTTTGGCTCTTAAGTTTCATAGGAAGTCATTTAGAACTGAGATAGTAATTTTTAGTTATGCAGTCATTTGTCATAGGAATTTTTGGAAAAAAATATAGGAAGCGAAATTAACTCATCTCCAATAGACTGTGCTATACTCACTATGCTCAAATACGTTATGGTCTACTGGATCACCACAGTGATGCACATTTTAATAGTGTCTTATGATGAAGCAAGTCAATTGAATCATTTATTTTCTTTTAGAAAGTCACTAACCCCTAAAGGATACAAGGAAAGAGTAAAGTGCCCAACAATGAATCAGAGATTCTGAAGCACGGAAGAGACCTTAGCCTCCAACCTTCTCATCTATTGCAAGAATACCAAGAGCAACTTCCAATTACGGGGTACTCACTGTTCCTACAAGGTATCCCACCACATTTCAGGAATAACAATAAAATAAAAGCAATTTCCTGACTTCTCTCAAGAGTCAGATGTTTATTGTTCATCCCTTGCACTATCCATATCTTTAAATGCCCTACAGATAGTAAATACAGTGTTAATTATGGAATTATAACAATTTTAAAAGAGATCACAAAAGATGTCTCATGACTGAGGGACTTTAAAAAAAACAACAACTGTCTCTGAGTCTTGTGGCCTATTTTCTGTCTCTCTCTTTCTGCCTCTATATCTGCCTTTGTCTCTCTTTCTCTATCTCTTTCTGTCTCTCGCTGTCTTTTCATCTGTCTCTGTTTCTCAATCTCTCTGTGTGTCTTTTTTATCTCTTTGTCTCTCTGTCCATCTCTCTCTCTTTCTGTCTATCTCACTCTCTTCAGTTTCTGTCTCTGTCCCTCTCCCTCTCTCCCTCTTTCTCTTTCTGTATCTCTGTTTCTTTGTCTGCTTCTCCTCTCTCTCTCCCCAGTCTGCCTGTCTGTCTGTCGCTGTCTCTGTTTCTGTCTCTCTCTGTTTCTGTCTCTCTGTCTTTCTGTCTCTGTCTGTCTCTCTGTCTCTGTCTCTTTGTCTCTCTGTCTCTCTCTCTCTCTCTCTGTGTGTGTGTGTGTGTGTGTGTGTGTGTGTCTTCCTTCTTGGAAGTTTTCTGTCTATTGTAATATTATGTTTTTAGGGGGTCCTGATGTCCAAGCTGCAAGAGTGGCTCTAGAATGGTGGCAAATATACCAGAAGAAAATGGTGAGGGAAACAAAACAAAACAAAACAAAAACACTGCCCAGGAACAGAAGATTCACATGGGAAGTGCCTAGGAGTTTGAAAGGAAATCACCATGGTGAAAGCAGATGGTGGGAAGAGAATGCTACCTCCTGTGACCTTGGAGGTGGGATTCTTAAAGTACCTTCAGGTTCACCTGTGGGAAAACAGGTATAGAAGAGAAGGATAGGAGAAAGCTGTTATCGCATCCCATAATGGGAGCAGTGGGCCGCTTAGTAGGAGCAGTGTTTTAAAGCTGACACCAATCATCTTGTTTTCTCTGCAATAAGGATTCCACAGCCCCTTCAACATTTGTCATATTCTCCCCTTTCATCTTTCATCTGGTAGGTGTAAAGTGAAACTTCAAAGTTACTTTAATTTGTATTTTTGTAATTATTAGTGATTTAGGGCATTGGTATATGATTGTTGATATCTTGTATTATTTTTTCCTCTACAAATTGTCTCTTCGTATTCTTTGATCATTGAACTATTGGGAAACAGGCTCCAAGAACACAATAAATAAGTTAACACATTCCATCGGATTTTTTAATGTAACTAAAAATAAATTCCCTCTGAAAATATCCTATGACAAAACTAAGATCCTAGAGTAGGAAGAATTTCTTAGTGGCACAACACTTTACCAAAGGCATAGAAATTTAGCACCCACCTATATCAGAAGCTTCCCATCTTAATAAACTAATAGTAACAGATTGACTTACTATAGAAACCTCAAAATATCCTTCAGAATTCAACAAATAGACAGCACTAAAATTGGCTTATTGATGCAGAAAGTATTATTGTCCACAGTCTTCTAGGTATAACCTTAATATATGAAAATTTAAGAACTGTACTTTAATAAATATCACTAGAACAAATAATCCTAATCTCCAAGTAGTGCATGAGGCCATATTAGGACTTACATTCTCCTGACTGCAGATCCAGCAGGCTATGCATTTTGTCATCTAGCTGCTTCCAATACCACGTAACACTACTCCAAGAAATCAGCTCTTCTGATCCTCCTAATGCTATGTCAGAGAGATAGCTCAAAGAGGAAAGTGACATATCTAAGATCACAGTAGCAAAGGAGCAAAAACTGTAACTCAATTCCTTTGATTCCTAACTCGCTCCTCTTTCCACTTTCTCTTGTTGCCTCACTACTTTCTTCCCAAATGGTCCTCCTCTATGTTCCCAAACCTGATCCCATCCTCTCTTCTCAGTAGATTACTAAACTGAATACTAAATTAAATTACTCAGATTATAAAATGTTCCACTAAATAATCATCACTCAATGCCTTACGAAGTATCACTCCACTAATAATGTTGATAGTGTGCCAATGCTTTTGTGGTAATTCTATTATAATGAGGGTTGTGCAAAATGAGGCATGTGGCCATCTTGACATCTACACCCATCCTATTGATTATAGGTGGAAAATTATCACATGCGACATTATGTAATCCAGAATATCCTGTAAATTCTTTCTAAGGTTTTACATTATCTGTGCCAAACATTCTAAGGAGATAGGAAGAAGAGAAGAAGGAGTTTTGGTGAGGCAGAATGGTTACGTGGGGGACTTACAAACTATCCACAAGGTTTATAGGGCAGAATTTCAGATGTGAGAAGATCCTATCAGCGTTACCCAGTACCTGAAAACGTTTTCCAAGCCTAAGCTTAGCCACAGTCTACAAGTTGCCCTCTAGACTCTCCTAACCCCCATAACTTCTCTATTATTGCTCTTGACACCCAGAATGGCAGCATAATACAGCTGAGTTAAGAGAAGCTCAGAGCTTTACCTTGCAAAGCATTGATTCAAAACAATGGTTCTCAACTTCCCTATCATCTCCCATCACAGTACAGAGATTCAGGTCTTTCCCATCCAGCATATGTAGAGTAATATAGGATAGCAATATACTGCAGTGAAAATGTTCTGTTTTGGAACAAGCCTTTCCAGTAAACCTGCCTTCGTGATTAATCACCACCACAGACATCAGTACTAAAATAGCGTCACTCAGTCAATTGTGCTTAGATTCTCTACTCATCCATCTGCTGACTGGAAATGCATGCATATTTTTCACTTATGACAAATGATCAGTCATTGAAAAGACTAAAGACTTAGCTAACCTTTCTGAGACAAATACCTGTTCTACAGATGAAATGCAGAGAAGGAACCGTGTGGGATATTAGCCAAGGAAACAGACCTTTGTTCCTTTTCCCCATCTCTTGAATGAAAGGTAGAAAAACCACAGTGCCTTCTATACATCATTCAATGCCAATGGCAGCACAGGATGTCATCAATAGGTCATAAGGGAGGTGAAATTAACTTCAGAATCAACACATATTTCATCATTCTGAGATTGCAGGACTGAAGGAATTTTGTACAGCTACTAGGAAGTATAATATGGGGTGGACAGCTTATTGAATAAGATATGGGGTGGGGAGTAAAAGAATGGCAGAGAAAGGTAGCCTAGGTACTTGGCTCTTATACAGTTTGGGATTCTGAATGTCAGACCTGGTTTTCACATTAATATTCAATTAGCACCTTAGAACAAAACTATTATTACTGGGTAGATCAAAAGATATCTCTTAGTGCTTTATATCTTACTGTTTTCAAGCACATAAACACACATTAACCCAAAGCACATCTTTTTTTTTGTCTTGGGAGCTAGAAATTGACAGTCCTTTATGACAGCTTACAATTTGTATATCTGGTGGCTAATGTTTTGTAAGGTGCAGTTTTTCTTGTTCTTCTAAATGCTTTATCTGGCTTGTCTCATGGTTCTCTCTCAAAATAGCATCACACTCTTCATTTTGCCAAGATCTTCATCTTTTCTGAGATCTAAAGACAGAGAGGCGAGGAAAAAGTCTAAAATGAATTCATTTTAAAACAGGTTGGAGAGATTTTATTTTTAAGAAGGCTAAAGAAATACAATATTCAAAGAGATTCTTCTACTCTTCCCCACTATCATAAACAAACAGCAGGAAACAAAGAATTGTTTTTATGTTAATGTGTTCTGTCTTCCTTTGTTTTTTTTTTCCATTTCTAAGAAACACCATTGCCTTTCAAGTAAAATTCACCAAATGGAGGAGCAAAAGTCAACCGAGGAGAGTTTCAAGTAAATAGAAGAGGTCTCCTGAAGATCTCCTGCAAGGAAAGACACTCTTTACATATACACTGTCCTGTGTAGGGGACAGTTTTCTGGTCTTCATGAAAGAAATATACTAGCCTAGGGGCCATTCAGGACTTTTGAAGTTCATTTGAAGACAACCTACGGGTACTAGTGAGTCACACGTGAGACATGAGTCAGCAGCATGCTGATAGCTCATGAAATCTTTGGCTGCGGTAATAGTAGTGCAATGGTGAGAGATAGGGACCCAGAAGTCCTGCTGCTCTCTGACCTGGTCACAATTCATCTGTAGAAATATATGCAGTTTTGAGCACATTAGAGAAGGACAAGCTGAATGGCGAGTAGCCTGGAAGCAATTTAAGGAATTATGACTGTTTAGCCCAGAAAGAGAAGTATTTAGGGAACATGATTGTTATCATCAAATATTTAAAGAGTTGTGATATAGATAAGGAAATAGACTTTTTCTTCTTGATTCATGATGGAAGAATCAGGAACAATATGAAGAAATTATAAGAAGGTAGATTTTGCCTTAAAGAAAGGCGTGTGGAAGAGGAATGAGTTGCCTTGAGAGTTACTTCTCTTGCCAGAGTTATTTCTCTGTCAATGGAGATGTTAAAGCAGAAGCTATGAGATGAATTATAAAACATGCCACACATGTAATTCTTTCAAATGACCTTCTAGGTCTTTTCTAATACTATGATTCTTTAATATCTACAATGAATATTTTTCCCCAAACTGAACACTGTGCAATAATAATAATCAAGTTAGGCCTCAGAGAACATACTCCTCTTTCTTTTTCTTTTCAAAGAACGTCGGCTATACTGGCAGACTGGGTTTATATATTGCTGAGCATATCAAGCACATAAACACACATTAACCCAAAGCACATCTTTTTTTTTTTTTTTTGTAGGCCAGTATGGCATAATGGGTATAAAACTAATTTTCCCCTTTCTGTTGTATGGCTCTCTGAAAACACGAAGGGAAGATATATCTTTGTAAGTGAGGATGTGTTTCAACAATCCAGCTAGCAGCTGCTGTATGGGGTATAAAACCAACAACAACCAGCTCACAGAATGCTGCAAGCCTGGATTCTTTTGATCTGCTTTACTAAGGAAAGCAATGTTATCGGTTTAACAATCTTACTTTAATCCAGCACACAAATATCATTCACTTAGTTCAGGGGGAAAAGACAGCACTCTGAACATCAGAACAAATACAAAAAAAGTATGAACAAACCAAATACAATTCATAGTTACCAAAAGAACCATCAACATCTGAGTTCAGGCCTTTACAGTGGCTGCCCAGAATCCCACGCCTCCAGCAGTGAGAGCCTTAAGCAAATAACTCCATTCTCTCTTTTTATATAGTTTCAGACATCATCAAACAGCGTCTGAGCCACCAGAACTTAGGCTCTTACTATGGGCTCTGGGGTTAGCACTTCCCTTCATTGGTCCCACCTGGAGCCCCACCTTAGTTACCAGTTCACACCCACATTGGCTTACCACCTAATAGATAGGGGTTTGAGGTCTGGGGTTTAGCACCTAGTAAGGCTCAATCAAAGACACCCAACTCAATTGATATTACATAAAACATATGATATAAAACATATCAATAATAATAAAAATATTTTATCTTTTTTATTTTTACATCTTGGTCATTTCACCCAACCTCCATGTTGAATCCTACTTTGTTAGAAAAATAAACAAAACATCCAATATAGTGCACATATCTAATAATAAATACACATTCTGTTCTAATAGTCCATCCTTCCTTTTGCTCTCCTCCATGCGAGGTCACAATATGCTTCTCTATTTGTTTTCTACGGCCATCATTGGTTTCTAATTGATTAGTGTTCAACTTCCTTTTAGAGATCTTTTTTATTTATGTTTTTGAAGTTCCAGATATCATCTTCTTAGTTCTCCTTGTTTTTCTTTGCATAAGCACATGTAGATTTTCCCATGTTAATTAGAATTCTCATAGTTGCATTTCCTTACTCTATAATAAAATTGCATTGCATTCATATACTATAGGTTATTTTTAGTTATTTCTCAAACAATGGGTACTCAGTTTTTTCCAGTTTCCAGTACATTTATTATACTCATTTTATAAAGAAATTGAGGATTTGTGAGAAATTAATTTATACACCTAGTAAAATGCCTTAGAAGTTGAACCCTTATCTACTCACTCTGAATTCAATAATTTGTACAATGTGACACTGCTTCTCAAATTGTTCATTAACAGTGAATTATTTAATGATGGCTTCACATTTTTGCAACAGTCATGCAAAAGCCTTTTCCTTATGTTCTTTATTTAAGAAAATCAAATTCAATTTGAAGAAAAGAGAAAATTAAAAACAAGTGTAACCTAGGTTAAATAATTTAATGATGTTACAAATGAGTAATTGATTAATCCAAAATGCATTGTTTTCAACATATTAAGATTATATATTAAAGAAAGCTAACATAACCATATTTAAATGTTATAAAATTAATATATTTTGACCAATAGAACTTCATATTGCTTATCTTTGAGAGTACCTTTTTTATGAGTGGATGCATTTTAAAAATTTTGCTTCATCAACTTCTAGAGAAATTCAAATACATTTCAATTTAAAGCAAAATAACAGAGCTCTATCCTCTTAAAATGACCTTTTTTAAGAAGTCCAGTATGGTGTAATGGGTACGAAACTAAATGTAGAGTCAGGAAGTTTGGGTTCAAGGCCTGGCTCTATCACCTACTGGTTGTGTGAACCTAGACAAATCAATCTTCTACAAATTTCAAGTTGTAGAAGAGTTGTCAATTTGTATAATGAAAGAGAGTTTATGAATTGGGAGTTCCCTATACAAACGAAACCATAGGTATGGTCCCAAAAGAGAGGCTGCCTAAAGTAGTGGGAAAAGCATGAACTTTAGAGGCAGAAAGCCTGGGTTTGGTCCTATTTTAATCATGGGGAAGCAGTTCAGTACAGTAAAAAGAACATTGCTTTGGAGCTAGAGGGTTTAGGTCCATATACTCCCTTTGCACCATACTACTTACAGGACTTAACCTCTCTGGTCATCATGGTACTTTTTAAAATTTTTTTAACTTATAACATTTTAATTGAATTAGAACCTTTGTACAAAACCCTTCTAACTTCTATATGTTCCTGTTATTTCTTCCCTTCCCATAAATCCTTGCAATATTTTCTTTTTTATTTTTAGCTTTTGAGATTTTTTATTTTTAGTTTACAGCACTCAGTTCTACATAATTTTGAGTTCCAGATTTTCTTTGCCCCTCACCCCTTCTCTCCCCAAGATGGCATGGAATTCAATACACATTCCATGTATAACTTTACTTTGAACTTATTTACATGACAAGCTGCAAAGAAGAATTATAACCAATGGAATTCATCATAAGAAAGAAGAAATGGAACTAAAAAAAAAACCCAAAAACAAAAACAAGAGAAAAAAATGGGAGAAAAGGAGAGCATAAAGTGCGCCTCAATCTGCATTCAGACTCTATAGTTCCTTCTCCATTTTGAGTCCTTTGGAGCTGTCTTTGCACCTTATGTTGCTGAGAAGAGCAAAGTCTATCAGGGTTAGTCATCACAGAATCCATATATGTGTGGTTGTGTACAATGTTCTCCTGGTTCTGCTCCGCTCACTCAACATGATATCATGTAGGTTTTTCAGGTTGTTATGAAGTCCATATCATCCCCATTTCTTATAGCACAATAGTATTCCATTACTTTCGTATTCCAAAACTTGTTCAGCCATTCCCCTTGATTTCCAATTCCTTGCTACTACAAAAAGAGCCACTATAAATATTTTTGTACATATGGGTCCTTTTCCCACTTGTGTGATCTCTTTGGGATACAACCCTAGAAGCGGTATTGCTGAGTCAAAGGGTATGAACATTATTATAGCCCTTTGGGCATAGTTCCAAATTGCTATCCAGAATGGCTAGATCATTTCACTACTCCACCAGCAATGTAACAATGTTGCAATTTTCCCACATCCTCTC
Organism: Phalanger gymnotis; assembly: GCA_028646595.1. Lineage (NCBI taxonomy): Eukaryota > Metazoa > Chordata > Mammalia > Diprotodontia > Phalangeridae > Phalanger > Phalanger gymnotis. The sequence continues at coordinate 49,449,905 of CM053624.1, read as the reverse complement.
CAGCATTTATCATTTTCCTGTTTTGTCATTTTAGCCAATCTGATAGGAGAGATGTGGTACCTAAGAGTTGTTTTGATTTGCATTTCTCTAATCAGTAGTGATTTTGAGCATTTTTTCACACGTCTGTAGATATCTTTAATTTCTTCCTCTGAAAACTGCCTGTTCATATCCTTCGACCATTTCTCAATTGGGGAATGACTTGTATTCCCATGAATTTGGCTCAGTTGCCTGTATATTTTAGAGATGAGGCCTTTATCAGAGACACTGGTTGTAAAGATTTTCTCCCAAATTTTTCTGCTTCCCTCCTAATCTTTGTTGCATTGGCTTTGTTTATACAGAAACTTTTCAACTTAACATAATCAAAATTATGTATTTTGAATTTTGTAATGCTCTCTATCTCTTTTTGTGTCCTGAATTCTTTTCTTTTCCACAAATCTGATAGGTAAACTACTGTTTGCTTTCTCAAATTGCATATGGTATCAGCCTTTATTCTTAAATCATGAATGCATTTTGACTTTATTTTGTAATATGGTGTGAGATATTAGTCTATGCCCAGCTTTTGCCCTACCATTTTCCAATTTTCCCAGCAGTTTTTGTGAAATAGTGAATTCTTAGCTCACAAGCTGGATTTTTGGGTTTATCAAAGAGTAAATTGCTATAGTCATTGACTTCTGCGTCTTGTGTACCAATCCTATTCCACTGATCCACAACTCCGTTTCTTAGCCAGGACCAGGTAGTTTTGAGGACTGCTGCTTTATAGTACAGTTTAACATCTGATATGGCTGGGCCACCTTCCCTAGCATTTCTTTTCATTAATACCCTAGATATTCTGGATCTCTTGTTCTTCCAGATGAATTTTGTTATTATTTTATCCAGCTCTGTAAAATATTCTTTTTGGTAGTTCAATTG
>CM053624.1:49429228-49448496 GCA_028646595.1 Phalanger gymnotis | reverse complement strand
TGGCTAATGGGCTAAGTACTGGAATACTTTACACAAAGTACAAAGATTGAAATGAGCTATTAAAATTGTGTATTTATAATCACATGTGATTTCCACAGGAGTCCTATGATTTAGATACCATATATATTTTATCATTTCCATTTCACAGTTGAGAAAATTAAGGCTCAAATACACTAAGTAATTTGTGCATAGATAACTAAATGTCTGAGGCAGACCTTGAACTCTTGTGTCCCCTGAATTCAAATCTAATGGTTTTCCGTTATATCTATGTACATTTAGCCTGTATCTCTCCCTTCTAGAGAAGAACTAAATGATGAAAATCCATATTAGGAGACTTGTCTCTCAGAGGTAGCAGAAAATCATGCACCAGAGCCCTAAATGAAACCTAAAAGTATCCCCGGGGGTTTGCTGAATGGAAGTCACGTTATTACCATGTTGCATAGCAAAATGAAGATAAAACCACAGGTCTCTCAACTGCTGTCACTCTTCCTACTATATCACTCGAAAGACAGATGAGTAATATTCCCAAAGGCAGTAACTAAAGGTAGGGTGAAAATAAGGTAATACAGACTATAGACTACTTGAGGACAGGCACTTAGTTGTTTTTTGTTCTTAGATTTTCAATGCTTAGTAGAGTGTCTTATACATGAGAAATGTTTAGTAAATGATTGTTGACTCAAATTGACAAGGTACAAAATCAGAGAGAGCTCAAAATCAACAAGGAATTATTCCTCATTATCACTGCCCCCAGAACTTTTTAGACTGAGGTCTGCCTCTAAAATTTCCTATTCCCTAAAAGCCAAAGTCTATGCCCTGTAAAGGGCAAATCTGCCTATCTTCAAGAATTCCTAGAGGGGGAAGGAAGAAACAAAAGATATTTACATGATGACTTTATTATATATTTAAAAGGAATAACAAGCTGTACACAACAGATTTGCAGTTTCATGTGCATTTATATTTTGATTATACTATGTTACAGAAATGCCTTATTCCATAAATTAAAAATAAATTAAAATAAAAAAGAATTCCACATGGAGTTTGGCCACCTTACTCTTCTTCTGATGCCACTTTAATCAAATTCATCACTGGAGTTTTGGGCAAACTGATAGAAATGAGACTGATGTGTGAGAGGTAGGCAAATGAGTCAAATCTAAAGTTAGGGCATACTGAGAAGTTAAGGCTGTGCCACAGCAGGGGAGACTTAGGTGATGACAGGAAATGCTCTGTTTTTCTAATGCAGGGGAATGGACAAAATGTAATTGGTATTGACTATATGGTTTTTAAAAGACTCAAAATAGCTCCTAGTTGGTAAACTAAGCTTCTCATGGGAAACAGATGGCTTGTTAACAACAGATCAAAGAAGATTCCTATAATGTAGGCAAAGATAATATAGATAAGGTATGTAAAACATTTTGAAAATGCTAATGTCTCATTTACCAGTTATTATTTTGCAGGGTCATTGTGAGATCAAATGACATAATGTATATAAAGTATTTTATAATTACAAACTAATCTTTGATCCTCACAATACCTCTATAAGTTGTGTGATATTGTTATCCTTATTTGACAGATCAAGAAACCAAGGCTTAGAGAGGTTAACTGAATTCTGTAAAGTCACACAGAGAATAGATATCTGAAAGATTTGAACTCAGGTCTTCTCGACTCCAATTTCAGAGATTTATCTATTATGCCACACTACAGGTACTGCAAGTAAGAATATCCTCATTTGACATATGAAGAAACTCATACCCAGAAAGACTGTGACCTGCTCCAGATCATACAGCTTCTAACTGGCAAAGGCAAAATTCAAAATGAAATCTCCTGATTTCTATTTTCCCCATTGACTGTCCTGTCTCATTATAGCAAAACAGTATAATTAATAGTAATTCCTTGAATCAATCTAAATTCAGTCCCTGACTCTGTGTAAAATGGCACTGGCTACAATAACATGGAAGAAGGACTTGTATACCAATTCATGTGTATTGTCAAGGATGACTTGCTTACGCTGTGATTGTCTCAATTCCTGAATGACACCTCCAAATCCAGGTCTACCCTTGAGCCAGAATGAATTTATAGAACAGAAACTTAAGTAGATATAGATTCTGCTGGCCCAAACTGGGAAGTTATTAATGATACCAAAGTGCCTTTGGCAGGGTCATTTTCTTTTTCTAATGTAAAGAAATTCCTTGAGAGTGGGAATCAGATTTTCTGAGATCTATAAAGTACCTTGAACCCTTATGCTATAGCAGCTGATGGACTTGGTAGTGGAGAGGACAGAGAGATTCCAAATGGCATCAAGGAGACCTCGGCAGTGGCCCAAAGAGGATATTTGGTCCCAGGAGATGACTTCAGTGGCAACAGGACTGATGGATATGATTGGCCAGGAGAGGAAACATATACGGTCTTATAGGAGGAGTTTGGAGAACATGGAGCAAAACCAGAAGAGGATTATAGTAGTATAGAGAAAGAAGGCCTGAGGAATACTAGAGGAGGAAAGACAACTCTCCAATTTCTTCCATCCTGGAACAAAGTACCAGTCTCCCTAGATTAGTTATACCATCATTTGTGGTAATGACAACCAAATCACTTGTTTTCCTTAAAATCAATCATTACCTTTCTCCATGACAAAGAGAATCCATTGTGATCCAGGGATCCAGTAACCCATTTTTTATAATCACCTCTTTTATGTCATCCTCACATCTGCCTGCTTCTTTTTGCTTTAATCAAAGCACTCAGCTGTACTTTGATCTCTCAATTTCAATCTCTTTTATATTGTCTCTGGAAAACATTCCAGCATGCTAATTTTTCCCTTCCCTTCAATTCAAATGAAATATTTATTAAGTACCTACAATCTTCAAACGACTGTGTTGGTAAGCAAAATGGGCTCCTTAGCACTTAGTTCAACAAGTGCCCTTGAAGAGTTTGGCTCTTGTTTGCTTTGAGTAATTCAGTGTATTTCATTGAGTCTTACTAAGTGCTAAGTCCCAGGCCCAAACCCCTATTAGGTGCAAAACCTATGTGTATGTGGATCGGCAACTAAGGTGGGGCCCAAGGTGGGGCTAACTCCAGAGAGGGCCTAGTTTGCATGTCTGGGACAGCAGAGGCTCTTAGACCACATGGGTTTAAGTCTGCCTCTTTGTGACGATTTTAGGTCATGTGGGTGACTTGCATGTGTGACTCACCCCTGAAAAAGATATAAAACCAGGGCTTGGCCTCCTCTTCTTTGGAGCTCATTCCTGCAGCAGTGGTGGCGTGCGTGACTCGGCCAGCCCTTGTTCTGAGCTCCCTGGCTGAACCTGGATGTTGGTAACTATGAATCTGTATTTGGTCTGTCTGTTGATGTTTGTAATTTGTTTGTAATTTGCTCTGAAATTCAGTGTGCTGGTCTGTTCCCCTGAACTAGGGGAATGATATTTGTATGCTGAATTAAAGTAAGCTTGTCAACCCCTTCACCTTGCTTTCCTTAGTTAAGCAGATCAAAAGAAACTGTGTGGCTGGCAGCTTTCTGGGTGCTGGCTGTGGGTGGATCTTACACCCCCACAGAAGCTGCTAGCCAGATTGTTGAAACAACGACCTACAAAACAAATAAAAATACCCCAAAATTACTGTTATCAAGGAATTTGGAGTCTTAAGTAAGAGGGAAAATTTGTACGTGGAATATATGCATTGATTTATTATTGCTGCATCGCTTTTAAAAAAATATCACTTTCATAATCCGATACTACCACACTGTCCTTCCATCTTTGAAAAAGAAATAAGACAAACTAACCTATTTTTGACCATATATATAGCATTCCATACTATCAGTCCTCCAACTCTACGCTGGGAAAAGGGAATCCCTTTTCAGTTTTAACCTTCTGGAATCAAGAATAGTAATACTGTACCCTTTCTTTAAAACTTCTTTCTTTAAAACCTATATCATATAACTCAGATGGCATATTAGTTGAGTCCTGTCAATTTCAACAGGGCCACAAATCAATTCTCTGATAGCAGATGTTACTGCTGTGAGAGGTAGTCTCACTTAGTGATAGACTGTGATAAACAATTATTCCATTCCATTCCTTTCCTCTCTCTAACAACATTAACCATGCTGGATTTGTGATCAGGCAAGACCTGGGTTTGAATTCTGGCAGAAGATTTATGAACTGTGTGATCATGGACAAGTCACCTAACTAATGAATAAAATGAGAAAAATAAACACTTGAACCATTGATCTTAGCTTTATTGTGGAGGGAGAACTTTCTAAACCTTAAATCACTAAATAGACTATCTGTTCAATAACAAGAAGAAAAAAATAGTAAACCGTGTGTCAGCAATACATGGTTCAGAATATGTGATAAAACAGTGTTCCCTGTCAAAACAGTTGTGGAATGATGATGTGACACATGGTGTGACAAATGGCAGCTCCTTGAAAAGAATGCCTTCTGATAATTAGAATCAGCTACATAGAAGAATCTGGCACTGATTGCTTCAGAACGATAACAAGGTGCTCATGAAGGTGACACTCTTTGTGGGGCAGTAGATTAGAAGGCACTGATGTTTCTTCTGCTACTTTGCTGTAGGATCAACTTTGACATGCCACATATGGACCTCTTCCTCCCTAATTAGAATCAGGAAGGCTGAGAACCGGATGCCTGATCTATAGTGGCAATTCGTACATGTCCCTATTGAAGATTGTGTCTGGAGAGTTGTATTACCCCTCCAAAAAGCCATGGCTGGCCAGGCAGACAGAACAATAGATCTGGAGCAGGGGAAGGAAAGGAAAGGAGGCATTCAATGCTCAGATTGATTTCTTGAAAGCACTGAGTCATAAGGGATATTTTTTTTTCTACTTCTCTGTTGATAATACAGCTAAAGGGCCTATCATGAAACTCCTATTTCTGACAACTTTAATGAATACGATTAAACTTTCCTAAAATTAGTCATCCAATACGTGCTTATTAAGCACCTACTATGTGCCAGGCACTGTGCTAAGGACTAGAGATAGAAAGAAAAGCAAAAGATAGTCCTTCTTAAAGAGCTCACAGTCTAATGTGAGCCTATATGTATGCATGTATGAGTGTATACGCATACATGTATATACATGTATATTATATATAACTTACATATGCAAATGCATGTTATATAGTATACTGTATGCTACATACCATATAATATGTGCATAATGTACACATACATACATATATACATATCACATACATACATACATATACACACTCATATACACACATATACACCCCAAAAGCTAGTATTTGGGTAGCAAGAATGCTGTACCTAACAAAAATCAAGCTTTCTGAAGGCTTACATTTAGTCACATGCCCCTTTTAGATAATATTCATGTGTTATATTAATTCATCTGTCCAACTACAATGTAAACTCTCTAACGGCAGAAATTAAATAATCTTTTTACATGTGTACCTTTCATATCTGCATTAAACAGAGGCCCAATGAATATTTATTAATTAAATTAATATACTTTTATTGTGTCTCTCTGATAGGACTATTATATCATATATAGTATATTTACATATGCACACATATGTAATATATATGAAGGAGATATTAATTTTGCTAATGAAGAAACTATAACAAAGAAACTAAAGTACAGATAGCTGAGAATAAAATTTGTTGCTTAGAGAGTCCAGCTCTGGGCCTCATAAATTAGATCTCTAAGTACCAATGTTCCATGACGAATATGTAGGGTTTGCTTCTCTACAGACCTAAAATAACAAAAACTAATTTTATTATGAAAATGCTATAAGACTCACAATATGCCTTACTTACATTATTTTATCATTATAACTATTGTTTGAGGTAGTCACAATTATTGTCATTTTATGCATAACAAAAACAAGGTTGAGAAGGTAAGTTACTTGCCTGCAAGTCACATGTCTATTGAGCATCTGAAGCAAGATTCAAACTCAGATCTTCCTTTTTACCAACGCCAGCACTCTATCCACTGTACCAGTGGTGTCAAACTCACATAGAAACAGAAGACACTAAACCATAAATAAAAATCTGTGAAGGCACGTATTGACTTAGAAAACCATGTATTGACAATTTTATTGTATTTCATTTATTTCATTAAATATTTCCAAGTTATATTTTAATCTGATTTGGACCACTCTTGGAAAATTCCCAAGAATTTGGGCAGGCTATTTGATAGTGCAGGCTATTTGATATCTCTGCACTAAATCACCTAGATGCCTGATGATGACTATGATAGTAACATATATTTGTATGGCATTTTTAAGGATGCAAAACATTTATATGCATGTATGTATGCATATACATATATACATACAAACATATACGGATAAAATCTCATTTATGTCTCATTTTGACCCTTATTTATTTAGTCACTATTCATCTTTAAGGCATTTATTTACTTTTAAATAAAGGGTACTTATGCCAGGATATCCAGACATACTATAAGTTCCATGAGGGCACAGGCTGACTCTTATTTGAGCTGGCCAATCCCCCCCCCCATATGCCTTATTACACAGTGCTCTGCACAAAATATGAACATATTGTTTATTGAGTAGAAACAAGCCTCTTTAGATCCTAAGATTATGATTTTTACAAATTGTTAAGGAAGGAAAAGGTGAATTCCATATTGGCCCCATTTAATGTTCTGTGGTGTTGAAATGATTTATGGGGTAGAGGATGAGTAGACAAATCCAAAAAATCGCCACAGGCTTGATGGAGAGCAGCAGCTGGTAAAAGATTATAAGGCAATTTTCATGAGATTTACAGTGAGCTAGTAAGCAACAAAATGGTAAAGGGTGGAAATGAAATTAGTCAGCTGTGCATGAATGGTGATTTTTGTTTTCAGCTACTGCGAACTGTAAGATGAATTAAACAGAGAGTAAGTTTATACTCCAGGAGCTTTCAGAAAAACAGTATGACAGGACCTAGAAAGAGCCAACCAATGAGGATCCAACTCTAACCAGGGGGTTTTAAAGGAGCAGTGACATGTTTGTTCTGATTGTTAAAGAAAATGTCTGTCTATCCATTTATCTATCTTTCCATCCATCCATCCATCCATCTATCTATCTATCTATCTATCTATCTATCTATCTATCTATCTATCTATCTATCTATCTATCTATCTGTCTATCTGTCTGTCTGTCTGTCTGTCTGTCTGTCTGTCTGTCTGTCTGTCTGTCTGTCTGTCTGTCTATTGAGAGAGCAAGTGAACTGGGGCTATTGAACTAGGATAAGGGAGATAAATGGAGGGGCATGTAAACACAACGTAGCCACTCAGTTGGCTTAGTTACATGTCGTTCCATAATGTGGTCCTTGGAATTCCTATTTCTGAATCTATCTTAGCCTACCCACCCTCTGCCTAGAATTCCAACCTATCAAGAGGAAATGAGGGTTCACAACATCACCTACATAGAATCTATAGAAATTTCCCCTTGCTAAATGAATAATGAGAACTGCTAACTAACATATCAATATTTATTGTAAAGAAGAGAGAGAGAGAGAATGGCATAGTTTCCTGATTTGAACAAATGATAGTGGTTTTATTAATGTCCAAAATAAATTATTTAATATTCATTTTAGATATATAAACATGAAATATTTCTACTGATTATGCAAATTAATGTCACTGTATAAGCACCATGACATATTTCCTATAGGAGGATAAAATAGAAATGTCTTACCTGGCTTAGATGTGCAGAGTTCTACATCATAAACTACTGTGTTTAAGCCATTAACTTCTATATTTGAAATTGTATATTTATAACTATTTCTTAACACTTCAACGACTTCTTCCTAAGGTAAATTGCCATACTTATAATTTTCTAATTTCCTAACCCATTTCTTTCCAATAATCCTAGGAATAAAGGTCACCAACAGTTAAATTTTAAAAATAAAAAAAAAAGAATTCATGAAACTCTTTGTAGATTATACTTAATATATAATTTATATCATATATATAGTATTTATATATGTGTATATATACATACACACACATATATGTAAATAATTGCTTCTTGGAAGTAATGCTTCTCTCTTTAAAAATGAAACATTGAATCTAAAAACAGGTAGTTGTCAGGAAATACTATCAATGATATTAAATACTATTATTTACATGTTATGTGCTGTGCCAGATATAGTGATAATTATGTGAAATTTTCTTACATTTTTGACACTGAATCTGGAACAAATTATCCAATTAAGAAACATTTACTTATTGCCTTTTTATGTACCAGGCACTGTGCTGTGTCAGCCTGGGAGATGCAAGGACAAATATGAACGCTTCTGCCCTTAAGGAGTTTGCAGTTTATAGAGAAACTCAGTAGGTATGTACTGAAAGGTATCCAAAGGTAGCTGAAGTAAAACGATTAATCCAATTCCCTCCTATACTGGCAAGATCACTTTGCTTCCTTCTATATAAAAGAGGCCATTCTTTGTCTCACTGCTTACTTAGCCTTAATCACTGAATGGACATTGCCTCAGTCAAACTGAGACCTGGTAAAGACCTTAGTTTAAAAATGGCAAGGTCTCCCACTGCATTTGGAGCCATCTCCAGTCATCCTGATCAATATCTTTCCACTGGGCCATCCACAGATGGCTCTGGAGGACAAAGTGAGACTGGTGTCTTTGCACAGCCCTCCTTCACTTAAACAATGCATACCTAAGTATATACAGGGAAAATATGAAGAGAATAAATTTTTAGAGGAGGACGACAGAATTAAGTATAAGGTAATTAGATAAGGAAGGCACTAGTTAGGGAAGTGAGATAAAGAAAGACTTTGGGTAGAAGGTGGTGTTTTAACTGTGTCCAGAGGAGAAGATTTTGTGAGGTAAAAGTTAGGATCAAGTACCTTCCAGGCATAGGAGACAACCAGTACAAAGGGACAGACAGAGAAGGGAAGGTGAGTGCTGTGTATGAGGAAGAGAAAAGTCCCCATTTGGCTTGATCAGAAAGTATAGTGTGAATAGTAATGGACAATGAGACTAGAAAGCTAGGCTTATAAAAGGCTTTAGAAACTAAACAGATTGATTTAAATTATCAATTGCTTATTCTGTTAATCAATATATTTCATACTTTATAAACATTTATATAATTCACTTTAATATTAATTTTATTGTCATATGGTTGGGCAAAAGAGTTTATTTTTTTTATTTTTTGCCACTTGTTTTTAATTCTTTTTCATTTTTATAGCTGTAATTTGATTTTCTTCTTTTTAATAAACTAATAGCTTATCTATTTTTTCATAAAAGCTCCTTGTTTATTAATTCAATGTTTTGTTCTCTTTTTCATGCCATTTTGTTCATCCCTTTTTTGATTTTCACAATTTCAATTTTTGTGTTGGTTTTTTTTTCATATGTAGGGGTTTTTCGAGTTTACCTTTTTTTTTTGAGTTGCATGTCCCATTTGTTGATTAGTTCTCTCTCTATTTTGTTGATAAAAGTGTTTAAATATATGAATTGTTACCAAGCAAGGGGAACTGAACCAGGAAAACATTGTACACAATTACAGACACATTGTGTGATGACTAACTGATAAACTTGGCTCTTCTCAGCAATGCAAGGCTCTAAGAAAACTCCATAAGACTTATGATAGAAAATGCTATCTATATCCAGAGAAAGAATTATGGAGTCTGAATGCAGATTGAAGCAAACTCTCTCTCTTTTGTTTTGTTTCTTCTTTCTCATGGTTCATTCTCTTGATTATAATTCTTCTTTGCAGCATGACTAATGTGAAAATATGTTTAATGTGAATGTATATGCAGAACCTACATCAGAATGCATGCCATCTTGGAGGGGAGGGAGAGAAAATTTGGAACTTAAAAACTTGTGGAACTGAATGTTGTAAACTAAAAGTAAATTAATTTTAAAAACAAAATAAAAATGTTTAAAGATACAAATTCTCCCCTACAGACTGCTTTGATTATGTTCCAAAAACATTGGTACATGACCCAAATATAAAAAGTCACATAATATACAAATTAGAGGAACAAGAAAGAAATTACCTTTCATATCTCTGTATAAAAGAAAAAATTTATGATGATATAAAAGGATAGAGATGATGACAGAATAACAATGGACAATTTAGATTACAAAAAAAAAATCAAAGTGATTTTTTTTTGTATAAATAGCTCCCAAATACTTGAGATTAGAAAAGAAAAAAACAAAAACTTTATATCAAGTTTCTCTGATAAAAGTCTAATTTCCAAGATATATAAGGAACTTACTCAAATTTATAAGAATAAGAACCATTCCCCAGATGATACATGGTCTAAGGATATAAACAGGTAGCATTCAAAGAAAGACAACAGAGGTGTGCTGGACCCAGAGAAAACCAGCTTAAGAGAATAGGTTATTAAATTTTCCATTTCATTATTTTCACCCTAGAAATAGGAAAATACTACAAATTAGGTCTCAATTTGTTGTTTTGTTGATTACTTGGACTTAAGAAATAATAGAGAAATTAGTAATATTGCAGATTAAACTTAGAAATGTATAAAGAGTACTTTTTTCAGAGTCCATTGTTATACATTTACTAGCACACCTCTAGAAGTAATTCAAACTATCTACATGTATACGCACCAAGTCCCAAAGCACTAATAATTAGAAAAAACTAAATTAAAGCAACTCTCTAGATTTTACATCATAACCATCAGATTAGCAAAGGTATCAAGAAAAAAATGGTAAATGGAGGGGCTGTGGGGGAAAAAAAAAGACCCACTAATAGACTTCTGGTAGAATTATGAATGGTGAAAACATTTTTCTAAAAGAAATTCAGAATTGTCCTCAAAATGTTACAAATTTGTCTACATCTATCTATCTATCTATCTATCTATCTATCTATCTATCTATCTATCTATCTATCTATCTATCCACACACCTTTTGACCTAGTGATACCTCACTACCTAGCCTATAACCCAAGGAGATCAAAGAAAAAAAAGGAAAAGCCCTATATGTAGCAAAATATTTTTAGCAGTTCTTTTGGTAGTTGGTAGTGGCAAAGAAATGGAAACTAAATGGATATACATAAATTGTGGAGTAGATAACAAAATTATGGCATATGAATGAAATGGAATGTTATGATGATGCAAGAAATGACAAAAGGGATAGCTTCAGACAATCCTGGGAAGACTTGTATGAAGTGATTCATAATGACATGAGCAGAAACAGGAGAATAATTTATAGTATAATATTAATATTGTAAAATGATGAAGAATTCAGAAAGATTTAAGAATTTTGACCAACAACAAAATCAACCATGATTCCTTAGAATTAAAACAAATGCTACTCCCACCTAGTGACACAGAGATGGTATAATAATATGCTGAATGATAAATGTATTTCTGGACATAACTAACACTGGAATTTGTTTTGCTTCACTTCATTTACATGATACAAGCATCCTGGATTTCTTTCTTTCCTTTGTTTTTCTCTCTAGTGAATGTGGAACATGAAAGGGAGAAAAACCAAATGCCTGATAATTGAAAACAAAATTAGAGAAAAATAAACAAAACCATCTATATTGTATTCTAGAAGCAATGGGAAGTCACTGAAGCTCATTGAGTAAAGGAGTTGGAGCCAGATCTACACTGAAGGAAAATCACTTTGGTTGTTGTATGGAGAAGAGACTAGAGTGGGAAGACACAAGAGGCAGAGAGAATAGTTAAGAGGCTTGTTGTTGTGTTTGTCCTTCATTTTCAAAGAGGACCATGACATCAGAGAAATGATGACATGATTTGCACTTGACTTTGATTTGAGTAAGGGAGGGCTGTGCAAGGTCACCAGCCTCACTTTCTCCTCCAGAGCCATCTGGGTCCAGTGGCCTGATATTCACCAGGATCACTGGAGATGAGCCAGGATGCACTAGGAGATCCTGGCCCTTTTAGGCTAAAATCTTTTCAGGTTCTCACTTTGAGTGAAGTAATGACTATTCAGTGAATAGGCCATTTAAGAGGCTATTGGAATGCCGGATGTGAGGAGTTATGAGAAACTGAAACGAGGTGATGACTGTGATGATTACAGAAGGGATTAGATGCAGGAGATAATATATAGGTAGGAAGGACAAGATTTAATCACTCATTGGATATTTTACATGAAGGAGAAAATCTAGTCCAAAGAGCACAACAGCTAACTGACTAAAAAACTTAGATTTTTCAAAATTATTTCTTTCTTTTTTTCCAAATAAATAAAATGTCAAGGCATGACATCCACTTAGACACAATAAAAAGAGTACATGCACTTATGTCAAATGCCAATTCTTTTAAAAGATACTTAAATTTAACAGAACATTTTCCTACACATTTCCCTCCCTTTATAAAGAAAGAAGACACTAGGAGAAACCAAAAAAAAAAATCTTCATATTTTGATAAAAAAATTAGGCCAAATATATCTACTCAAATCAAGAATTATATTTTTGTTTCCTAAGAGGACTTGGGTACAATGAAGAGAACAGAGGATTTAGAATTTATGCATTCTGAGCAGGACTAGCTGCTCAGGGAGTGACTTACATACACCAAATAGTGAGTTAGAATTTAAAGAGACCTTCAAAGTCATCTAATTTAAACTCTTAATTTTATGCAGGAGGAAACTGAAGCCCAAATAGGTTAATCAAGTTAGCCAACTAAAGTAATTCTCTTAATGAAAGGGCCAGGACTAAATTTCAGGTTTCATAATTCCCTGCCCAATGCATTTTCCTCCAACATTCATTTTTCCAATTTAATATAATCATCTTCCTCCCTATACTATTCCTCCTATCCATAGAACCAACTGTCTTGCTGCTATGGAAAAAAAAATAGTGGACTTTATAAAATAGCCCAATAACACAGACTGAAACCCTTTAACTAAGATAAATCTTCTCACATTACAAGTATTTTATCATTAATATTACAATCTAATAGATTGATTCCTGATAAAATCATGTATTCCTAATCAAAATTCAAAGAATTTATGCTCATAGCAAAAATCCAAAACAGATGATATTGAATTTAGTCAAATGGGCATTTTCAGGTTACCATTAACCTTTATGATAGTAAAGGCAAATATGCCCATAACCATCACAAAAGTTAGGTTAATTTGCATTTGCTATAGTCAAAAGAGTACCGGACTTGGAGTCAAGAGAGATCTGAGTTTAAATCTCAACTCAAACAACTTAGTGATTGCGTTCTATTGGCGAGTCTCTTAAACCTTCTAAGTCTCAGTTTCCTTTTCTCTAGTATGAAGATGGTAATAACACTATCCAACTTATAGGGTTGTTGTGAGAATCAAATGGGATAATACGTGCATTTACAAACTTTAAAGTTCTATATATATTATAAGTTAGCTATTATTTTTATCAGCATGCTGTCTCCTTGAGATGACCAGTCGATCCTGGATTCTCAAAGGCTATATCAGCTTATTCTGAAAAGTTCTAAAAAATAAAAGCAAAACTACAGAGACTTTGGGTCACTAAGATACATTATATTTACCATCCAAGGACAAACTTAAGTATACCATGACTCACCACCAGTCTTTTGGACACCAATCTCATGTCCAGTAAAAAAACAAATATGGTTATGATTGTGATGTGTTCTTTTGCCATGATGAACCATGAAACACATGCAAATATGAAATGGATTTCAGTTTAGTATGACCTTCCCCTTCTATTTCCATGAAGACAAATCAACAAGCATTTATTAAGCACTTACTATGTGCCGCATACTGGGTGAGTAGCTAGGGATACCAATACAAAGAATAAAATAATCTTGGTTGTCAACAATTGCAAACTAGTGAGAAAAAAAAGGAAAGAGAGTTAAGAAGCTCACATTTTTAACAACTATAAACATTCATTTAACTGTATTTAACCTAAATGTGAACTCTTTGTTGACTAACCATTTACTGGACACCTTCCTGAGGCAATCATAATTGTGTTTACTTTCTTACTCTAACACTATCACTACTAAAGCTATGCGGGAGAGCACAACGATTCTCCTCCAAGAGAAAATTAAAGGAACTGGTAGTTAGTTTCGTTATGCATCTGAGGCTTCATTTCATGGGACATTTGGTCATCTTGTCTTGCTGTGTTCATGAAGCAAAAAGATAATTGCAACTTAAACAAAATCCATTGCAGAGAATGTAGAAAAATCCAATGAAGAACTTGATAAGATGCTCCAAAAGAAGGCAACTTTTACCTTGATATTGAAACACTGATGGACATGAGAGAAGACAATGAGAAATACTGAAAAGTATAGCTTAGGTCAAATGAAAACAGCCAAACATATATATATAACTTGCTCAGAAGGTTTAAATGTCTACATTGACAATGCTTTCTCTTTTTTTTCCAAAAAGAATAAGAAGGCAATGCATATGATGAGCACTGGATATGTTTTTTTAAGAAACAATTTTTGAATTCTTTTAGAAATGATCTGGACAGAGGCTATAGAGTGACTTTTTATCAACAAGCCCTAATCATTCCCTTACTCTACTGGCTACATGGGGTTTTACTATACATGATAAAGGGAAATTGGTTTTATACTTAATTAATTCCAGTAACTAGCTAACTCCAGATAGTAAAAGGCCATTAAATTTCTTAGATGATCTGATATTGCTGTTCAAATTATTTCCCAAATAGATGGCAGTCATTTAACTTTAGCCCAAGTTCAGTCTGTGGCAAAGCCTTTAGGAGTTAACTGAGTTCATAAATCAATAATGAATTGTCCCTTTATAATATCCAACAGCAACTTGGAAGTGAAGAGGCAGCAGGATTAAGAGGAGTGACAGATGGTTTGGGAGTCAGAGGATGTGGGTTTGAATCCTAACTCTGACATACACCATCCAGAGAGGATCTCTAAAATATTGGATTGGTACTAGATGACTGAGGCAGCTATGTGGCTTAGCTGATGGAACTCTGAGCCTGGTGTCAGGAAGACCTGAGTTCAAATTCAGTCTCAGACACTTACTAGCTGAGTGACCTTGGGCAAGTCACTTAACCTCTATTTGTTTTAATCCACTGGAGGAGGAAATATCAAACTACTCCAATATCTTTGCCAAGAAAACTTCACAGACAGTATTGGCACGTTAGGGTGCATGTGAAGAGTCAGGCATGTCTAAATGTCTGAATAACAACTATGTTAAATGATTGCTAGTCTCTTCCAGCTCTAAATCTAAATTTAAATGCTCAAATAATTCAGCATTTCACTTAAAAGAAGCCATCAAACACTAACATGTGTTTACGTATATATGTGTGTATATATATGTATACTTAAGCATATACATATATAAATAAGTATATATAATTATTTAACATATATGTATTTAAGAGATTCATACTTTCATATGTATATAAACATATATGTATGTGTGTTTGTGTATGTGTGTCTCCTAAAAGCCAGATAATGAATTTCCAGGCACCAAAAGCCTAATAAAATGTTATCTCCTCATTGTACCTTCCCCAGCCCCCAGTGCGGTTTGTCAGAACAGGCACCACACTGGAAATAATGGTATTTAGGTGCTAATCTCAGTTCTGTCACTGCCTTGCTATGTAATATTTTTCAGGTCATCAAAATTTTTTGGACTTCAGTTGTCCCATCTGTAAAATAAAAGTGTTGAAGCAGATATGATTCCAAAAGTCCTTCTCTATTCTAAGATTCTAATTTTTCTATTAAATAAAAACTGTTCATTTGTAAGTAGTGTCCAGATACACAGAAATAAAGGGTGATTCAATTACATTGAATTCTGTACTATACATCCTTAAGATATATGCTGAATGCTGACTTGCTGATCAGGAGGGAAAAAAATAAACCTGATGTTTTGGTGGTAAAGTAGATTTGAAAGCTACAAAATGCTCAGCCACCAAGAGAAATGGAAAAAAATCAATTGGTAGAACTGTGGCATAACGAATGAATCAAATGTGAAAAAGGCTGAAATAAATGCTGAGGGATCAGGAGGTGGGATATCCATTTAATCATCACTGAGAGGCACTGTGGTATAATGGAAAGAGAATTGATCTTGTATACAAAAGATCTGGCTTTGTGTCCCAGTGCTAATCCTTACTAAATAGAGGACCTCAGGTACTTACCTTTGAGCCTCAGTTTACTCATCTGCATATGAGAATGAAAATATCAGTAATATCTACCCAACAGGGTTGTTAAAAGAAAACATTTATATGATTTGAGCTATTATCGTTCACATCACTGACGTATTCTAACAAAATTCATACACATACGTTTGTGTAAATATACATGTATGTGCATATATATATGCACAAATGTCTGTATATATTTACACACATTTATTGTATACAGATGTAAATAATTAAACTACTATAAATAAGGACACCATTTAAAGACAAAATTCAGATTGTGTCATAACTCATATGATTTCCAAATAACTTAAGATAAAAGATAATTCTTTCCTTTCATTAGAGAGTCAGAAGTCTACAGGTACAGAACATGACATATACCCTAAGCTCCACTGACTATATCAGAAGGATTTACTTAACTATTTGTTTTTGTAGTTAGAAAGAAGAGTGAGGAATTAATGTGAAGTGATCACTTAAACATTTTAAAAAAATAAAACACTCGACTGTGTTACAATAGATGTTATCTAAATTCAATATCTTAGGACATAGATGAATACACTGATCAAATTTCTTTGCCCCCACTATTCACTTGGACTGAATAAAGAGTACTAGATTTGAAGTCACTGGCTGTGTAAACGTAGACAAGTTACCAAATGTCTCATGGCTTCTTTCTCCATCTGTAAAATGAGAAGGTTGGACAAGATCTTTAAGCTCTAGTATTCAGAGATTCTGGGATTAGTCTGACCAGAAGCTTTACTTTGCCTCTATCTTTTTGGCGTGATGTCAGCAAAATACAATCTGAAAAACAGAAATATCCCAGTGAAGGAGCATGATGTCTTACTTGTTTCTAGTGGTGCTGGAATCAAAGACACTACAATATGGGGATTCAACCCATTCTTTTGTACTAAGCTCACCTTCTCTATACAGCATTTAACCTTGCCCTTCTGGAAATCACCTTTCCATAATGATAGGCAACATGGATTCAGGTACCATCTAGGAAACAGCATTTGGGGCTGAGCATCTATGGTGGGTTTTAGAAACAACAAGCAAAAGACAAACAAAATTTCTCTGGGTATTTTGCAATTTCACAAGAGAGATGCTTTATGAGATACCAGCTAACCAGCCCTATCATAATTTACAGGAATCAGAGAAGCTCTTTGTCAGTGGGCTTGAGTGTACTTTAGCCTTTCAGAATGTTTTTTAGTTATTCAACATTATCGCCTCAACTCAACTCTAGCACCTAAGCATTTGTCTCCTCCCTCTCAATTTTCTCCATCCCTCTGTTGTGATGTAGGCTCTCCCTTTACAAAGAGAGCAGACTGCTGTTATCTTTACAAAACAAGGAAGGCATTTTTGTTCCTATCAAGATCATTTCTGGTAGAACTAGCACCATTTTTCCCTCAGATTAAATTGTAAAAGAAATAAAGTCAGCTGAGGTGAGCAAAATTGCACATCTGAAAACAGTGGATTCTGAATTTGGTTTCCATGGCAGTGTTCTGGAGAGAACTGATTTCATGACTTCATGGTCATTGGACCTGGCTGAATCACCTTGGGTAGCTCAAAATGTTGTCTCCAGTAGAGGCAGTGGAGGTCCTGGAACTATGCAAATTTTATTGCAGTCCTTTTATGGCAAACCTATGTAAAGTCAACCCTTACAAATGGATCAATTGTTTTAAAGTCTGGAAACAATAGGAACAAATGTTAGTAGAACCATTTAACAAGTCCAATTGTATCTGAGGCCATTCAGCAGAACGGAAATGCAAGGGAAATGGGGAAAAAGTCCTTGATGTCTCATTTTCAAGAAACAACTAAATATATCTTCAAATTAAATTATTTGAGATAATTAAATACCTTGGAAATACAAGCTACATGACTGTAAAGTTAATCTCTTCTAGATTGAGCTAAAAAAATACTTCTTTGGATGAAAACAGGCTTGGATACCTGGGAGTTTTCATTTCTGTAGAATGATGTATTTTCTCTCAGTGTAACATGAAATCAGTTTTGGATTTGGGGGAGAAAACGACTATATAAGTCTAAGAAATTTTATCCATACCACTTAGAAGTCATTGTTTTGTGGAAGGTGAGTCCTTTTGTGTATGATTCAGATTTGAGTTTCTCCCCTGAGAAACTTTTGAGTGGCAGCCTTAACTTAGTCTAGTGGGAATTTGGTTAGATATCACAAAGACAGAAACATAATAGTAGCCTAAATGTGCTCAGAATGAGAAGTGAAGGAGAAATGAATTTGGTAGTCCAAGTGGCTATTACTGATAATGGAAGAGATAGTTTAAATAAAAGGGAACAAAGATCTCTGATAATTGCATTGATTGGATGATGAAGTATAAAAAGTACCATACATCAGCAGGGTAATTTCGAGCCAGATTGGACGAAGAATTTAATATTTTGTACTTAGTGAATGATCCTGAACTCTGAGTATTGAAGACAGGACAAGCCTATAACTTTTTTTTATTCTTTCTGGGAGGCATTACAGCTCAGAGGATCATAGGATCATAAACATAGAACTATAGGGCACCTTAAACACCATTCTAGTAGAGCCCCTTCATTTTAAAGGTAATTAAATTGAATCCCAAACAGATTAAGTGATTTTTTTTCCCCCCGAAGATTGTACAGGTACTATGGGTTCCAGCAGAAGAGGCATGTCGGGCTTGAAGTCAGGCACATTTGGCTTCAAATCCAGGCTCTGGTGCTTACTTCATGGAGGACCATGGACAGCACACATGATTTCTTTTTTTTTTTTAATTTATTTAATATATTTAGTTTTCAGCATTGATTTTCACAAGAGTTTGAATTATGAATTTTCTCCCTCTTTCTACCCTCCTGCCCACTCCAAGATGGCGTGTATTCTGGTTGTCCTGTTCCCCTGTCAGCCCTCCCTTCTGTCACCCCATTTCCCCTCCCATCCCCCTTTCCCTTCTTCTCTTGTAGGGCAAGATGAATTTCTACGCCCCATTACCTGTGTATCTTATTTCCTAGTTGCATACAAAAACATTTTTTTTTTGTTTTTAAACGTCTGTTTTTAAAACTTTGAGTTCCAAATTTTCTCCCCTCTTCCCTCCCCACCCACCCTCCCTAAGAAGGCAAGCAATTCAACATAGGCCACATGCGTATCATTATGTAAAACCCTTCCACAGTACTCATGTTGTGAAAGATTAACTATGTTTTCCTCCTTCTTAACCTATCCCCCTTTATTGAATTTTCTCCCTTGACCCT
>CM053624.1:49399154-49428728 GCA_028646595.1 Phalanger gymnotis | reverse complement strand
ATCAGGGCAGTTCTCCTTGATAATTTCTTAAAAGATGATATCTAGACTCTTTTTTTTTTTGATCATGGCTTTCAGGTAGTCCAATAATTTTTAAATTCTCTCTCCTGGATCTATTTTCCAGCTCAGTGGTTTTTCCAATGAGATATTTCACATTGTCCTCCATTTTTTCATTCCTTTGGTTCTGTTTGATAATATCTTGATTTCTCATCAAGTCACTAGCTTCCACTTGCTCCAATCTAATTTTTAAGCTAGTATTTTCTTCAGTGGTCTTTTGGACCTGCTTTTCCATTTGGCTAATTCTGCCTTTCAAGGCATTCTTCTCCTCATTGGCTTTTTGGAGCTCTTTTGCCATTTGAGTTAGTCTATTTTTTAAGGTGTTGTTTTCTTCAATATTTTTTTCATGGTTTTCTCACATCCTTCTCATTTCTCTTCCCAGTTTTTCCTCTACTTCTCTAACTTACTTTTCCAAATCCTTTTTGAGCTCTTCCACGTCCTGAGACTAGTTCATGTTTCTCTTGGAGGCTTTCGTTGTAGGCTCTTTGACTTTATTGATTTCTTGCTGTATGTTTTGGTCTTCTTTCTCACCAAAGAAAGATTCCAAGGTCTGAGACTGAATCTGAGTGCGTTTTCGCTGCCTGGCCATATTCCCAGCAAACTTACTTGACCCTTGAGTTTTTCAGCAGGGTATGACTGCTTGTAGTGTAAAGAGTACTTTGTTCTAAATTCGAGGGGATGCGCTGTTGATTTCAGAGCAATTTCTATACAGCCAGCTCTGCCACACCAGCACTCCTTCTTCCTCAAGAACCACCAACTCTGACCTGATGAAAATGTTCAGCAGGCTCTGCACTCCTGCTCTGATCTACCACTTAATTCCTCCCACCATGTGGGCCTGGAGCAGGAAGTAACTGCAGCTGAAGTTCTGTAACTGCACCTCCCCCCTGCTGTCCCCTGAGGCAGTGGCTGAACTGCAAACTCTTTTCACTCTGTCCCCTGCAGCTTTTCCCACTAATCTTCTCTGTTGTCTTTGGTGTTTGTAGGTTGAGAAGTCTGGTAACTGCCACAGCTCACTGATTCAAGGCGCTAAGGCTTGTTCCGCCCAGCTCCTGTTCTGGTTGGTCCTGCCGCCGCTGGCGCTGGGCTCCTCTCCCCTCTGCTCCATGCTTGATAGACCTCATCCAGTGACCATCCAGGCTGTCCTGGTCTGGATCCCTGCTTCCCTCTGCTATTTTGTGGGTTCTGCAGTTCTAGAATTTGTTCAGAGCCATTTTTTATAGGTTTTTGGAGGGACCTGGCAGGGAGCTAATGCAAGTCCCTGCTTTCCAGCCACCATCTTGGCTCCTCCCCCAGCACATATGACTTCTTATCCTAGATAGCTTGGCAATGGACATGGAGTCAGGAAAACCCCAGTTCAGTTCAAGCTTCAGATACTGTATAACCCTGGGCAAGTTAATTAACCTCTGTTTGCCTCAGTCCTCAATTGTAAAATAGGGGTTATAATAGCATCTGACTCACAAGGATTGTTATGAAGATCAAATGAGATAATATTTATAAAGTGTTTAGCACTGTGGCAGGACAAAGTGGCATAGTAGCTGCTAGGTGGCACAGTGGACAGAGCACTGGGCCTGGAGTCAAGAAGACCTGAGTATAAATCTGCCTCAGACGCTTATTAACTGTGTGACTCTCGCAAGTCACTTAACCCTGTTTACCTCAGTTTCCTCATCTGTAAAATGAGTTGGAGAAAGAATGGCAAATCACTCCAGTATCTTTCCCAAGAAAACTCCAAAATGGGGTCACCAAGACTTAGACATACCATAGTTGTTATTTAGTCATTTTTCAGTTGTGTCAGGCTCTTTATGACTTTATTTGGGGCTTTCTTGGCAAAGATACTGAAATGATTTGCTATTTCTTTCTCCAGTTCGTTTGAGAGATAAAGAAACTGAGACGGACGGGGTTAAGTGGCTTGTCCAAGGTCACACAGCTACCAAATATCTGAAGTCATATTTGAACCCAGAGGACTCTTCCTGATTCCAGGCTCAGCGCTCTACCCACTGGGCCACCTACTTTCCAGGGCCGTAGTAGGTCCTTAATAAATATTTGTTCCCTTTCCTTCCCTCACTATGTCTCCATCAATAAATTGAGAATAGCAATATCTACAGAACCCACAACACAAGGTTCAAAGGTTCCTAAGTTTAGAAAGGGAAGGTAATAGGAGGTCAGCTAGTCCAATCCCATCATTTAACAGGGAAGGAAACCAGCGTCCAGAGAAATTAAATAACAAAATCAGCAAGAAGTTATTAAGTGACTCTTATGGGCAAACAGCTTGCCATGGTATATTCCTTGTGAATAAAGACAAAAAACAATATAATCCCTGTTTGCAAGCAGCTCTTGTTCTACAGAGTCTGACTGGTCCTCTGATTCTAAAGTGTTTTATAATATAAAAGAGAAGTGTACATTATATATGTACATAATATTTGTATATCCTTGCACATAAACACACACAGATGCAAGTTTATGAATACTACTCCATGGAACAACATAGTTTAAGCAAACAAAAAACCATAGCCTAAACTGTGAGCCATATTGAACTGAACCTTTCCCATTACAAGTCCTATTTTTCTTTCCTGTCTCCCTGAATTTGTTAAAAGATTATTCATCAGGCATAGAAATCACACTCTTAGTACCTTTGTTTGTGGGTTTAACACCTATGGAGTAATCTCATAATTCTAGCTTTCTAAGTACATAAAATAATGGTTGGTGCTGAGCAGAGTTATTATTTAATATTTTATAAATCACTTGAATGATTAAATATACTCATTAAGCCCCTGAATGGCACCTAAATTGGGAGGATAGTACCTTAGAGGATAGTATTAAAATTCAAAGTGACCTTGATGAATTAAAAGAAATTTTTAGTAATAACCAGCTTGAAATTTAACTAAGATAAGTGACAAATTATGCAACAAATGAAGGGAAAAATGTGCAGTGAACTCATCAGAGGCACATCTTGCTTTCAAGCACTCATTGATGTAATTAAATGATAAAGTCTTTCTTGACATTTTTCACTGTCTCTTCTTTACTCTCCTGTAAAAGAGACATTTTGAAACAAAACATAAATTACTTGGCCAAACACAGGGAAAATATGACCCAGAAATACAGGAAGGTTGAGGAAGGAGTTAGCAACTTATCTCAGCAGGTGCTCTGAATAAGCTAGAAAAGCAACCCTGTTGATTTTCAGCATGGTCCCAGAGGCAGCCATGTTGCTATTCCTCTCTGCCCTTCTCCTATTCCAAAATATTCTGGAGGGGAAAAGAGTGTTGAAGCCCCTCCAGAATGGTTAAATAGTTGTAGAGAGAAGTGAGTGATGGGCACCTCTGTATTTCACTGTACGCACTCCTTTTTCAACTTCACCTACCAGTAGTAGGAATGGAAGAGGTTCTCATCCAAAAATATGCCTTACCCTTAAGATTGACCGATTTATACTATAAGCACAGGGTCTTTAAGAAAGGTGAGTAAAAACTGCTACAATATTCATAATAAATAGAGGTTACTTCCATCTGTGTCAAGGCAAGGGGAAGAGAAGGGATCAAGGTTAGTTTTCACAAAGGAGGTGACATTTAAGTTAGGCTTTGAAAGATAGACAGCAGAGATAGATGACATTCATGGAACAAGGATTAGAATGAACAGTGGCAGAAAACAAGGAATAGATTCAAGGAAAGTCAAATAGTTCAGTTTGGTTGATAGGTGTCGAATGTGAAATGAGCAGCATGAGTTAAGTTTGAAAAGTTAGGCTGGTCTTGAATACCAGGCTAAGGGGTTTATAGTACTCTTCCTACTTTTTTGCCTACAGTTGATGTCACTGATGGTGATTGCTTTGAGTAAAGGTTTGGAGAAAACATATGATAATAATATTAATATTAATAACATTTATTCACCTACTACTTGCCAGACATTGTAATAATAATAATAATAAAAATAAAAATAACACTTATATAGCCCCTAAGGTTTGCAAAGAACATGTTACCCCTTTTGAACCTCTCACAACCCCATAAGATAGGTCCTATTATTATTCCCATTTTAGAAGTAAAGAAACCGAGGTTCAGAGAGGTTACTAGCATAGTTTGTCCAGGGTTATACAGCGAATATTTGAGGCAAGATTTGAATTGAAGTCTTTTTGACTCCTAAATCTAGCACTCTATCCATTATATCACTTATCTGCCACTACATTCAGCACCAAGTCCTTAAAATAGGAAAGATCAGAGGAAAATGATCAGGGAGAAAAGCCCAAACATTGACCTCAGAATCTCCTTATTTTACAGTTTTCAATCCATTTACAGCACTGTGGGGAGAAAAAAAAGAATAGCAGCCTTTGAGGAAATTAAGAACTTCATCTTAAAAGTGAATGTCCCCAATAAAGTAGGAAAAAATATAATAATGAAGTAGAACTATTTCTCAATTTTCTATTTTCCAAAATTTTCTCTGAGGTATACCTGCTCTTTAAATCCATCACATACACCTACATGCAGAGCTGCTTTTTGAATGCTGAATGGATTGACTATTTTCACAGCAGCAACACTCATGAAATGACAGAACAAATTATTATTTACCTGGATGCCAGGCAGATAATTTCATTCTACATTGAGCTACAGTCTAAAATGGATATATATGGGCATACCTGTATTCCCATATAGATACATGTATATATTTATATGCATTGATTCATGTATCCATTGTAATAAATTACAGAACCAAATGTCTTTTTGGAGTCAGAATGCTGTCTTAACACAGCTGTTTGCTGAAAGCAATAATGCTTAAAAGAGAAAGAGAACATGTCTATCTTTAAAAAGATACCATAATTAATAGGTCAGTCCTTGCAGAAACACAATCTGGATCCTGGATGATTCATTCATAATTCATATACACCACTTGTCATCCATAAACATACAGAATTATTAATGAATGACTGCGTATGTTTTCATTCACATTGTTTTATTATTCAACTTCTCTATTCTCTGTGACAAGAAGAATGCTCTCTTTGCAGGATGTCAATACTTTCATCTTTGTTATCACAAGAAAAAAGTGTCTTATTATTGATTTTGTTGTATTGGAGGAGTAGGATTCAGTGGCCTTCTATTCCATAATCTCTCATTTACTGTTTCTCGTGTAGAGTGAATAGCAGAAGACTTAAGAATGAATAAAAAATAGAAACAACAAAAATGGCAACTGGTTTTCTTGGTGTTGCTTTTTTTTTTTTTGTTAAGTGGAATTTGATTTTGTTTTGTACATAACCTGCTGCCATAATGCATCAAGTTCTAATAGAAACATATAAATACTTTGCTTATAAAAAGGAGCTGGCAATATAAATACTTTGCTTATAAAAAGGAGATGGCGTATCAGCTATATCAGGAGGAAGAAAAGACCAAATAATGCACAGATTTCTCATAATAATTTGTACAGCAAGGCCACTATATTTTCTATGATGTTCTATATCATATATTGTATAGTCTCACAGACTTAAAAATTATGAAAAAGGAAATGAAGTCATCATCTAATAAGCACCACTGAGTAAGGAGGGGGCAAAGAATTCCAGAGCTTTATAGTTGGAAAGGATACTAGAATTCTTGTAGCCCAACCTATTCATGAACAATGATGTCCTCTACAATATACTGGATAAGTAGTCATCCAGTGTTTACTTGGAGATGCCCAGGGAAAGAGAGCACATGACCTTCCTAGTCAGCTGTAATGTTAATTAAGGTGGGACTTTTTTTTTTTTTACTGTTTTCTCTTTTAGAATGCTAAAGTAATCAAGTGCCTTTGATTAGTCTGGCCTTTGTTTCTTTGGTTAAATCCCAAGTTTTTGATGACCTGCTTAAGAAACCATAACGCCTAGTTCACATAGGTTTGAGTCACTTGGCTGTGACACCCTTTGACTTTGAACAGGGTGTATAAACTCAGAGATTAGCATAAACTCACTCACTGGAAGAGTGTCCTGTGATGAAACTCTGGGCGGCTGTTGCTAAGAGCCCTCTACTCAGAAACCCAGATGTTGGTGCTTCCCTGGTAACTATGTACTGAGATGCTGGACCAAAAGCTAGAAGCCTGTGTACTGTTTTGTGTTATTTGATCTGTTGATATTTTCAGTTTGTAATTTCTGTTTGTATTTGCTCTGAAGTTCAGAGTCCTGGCTTTGCCCCCCGAACTGTGTATGTTTGATTAAAGTGAGATTGTTAATCCCTTAAAGTCGCTTTCCTCAGAAAAGCAGATCAAAGAACCTGCGTTGGCAGCTCTTCAGTGTGCTGGTGTCATTGGCTTTACACAGCCACAGTAGTGGCAAGCCACGTTGTTGTTACATCGACTCATTCTACTTTTGGATAGCTCTACTTATTAGGATTTTTTTTGTCTTTACATCAAGCTTAAATTAAAAACCTATATAACTTTTACCCATTATTTCTATCCTTTGGAGCAAAGCAGAATAAGTTGAATCATTCTTGCGTATTACAGCCGTCTCTAGGCTACACATGTCCGGTGAATTCTCACACAGTATGCGGGTCCTTTACCCTTCTGATTGTCCTCATTTGGATGCTCTATGGTTTGTCAGTGTCACCCCATTAGCACAATGGTATATCAACACAGGGAAAGGGTGAAGAATGCCAGTCAGAGACACAAAAAAGACAATGTAGAGAAAGGTTGAGTTAGATGAATTCGTTCAGTTCTTTTGTTCTCCCTACATATGAGGATGGGGTAAGGCTAACAGTGCCAGGGCCTCATGACATACTGCAAAAAACTCATAAGGGGCCTTTACAGACCATGGAGCTCTGGGGATAGTTATCTCAGCTGAGGAGATACTAATACTGCAATGAACGTCTGACAACAAAGGAAGATTGAAGGAAGAAAACGGCTACATTGAGCAGTACATGGAGTCTGTAGCCCTAGACCCTGAGAACAGCAAGAACTGACCCATCCCAAAATGTTTAATAAGTAGTTAGGGGACCAGAAAGGATTTCTGCCCCTGGGGAAGTTATTTATGGACTTTAACCCCAGAGAAATCTCTATCATCTGGGCCAAGAGAGGCAGCATGTCATAATTCAAAGAGCAGAAGTTTTGGAGTGAGATGATATGAGTTCAAGTCTGAGCAAATAGTTTCTGATCTCTGAACTCCGGTTTTCTCATCTAGAAAATGAGGTTGGATGGAATCCTAATAAAGCTGCCCACAGCCCCAATATTCTAACTTCCTTATAGGCCTCACTGAACAGCAGGCCCACTGTACCTACCTAGCCCACCACCCCCCAATATCCTAACTTCTCCATATACGCCTCACTACTCACTAGAACAACAGGTGTGTCCATGAACTCGTATATCTCACAGAACAGCAGGCACATCCTTGTGACAGGATCCCAGCCACTGCCTCTAGCTAGCCACTGCTCCCAGACCCATTCCTCATATTTCCCACAGAAACAGCAGGTATGTCCATGCACTCAACCGCAACCACATCCATCTAGCCATAGACAGAACCACAATATTCAGCCAATCAGAAAGCAGTACCACCAGGATGCCCAAGCAAGATGTGGACCGCAAAACAATAGAAGGGACTTTCCTAAGTGGGCACATGTGCAGTAATAATAAAGAATTGACCTAGAGTGAACATATGACATAGAGAGGCTTATTATGGCATTATCATATATATGCACCCCACCAAATGGGTTTTTCTGTATGCATTGTGAGTAATTGCATGTGCACTTCCACTGTGGAGGGGATGCCTCCCCTATTACTTAAGCCCATAATAATACCCTCTTATCTTTTTAATATTTATATTTTCTGTTATGTAATTGCACTGTATAAAAACCCATCTTGCTTTCTCTGAAGTTGCTGGTTCTTCTTGGAACTTAGCCCACTTCATGAGAGGCCTCAATCTCAGTAAATGCTTATACTTGGATTAGAGGTATTCTGACTGAATTCTTTGAGATGATTCCATCACAACATATCTTGAAACCACAACAGTTCTTGGTGTCCTTGGGTAGGTGTATTGGGAATCAAGATGGGCTCTTAGCACTTATTCAACCAAGTGCCCTTGAGGAGTTTGGCCTTTGTTTCCTTGATTAAATTAGGAACCCTTGATGACCTCCTTGCCCCAAGGGAAAGCCTAGTTTACATGGGTTTGAGTGACATGTTTGTGACATCAGAGGCTTTTAGACCACGTGGGTTTAAGTCGCATTTTTTTGAGGATTTTAGGTTATATAGATGAGTCACATGTATGACTCACCTTTTACCCTGAACAAGATATATAAACACAGAGGTTGGCTTTCTCTTTCGGAGCTCCAAGCCACAGCAGGAGTGATGCGTGACTCTAGGCCAGCCACTGTTACGAGCTCCCTGGCTTTGGTGTTGATGCTTCTCTGGTAACTATGAATCGAGATTTGAATCAGACAAGATCTGTTTGTTGAAGTTCATAATTTGTTTGTGTTTCCTCTGAAGTTCAGGGTGCTGGCTTTTCTCCCTGAACTGAGTGAATGATATTTGCATGCTGGATTAAAGCAAGCTTGTTAACCCCTTAATGTTGCTTTCCTTAGTAAAGCAGATCAAAAGAACCTGGGCTTGCAGCTTTCTTGTTGTTGGGCTTGTGTTGGTCCTTCACCCCACGGCAGCTGCTAGCTGGATTGTTGAAGCAGTAGGGAGAGTCTAAACCTCAGCAGTTGGACTGAATAATCTCTGGGGTCCTTTTTATATCTAAATCTATGATCTGAAGTTGGTTTGCATTATATCCCACCCACTGGGGTAGATTGCCTCCTGAGCTACTCTGTATATTCTTGAAATTGAACTGTTTCTTCTTTTATTTCAAGGAGACTGGGGATACACTGATGCCAGTGTAAACATGGCTAGAAAACAGGAAAGACAGCTAAATAGCAGATTCATCAGCCCTTGTAAGAGTAAGGGACCATGGTAATGTAATAGAGACCTTCTAATCAACCTGAGGAGTCCTTTCCCCAGCAAACATGGTAACATTCAGGTGATGGCTGTTTGTTAGAAGGGAGTATCTCTCATGGAGCAAATAAGTCATATACCAACCTCTTGCTGAGTAAACATGAATTCTTCCAATTGATCCTCAATTATTGTAGTTTCCATGTTGATTATTTGGCTGCTGGCTAAGAGAATAGACTCTCGTTGGGGCAACTGCCCTACTCCTTCCTTGTCCATAAGACTATACTGTGATACATTTCTACCTGTTTTATACTTTTCATCTCCCATACTTTTGCCTTTGGACTTTCAACAAAGGGTGCAATAAATGTCAAGATGGATTTTTTTCCTCTCCCTTTCTCCTCAAGAGTGAGAGTGATTTATTGCAGAAACACATGAAAGTGAAAGATGTGTTCTTATAACTGAATTGAGAGAAAAGCTGAAGGACCCCCATTCCTGAACCCCAACTCCCTGTGTAGAAAATAAGAATTTTGAATTCCCTAGGCAGGAATTCCAGGTTTCCAGAAGAGAAGGAAGATTTATTGGCCAGCATCAGCACTGAGTTTTGTCTTGAAGGTAACAAAATAAAATTCAAGAGTTTTTGAGTTTGAGAGTACTTGAGCTGTGTGCCAGTCATCCAGAGCCAGAAGATATCTTTAACAGCATATTTCTCAGACAAGAGGACTGACAACAGGATTACCTTGCATCTCAAGACAAAAGCCATGTCATAAGGGATCAAGATATCCAGACCTTCCCAACTCTACATGATAAATGCTCAGATAGAATAGGTAAGAGGTTATAAGGGAGAATTTGTTCAGTGTAAAATATCTTTACAAAGTCTAATAGGTATAATTGACTATTTAAGTATCTTCTGCTTCCTATGCTTATTCATTCTTGCCTATGAATCTTTTGAGTCTTACTTATTTTTATGGTGATAAAAACAAGGTAAAATATTGAGAGTACTTCAAGTTGATTCAGCTGAGCAAAGCTTCCTTGCTGAAATCACTGATGTAACAACAATATTGCTAGCGGCTGCTGTGGAGGTGAAAGACCAACAACACCAGCACACAGCAGGGCTGCTAGCACAGATCTTTTGATCTGATTTTCTAAGGAAAGCAACTTAAAGGGGTTTACGATCTCACTTTAATCAAACATACATATGTCATTCACTTAGTTCAGGGGAAAAAGTCAGCACCCTGAACTTCAGAGCAAATACAAACAGATGTTACAAATATAGAAAATATAATTAGAGCAAATAACACAAATGAAAAGATAGGAGGCTTCTAGCTGTCTGACATACATAGTTACCAGAAAGAAAAGCACCAACTTCTGGGTTTTTAAAGCTGGGAGGCTCCTTAACAGCTACCCAGAGTCTCCACACCAACACTCTTCCAATCAGTGAACCCCCCAACAAAATACTAACTTCAGAGTATATACACATTTCTTCAGGGGTCAGAGCACTTCACACCTCTCCAGGGCTTCATACTTCTCATGACCTAATTAGCAAAAGGGTATGGGCCTTTCAACAAACAAAGGCAAGAATCAAACAAAGGCATTAGATTGCCTTAGTGCTGAGAAGCACTCCAAAACAAAAGAAAACAAAAAGTCCCACTTTGCTTGTCCTTACCATCAATTACAATCTACCATCTAGGTATCAGAGCACCCCAGGAGCTCCTACTGGCTACTTATACCTGTATGATAAGGAGGAGACATCAACAGTTTGAGTCTTTAGTCCCTGGAGCCAATGAAGTTTCAAGAAAGATCTCAATATCTCTTAAGTAAAACATCTAGCTGACTTGTATGGAGTAGGAAGGTGCTAATATATTCCCTCTACTGAAAAGGAAAATACTCATTTCCAAGGGTGTTTTGCTTCTGAAGAAAATAGAAAAGCCACAAAAAGAAAAGCTACCATGATTAAATAGATTTAAATCAGTCCTCTATGCATGTTCTATAGAATTGGCTATGCAATGATGGACTCAGGCTTTTAAAGCCCTTCACAACCTGGCTGTATCCTCATCTATGTTTGCTGTTTTGTTACATATTTCTCTCTTCTCTCCTTGCCATGCTCTATAATTGAGCTGATTTGATGTTTTCCTCAATTCTTCAAAGGCAGGATTCTATCTCCTGTACCATTGCACTGGTCTTCCTATCTGCCTGGAATTCTCTCCCTCTATACTTCAACCTCTTAAAATACTTCGCTTCCTCCAATACTCGCTCCAGATTACACCTTCTCCACAAAGTTTTTCCTCATCCTCCCAACAGCTAGCCTCCTCTTTCTCTAACTACATTTTTAACTACTCTCTTATTTGTTCAGCATATAACTTCATATGTACATGGAGAGAATGTAAGTTCTATGAAAGCAGCAATTATTTATTAATTTATTTTTCTTGGTAGCCCCAGAACCTAGCACAATTTTTGACACGTAGTAGATACTTAATAAAATACTCACTGATTAATTGATGAATTCCCACTGAAGATATAATAGCCATGATGAAACTGTGGATTTTACTTCAACAACCCACCTCTGACACCTGTTGTCTGTGTTACTTCAGACAAATCATTTCTTTGAGTTGCATTTTATCTTGTAATATGAAGGGGTTGAACTAGATCAAGGACTCCACCTTTGGTCTTGGAATTTTTTTTTTAATATACTTGGTTTCCTTTGTAATCCTATGGTTTTATTTTATGCATTTAAAATATTTTTGAGAGGCAATCCGTAGTCTTCATTAGATTGTCAAAGAGGTCAATGATTAAAAAAAAATTAAAAAAGGTTAAGAAGGGATGGACTAATTTATTTTATTTTATTTTTATGGAATCAATTTTTAAAATTTCTTAAAAGATAGAAAAAATGGCCTGTACTAGATGGTCTCCAAAGTTCCTTGTATCCCAAGAACCAATGATCCTTTCCACAGAGCAAGTGAATACAAAATATATTCATGAAAAGTTGGAACACATTGAGCAACAAGCCAGTGTCTCTATATAAGACAACAGAACAAACAAGATTAGGGATGCTTGGAGGAGAGGTATTACTCCATAGATCAGCCCAGGAAGGAGCCTCCAGAAAAATTCCCTCTAATCCAGTTAAATGGCACTACAGTGAAAGCATTCCCCACCTCATGCAGTCGCTTTGGATAAACAACTAAACTAAATATTGTAACAAAAAGAGCTTTTACGTGTTGACTTTTTAAAGGGAAATATTAATTTCAGAGAGAGAGATGCTTTGCCCTTAAGGGAGAAAAAAATGTATCAACTTATCTAAATAGACTTAAATCACTCCATTTTTAAACCCAATATAAAACTCTTCAAGCTTTCAAGGGTTCCTTTACTTCACTGTCGCTGAAAAAGCTGGACAGGAAAGACAAGGAACAAATATACAAATGCACAAGAATAGAAATTATACATATACACATATATACATACAAACATAAATATGTATTTCTGGCTTTTTTGCCAAAACTGAAAATGAGTGATCTGTGGCTTTCCAAATTATACTGGCTCCTTTTCTTGCTGCTTATGAGGAAAAATTAGTGTTTGGTACAAAGTAGAATGGGCCAGGACCTCCCCAAGACCCAGATTGTTGGCCTTTTATTGCTCCAGTCTCCATGATTTCATTCAGCAGTTCATAGCACAAAGACCACATAGATGTAGCACCTACTACATATACTCAAATATGTAGTAGATACATGTGTGTATGCCCATATGTACCATGCATGTATATTACACATGTACCTTTATATAAATACATCTATGTTCATATACACATATAAATATGCATATATACTTTTATTCGCTAATCCTTTGGCAGTGCCTTTCCCTCATCTATTTAGGATATAGTGCAAAAGCTTCATGCTTGAACATAGTAGGTTTTCTTGGCTCCTGCTTTTTGTAAGAAAAAAATGTTCTGGTAAATTTTCCACAAATCTTTTATGACCATTTTATAATTTTATATAATCTGTTCATGGAAAGCCATTTGGCTCTGGGAGATCCCAGGTGTCTCAAAACTACATATGTACAGAGCTCAAAGAACTGTTAATTAAGTCTCACTATGATGGTTCTCATTTTATAAACAAATATAAAATTAAGATACATGGAGGCATATTGATTTTTACTTATCATTAATAGAGGTGCTATCACCAAGGACCCTAGTTAAAATATGCCCGCCCAACCCAGTCAGGATTCCTTGGTTTTCTCATTTCTGTCAACAAGAAAATGGAGGGCAAGGAGTCAAAGATATGTGACTTCACTAAGATGTTTTTTGTTGTTTGTTTTTTTAAGTAAGCCCATTTCATTCATTTAACAAACATATAGTAAATGTTATCGATGTTATAGTCACTGTGTTGGGCATTGGAGACATAAAGACAAAAATGAAACAGTACCTACTTTCAAGAAGCTTACAGTCTATTGTGGGAAATGGCATATACACACATCAGGAAACACAATATGCACATAACACACAATCTAATGTCATTTGATGCAATCAGGATAGGCTGATCTAGATATCCCTGATATTTAGGCTTAAGTACAACTCATTTAAGGGACAGAATATGATTGATTATCTAAGAAAGGAGATTGGGAAGGATCATCGCTCTAAAGCAAGAAAAGATCTTAGAAATCATTTAGTCCAACACTCCTGTCCTGCAGATGAGAACACTGAAGCCTAGGAGGAAAATCAAGCATGAAATCAGAAAAGAACAGGGTGATAACAACTTGGGTAGGAGAGAGTATCTAAAATGAGAGGATGATCATTCCAAAACGTGGAAAGAATCCAAGTAGGACAAGATGGGGGGGAGAGGGGAGAAAACCTTGGTTTTAGTAGTAAGTCAGCAACATCTAGGTGTAGCATCCTTTCTACCACCTCTTTCCTTACACAGATGCTTAAGTGTGCTGTCTGCCTATGTATAAGAACAGTATGATTACATTATTTTAAATTATAGAATGCTTAGTTTGAGAAGAGACAGTACGGATCACTTTGGCTAAGTGCTTCATTTTGTAGGTGAGTAAACTGAGGCCCCAAAATGATTAATTTTCTCCAAATCACACAGCTATTTGGTGGTAGTCAGGAAGAGTAACAACAATGAAGACAATTAAGATTATGTAAAGCTTTAAGATTTGCAAAGTACTTTACATTTGTTGTGTCAACCATAATTACAGTTTACCTTACGATTCATAGATAAAGCAACTAAGGACAGGTGAGGTTAAATGACTTCTATAGGGTCACACAGCAAGTAATTAGGTGATATAGGATTTGAACTCAGGTCTTTCTGACTCCAGATCCAATGTTTTATCCACTGCACCAATTTGTGACTTCCTTTTGCCTGAATGTAAGTGACAATTTCATCTTCTTTATCTTGAAAGCAAGGAAAGCCAAATGCTATTTAGTTACTCCTTTAACCTTGATGAATATAATTGCCTACATAATGAAATATATGCTTTAGCATACAAAGAAGTCATTTTTTTTTGCAACACACTAAAAAGAAAAAAAAAACCTTAGCAAAGACTGAACAGTGTGTCACAGCATTTTTGAAAACCATTTATTTGGGGACAATTTTGTTTAAATACCTTAAATTTCCTATATTTATCTTTCTCACTATTCACTAGGGAAATGTTCAGGAAAGTTGAGTGTTTGATGTAGAGAATTCATTGCATCCTACTGTTTCCTTCTCACCCACAGATGTAATCCTATATACGATCTCACCCTCTTTAAAATGGAATTTGGAAAACTGTCATCCACAAATGAAAGGGTTTTAGTTTTAGTATTTGTACTTGCTTTATTTAACTAGAGGAGGAAGAGTAGATAGCCTAGCCAGAATATAAGAATTTACACATAGCAGCCCATAAGGAGAGACAGTTTCCTCTCAATACAAAATATTTGAAACAAGGATAGTTAGATTCCTCTCTACCCCAATGCATAATATACTCAAAGTGAGAACCTGAAAAGACTTTGGCTTAAAAGGGCTAAGGTCTCCCATTGCATCCTGGACCATCTCCACTTGTCCTGATGAATATCTGGGCACCAGACCCGGATGGCTCAGGAGAAGAAAGTGAGGCTGGTAACTCTGCACAGTCCTCCCTCACTCAAATCAAAGTCAATTGCAAGTCATGTCATCATCTACCCCATGTCATGACCCTCTTTGAGAACAAAAGACAAATACAACCACAACCACAACAACAATGGATAAATCTTTATTTAACCTGTTTCATTTTGAAATGTATCACACTAGACATTGTGGACAATATTCTTATTTCAGAATCACAAATAACTATCTGAAGAGAGATTCTGGTGAGCCAAATATTAACAGAATGTAGAATCAACTAACCAAAAAGAATAATCACGTGTTTCTGCTGCCACCAGGGGCCATAAACATTAACATTCTTATGCAGGCATTGAAATTCTTCATGGAAATGCTTGAAAGACACATTGAGACATCACTTCAAGTTAGATGACATTGCTAGGAAGACATCTTGACAGTTAAATAAGAGGATCAGATATAGGGAGTGGTGAAAATTAGAGACCACAAAGCAAATAAAGAGGTGAGAAGTGCTAGTGTGTATTTCTGTTAATTTCCAACAAGGTATTGGAAAACAGTAAGTGGAAAAACAGAGTCAAAAATAACCCCAGTCTATAAAAAACTAGAAGTCTCAAGCCTAGAAGAGAATGCTTACTGATACTGAATGTTAAATATATTTCATCTTTTTAGCTACAAACAGATTAAGTATCATTCCCAACTCTATTATTTTTCATTGGCTGTGTACCTGGCAGTTTTTGAACTATATGACCTTATGCAATTCATTTAGATTCTTTGTGACTTGGTCTCCTCAACCTTTAACAATTTGGGCACTGGACTAGACCAGGGATTGCTAACCTTTGTTGTGTCATAGACCCCTTTTGGCAGTCTAGTAAAACCTTTGGACCCCTTCTCAAAATAATGTTTTAAATACATAAAATATAATGCGTGGGATTGCAAAGAAGCAAATGATACTGAATACAATTACTCCAATTATCAGAATACAAATATATATGCATATATACACACATGTATATATTTATATACATATATATATATAAATTTATATACACACATATATAAAATTCACAAATCCTTTGACATCTATTAAAAAACCTGGTGGTCCATAGACCTCAAGTTAAAAGCTGCTAAACTAGATACCCTTTAAGGTCTCTGCCAGCTCTAAATTCTATGATCTAATGAACATGAGTACTAGATGCACGTCTGGCCCTCAGAGAGATTACACAATGGTTGAGAACTTTTTTCTTAAAAGGGCAATTCGCAAGATGCTACAATTCCATTATTTATTTCTATGAAAAAAATGGCAATGAGTATTATGTGCTATATGTATGTATATATACATATATATGTATGTAATACTCATATGTATGTATATATACATATATATATGTAATACTCATATGGCTATGAGTATTAAAGTGCTATATGAGTTTACAAGAGGGAGAGATCACAATGGAATAAAGTTTTGTATGAATTACAGGTGTTAGACATCAAAGAAAAATCAGGGAGAACCTCCTCTAAGCATCTCATTTTCAGATAAGGAAAATTGAGGCTCATAGAGAGAAAATTCTATAGCCCACTGTCACATAGGTAACAAATAGCAGAACCAGGATTAAAACACTTGACTTCAACTCCAGGACTCTTCCCCTACACTATGGAGGGAAGTTCCTGCAGAAGAAGAGATTTGAGTAGGGGAACATTTGGATAGTTAGTAGGCACATTGGCAAATTGATGTTTGTGCATAGCAAAGTACCTTGGATGGTAAAGTTGAAACTATCATGTGAGACATGTTTGGAAAACCTTAGAATGATGACTGAGGAGGAGGGGAAACTTAGGGGCTTGGAAAGAATCACATATTTTTTTGGAGTCATGAGGGACCATCAATATCTATGTCCAATTTACCCTGTAAGAGAATACCCTATATGATATATGCAAGTGTGTATCTAGCCTCTGCTTGGAGTCATCCAAGGGGACTGGGGGAGGAGGAGCCCACTATGCCTTATAAGGAAGCCCATTTCACTTTAGGATTACTCTGGTTATTAGGGAGTCTTTCCTTAAAGACACGTATAGGCAGCTAAGTTGGGCAATGGACAGAGTACCAGGTCTGGAGTCAGGAAAACCTGAGTTCAAACTTGGCCTTTAGCTGTGTGACCTTAGGGCTTAGGCAAATCACTTTTCCTCTGTTTTCTTCAGTTTTCTCAACTCTAAAATGAGGGCTAATAACAAAACCAAGGTTGTTGTGAGGATTTCTAAGGGACTTAGCACATTGCCTGTCATATAGTACATACTATATAGATATTTATTCCCTTCCCTTTTATGTCTAGGTGGTACAGTGGATAAAGCACCAGGCCTGGAGTCAGGAAAACTGACCTTCCTGAGTTCAAATTTGGCTTCAGACATTTAACAGCTGTGTGACCTTGGCTAAGTCACTTAATCCTGTTTACCTCAGTTTCTTCATCTGTAAAGTGAGCCAGAAAAAGGAAATGGCAAACTATTCCAGTATTTTTATCATGAAAACCCCAAATGGGTTCATGAAGAGTTGGATACAATTCAACAACAACACGTTTAATCTAAATTTTCTTCTTATCCATTGATCTTATTTCTGACATCTAGGCAAAACAGAACAATTTTAATCACTTCTACATCATAATTTTTCAAGCCTCTGAAGGAATGTCCCCCTTGATTCTTCTCTTCTCCTGGTTTAAATATAATTAGCTCCTTAAACAAAATTTTCCTTAACATCAACTTGGTGATCTTCACCATTCTGGACACTCTCCTCTGGAGAGTTGTCAGCTTATCACTGTTCTCCTTGAAACAATGGTGGAAAAGATCCCACTGGATCTAGAACTCAGGAGTATAAGTTCAAATTCTACCTCTGAAACATTACCTATACAGCCTTATGCAGGTAACTTAACCTCCCTGGGCCTCAGTTTCTTCAAAAGTAAATGGGGAGGGGGTTGGATTAGATGGCGTCTGAGGTCCCTTCCATTTTTAGATCTATATGTCTGATCCTAAAATAAAGTGCCCAAAACTAAAAACAGTAGCATAGATGTTCTCTCACCAGGATAGTTTTCAATGGGGCCACCACATTGTTATTCTCAAAATTTATGTCTCATTTAATGTAGTCCAAGATTATATTAGTTTTGGGGACTGCCATATTATACCACTGATTTATACTGAACTTGAAGTACATTACAATCCCCAGATTTCTTTGAGATGAACTTCTGTGTAATCAAGCCTCCTCCATCTTATTTATGCAATGATTTTTTTTAAAAAATTTAAGTGAAAGACTTCCATATATATATATATATGTATGTATATATATATTTCTATTGAATGCTATCTTATTAGAATCAGCAGAATATGTAAGCCATCCCTCCAGCATGAATCAATTCTTTTATCCAAATCATTGATTTAAAAAAAAATGACAATTAGGATGGGGTCAAACACAAATCCTTGGTCATTGTACTTGACACTTTCTTTTAACTTAACATTGGAGAGTCAGTGACTGTTCTTTGCATCTAGTGGCCAGTAACTGTTCTTCCTTTTCACAAGAAAATAATGAACTACTTTATTAAATACTGTATTAAAATCTTCGTAAGCTGTATTTACCACATTACCCTGATTTACCAGCTTAAGAACACTTTAATAAAAAAAATTAATACGAAGTCATTCAAGAATAATCTGCTCTTGCTGAGGGCATTCTGCATCTTTGTGAGTTTCAATTCCTTGTGTATATGTTCACTAACTGTTCCTTTAATAATATGTTCTATGATTCAATTCATTTCAAACATTTGTTAAGGGCCTATTTATTTGAGTGTGTGCATAGCACCATGCTATGCATTAGAGACACAGAAACAAAAGAAAGGCAGTCCTTGACATAAAAACAATGGCATTCTATTAGGGGTATGCAGATATGTCAAAATGAGGTAACTGGAGCATGATTACTAATGGGGATCATGAGAGGTTTCCTGTAGGAGGTCGCATTTGAGTTGAACCTTAAAAGAAGCAATGAATTCTAAGAGGAAATGGTAATTAGAGAGGAAATTCTGGGAATGGGGGATGGGGCATGGCATGAAAGCCAGGAGAAGTGAGAAAACAAAGTAGTTTGGGGAAAAGTTAAATGGGATAGTTTTCTGCAAAGTGGAGTTTGCAGATGTGTAGTATGAAATATTCCTAGGGAAGAATGGGGGAGCTTGATCATGAAGGGGTTTAAATGACAATTTGACACTTTTGCATTTTATTCTTGAGTTTCAAGATTTTTCAGCAAAGGAGTTACTTTGCTAGACTTGGACTTCAGTGAATTCCTATCAGAAGTTTTGCAAGATGTAGTAGAAAGAGTAGAGACTGAAAGGAAGGAGGCAAATACTTTAGGCAGAGATGATAAGGTATTGAACTAGGGCCAGAAGAAAGTACTATGCTTCATTATTCTTCTAAGCTCCACACTGCAACATATTCAAGTTATCATAACAAAAAGATACCATGGCCTAGATTTATTCACTTTTATAATCCAAATGCTTCCTAAACATTCCCAGGCACATTAACTTTAGATATTTTTCATGTAATCTAACTCAAGTTGTCCATATTCATGCAAAGAAGTGGGATTCTGTCTCCTAGAAAGACAAATATCAGCTCAACACATTAAAATGTTTAAATGGAGAAATCACCAGATATTTTCTGAGGCAAGAAAAAAATGCATCAGCCTTAGTGTTTGTTCATTTCAAAGACAATCACATCAAGTATTCTGACAGCACAGAAAAATCACCATGCATCTCTCATACTGCTCAACAATTTAGGTTGTTCTGTGTCATTGAGGGAAGATAATCAGGGGAGATAAAGACACTCAGCCATAATTAAGCATCACATGTTTTACATTCACATCCAAACCAATGTCTACTCTAAAGAATCATAGACAAGACAGACAAATCCATCCAAAGAGGGATCAGGGAGACTGCATAAGAAGCTGAGATAACAGTAGTAAAATGCAAGCAGATGCATGGAAATGACAACTACAAAGTTCTTTTCTACACTTAATCTATCATTAGAAATGAAGTTCTTGTGAGGAATCTTGGGAGAAATAATAAAAAAATTTAAAAGGAAGAAGAAACTTGTCGTAGTGGGTTCACACCTGTTTTCCCTTTTGTGGGTTGCTAAAGCTTACCAGGTGTCTGTACTAAGAACACCACGAAAAAAAATGGTGAGTCCCAGGAGTGAAGGGCTACCATGTTTCCCGAAGAAGTGCAAACTGGCCCAGATTGAAAGAAGAGAGTGAGTCAAAGCTCCCATGCTAATAAATACGGGGGGTTAGGCCTATGATTGGCCACTGCGCTTTCACCTTGGGCAAGGTAGGAAAACCCATTCTCAAAAGAAAAAAAAAATGAAGGAGAAAAAGAAGTTCTAGATCTCAAATTAAGTTATGAAACAATGATCCATATAACTATTTGGTACTAGTTAAAGAAATAGAAAGCTACATCAGGGGAACAGATTATACAAGAAAAAAAAAGTAGTCAAAGTGACTCAGTGTTCCAGAGTTGAATAAAAGGACAGAAAATAAGGGTAGAGTGAAAAAAGTACTGTCGTCATAGGACCTGAATTTAAAACCACCCTGCCATGACCCCCATATGTCAGAAGGTGGATAACTGTGGGATAATCGCTGACCTTACTGGACTTCTATTTCCTGGTCTACAAAACAAGCAGGTTGGATTAAATGGCTTCTGAAATTCCTTCTAGCTCAAGACCTATAATCCTATGATCCTATAACTTGAGGAAAGAATTCCATATTTCACAAAAGCAACTAGATACTGGAAAGTAGCTTGACATGAATTAGTTTTAGACCAACAACAGTATGTGTGTGTGTGTGTGTGTGTGTGTGTGTGTATCACAATACACTCAAAATGGATACATGATTTAAATGTTGATGGCCATGCCACAAAAAAGGAAAGAAAAAGATGAAATATATTTATTAAGTAAAGGCATGAATTCTGAACTGATTAAAAGAAAGAAGTAATCAAAAATATGTCAGAAAATATCAGTGATATGAAATTCAAAAGCTTTGCCCTAATAAAATCAGTGCACCTAAGAAAATACAGGAAGTTGTACATTGGGAAACCTATTCCGAACAAATATCCCTGAAAAGTGTATGATATCCAAGATATAAAAGGAACAAACACAAATGTCAGGCCCATGGATACTGCCAGTGGTGGAATTCAGCTGGTTCACACCGGTTCAGTAGAAGTGGCACTTAAACTGGCAAACCAGTTGTTAGTGAGAGCGGGCCTGAACCTGCCCTGTCAGTGGTAGGGGCTGCACCTCTGCTCAGTTCTGTGGAGAAACGTTGTCAATTTATTTGAATCTCACCACTGGATACTCCTTACCAGATCAGTGCACAAAAGATAAAAAAAATCAGTTCTCAAAAGGCTAAATTTTTAAATATTAACAGATATATGAAATAGTGCTTAAAAATAAGAGAATTTCAAATCAAAGCAAAACTAAGTCTCTACCTCATTGCTAACACTTGGGAAAAGCTGACAAATATTTAAGAGACTGTGGAAACACAGACATAATAACAAAAGAAAGAAACTATTGGGTGAAATATTAACTGGGCCAACTATTCTGGAAGGCAGTTTGGAACTCCATTAAGGAGAAATTAAAATTTCCATACCCGCTGACCCAGAGATGTCACTGTTAGGTATATACTGCAGTGGTATCAAGACAGAAAGACATGACTCTTACATACTCAAATATTTATCACAAGATGTTTTTGTGGTAGCAAAGAACTGGAACCCAAATAGATGGCCATTGAATCACTAAACAAAGTTTGGTTGAGGAAAAGGAATTGAGGAAAAGGAATATGATTGTGCAATAAGAAATATGAATATAAAGACTTCAGAGAAGCATAAGACAATATAGACATATAGATATGGATAAACATAAGTAGAACTAGGAAAACAACATTCACAATGAAAGTAACAATGTAAATGGAAAGACAAGGAAAAAATATAAAAAAAATAGAAAGGAGAAGGGAGAAGACAAAGGAAAGGAAATGTGAAAGAGAAGAAAGATTATGAAATTATAATAATTAAGTTTGGCTCCAAAGAAAAGAAGAGAAAATTCGCCCCCTCTTCCTTCCCTCAAAGAGATGGAGGACTATAAGTGTGAAACATAGCATCTGCTGTCATGTTCCATTGATATATTAGTTTGGCTGAAATATTTTCTTTTTTTC
The DNA here is from genome assembly GCA_028646595.1 of Phalanger gymnotis. Lineage (NCBI taxonomy): Eukaryota > Metazoa > Chordata > Mammalia > Diprotodontia > Phalangeridae > Phalanger > Phalanger gymnotis. The sequence continues at coordinate 49,406,534 of CM053624.1, read as the reverse complement.
TTCCATTTCTTTTTTTTTCAATTTTTGTCATGACACAGCTGCTTTAATGGGGGTAGGGATATATTTGGAAATAAAAGTGATTTTAAAACACTATATCAATAAAATTAAATTTCATTATTTTTTAAAAACATTGTAGAAGTAGTAGATAGTAGCAGGTGTTCAATGCTACATTCACCATCGAATATTGTCATCTTCTTAGTCTTTTAAAAATATGTTTTACCAGGCCTTATGTGTTTACATCGTCTTTCCCTATTCTGCTTCCCTAATCTAGAATAAATTCTATGCTGTGATGAAGAAAAACAGTTACATACAGCATTCCATGCAAAACCATGAGTGACACTTGTCAATAACTTTTGCTGAACTACTTTGTTTTTGCCACAATGGAGAGTTCATGACCTACCTGCCACCCAGGTAGCAATAGAAAAAAGTTAGGCAGAACAAAGAAAAGGAATCAATAGCCAAAAAAAAAAAATCTCTATAAGCCTTAGCTTTAAAGATAATTTTCACCTCTAATGGTTCTTTGTGCATTTTTTTCCCTCAGGTTGTGGAAGGAAAGGAATGCTCTTAGAGGGTCAGTGAGGTTTTTTTTTTTTTTAATGTATTCAGTTTAGCAGAATTTTCAGCTATTCATGCTTTTTATTGCCTTTGACCTTCCAGTTTCTCAGTGATCTTAGGAAGTGTTTATTTGGAGTGATGCGTTGATTTTAATAAATCATCTCAATTTTCTTCTTTTTTATGTAAAAAAAAATCATTGGTATCTTTTACTTTTACATTGCCAAACTTTTCTTCTAGTAATTCCCTTTCTCCTCCCCAAGAATCACTCCATTGTAACAAATGCATTTTAAAAAAAGATGACAAGAATTTTTTAATCAACCAATAAATACAAAATTGCAAATATGTGCAATATACCACACCCATGGACCTACTACCTCTGCAAAGGAGTAGGATGGAGAAAGGGGACAAGTGGTCTTCACTGAGGCCATGTGTTTTCCTTTGATTTTTTTTGGTGGTTCTTTCTATTTACATTTTTGTGGTCATTGTGTATATTGTTTTCTTGATTCTATTTACTTGACTCCTCATAAGTTGATATAAATCCATATTCTTCTGTAGTAATTATATCCATCTTTTCTTAATAGCACAGTCATATTCTGTTACATTTGTATACCACAGTATTTTATTAATTCCTCAAGTATTGGATATCTACTTGGTTTTTAATTCTTTGCTATCATAAAAAAAGCCACTACAAATATGTTGGTGTATAAGAGTCCTTCTTTAGGGTATCTGCCTAATAGTGGAGTCTCTGGGTCAAAGGGCATAGATATGTTAATCACTTTATTTTCCTAATTCCAAATTGCTTTCCATAGTGGTGGTACTGATACATGGCTCCACCATCAATGTACTAGGGTCCCTATCATCATAAAACACTTAAAAATTAATTATTCCCACTTTTCTGTCTTTCCAGTTTTGGGGGTATGAGGCAAAAAATTAGTTTTGTTTTGATTTACCTTTGCAAATGTGTATATGTCCCTCTGTATATTAGTTGTCTAAATACGTTGGATAACAAACTTTTAACTTTTCCCCATTCAACTATCATTTTTAACTCAGGTGTATTTTGTTTTTGCAGAAGATTTTCAATTTCAATGTAATCAAAATTATTTTATCTTTTGTAAATGCCTTTATCTTTATTGATTAAAAGTACATTTCCTACACTTAGCCATGAAAGGCATATGGTCTGTTGCTTCTAGGTATTTAATGGCATAAGCTTTAATATTAAGATTATATATCCATTTGAAGGTTATTGTGGAGTTGATGTAAGTAAGCTTTTGTCCTAAACCTAATTTCTGCCAACTGCTTTCAAGATTTTTTAGCAGCTTTCATCAAATAGAAAGTTCCTTCTTAAGGAATATACTTTTTCCAGTTTATCATGTTTATTATGTTTTTGAGATTTACAGTTAATTTAAACATATTATTCTGAGAAAAGATCAATAAGTTTCAACAGAGTGGCATGGAGGTGTATGACACAAGGAAAATTAAGAATCCCTGACTTAGCCTAATCCCAGATGAGAAAATTGAAGAACAAAGATGTTACTTAGTTTGACTTACGTTCCTCACCCAATAAATAGTAAAACTTGGATGTTCAACCTAGTCCTGATTTATTATCTAGTCTCCATACCTAATGTCCAAAGTTTTAGCCCACTCTACTACATGCATTCTTAAGACATACAAACACATGCATGCACGCATGTGCACACACACACACAAATGGGATGAATTCTATTAAGTTAATGGAGTTCTCACTATTGAAACTTCAGACGTAAGTATGAAATAGGGTACAACACTGTTTGCAACTCCACTGCAGAGAATTTGTACTCTCAAAGTTTACTTATTCTGATATCCTTTTTCCTGTGGCTAGGTCTGGAAAATTCAACTTTGGGATAGGAAGCTTTCCAAATTACTTTCTAATTTATCTAAGATCTAGTTCCCTGAAGTAGATGAAGAACCCAGAAAACAGAAGAGGAATTTCTCTAAAGGAGCTAGGGAGCTGTATATTCAAAGCAGTACAAATAGCAGTTTCATCCCTTTCTATTCTACTGTGTCGTGTTCTTCAAAGGATGAGAGATGAGAAGATTCTGTTAAGATGGCAGAGTAGGTCAGAAAACTTTGGGCTCTCCAAATTTCTTCTACAAAAAAAAAAGACAGAACATCACCTCAGAGCAGCAGAAATACACCTGGGGTAAAGCAGTTGTCCTTCCAAGACAATTTGAGAAGACCCCGGGAAAGACTGGACCACCTGGGATGGAGGTTAGGCCTGAATTAAGTGCAAACAACTCCAGGCTGACTCTGAAGAATCAACAAACAACAAGGCTTGGGGGTAGCTGGTTTGAGAGGCAGCCTCAGCCTTAAAAAGTTTTATTTTACAGACAGTGGGGGGGGGGTCTGATGTCTGAGTAGAAGACTGAAGGAATTCCACTGTCAGAGGGACACTAAACACTGCTGTGCTGACCAGAAACATCCCAGGTTGTGGCTGTGGGGAGAAGGAGCTAGCACATACCTGGTGAATACAAGAGCAAGGAGTGGGACCCTGCTAACTGTGGACACTTGCAGGAAAGCATAGTCCCTGGCTTCACTTCCAGGGCAGAGAGGACAGCTATAATTTGCATTCATGGGAGAGACCACAGGGAAAAAGATCATTTGTGGGACACTGTGACTGGAGGCCCTAGCCATGGCTTAGGAATGCAGAGAAGAGCCCAAGGTTGGGTCCTGACACAAACCTCAGAAATTAACAGTCAGAAGGATTTGAGACTTGAGGCATCTTTCCTCATACCTCAGGACAGCAACATGTTTACACTAATTGCTGCTAGAAACAAAATAAAACAAAAATAAATAAATAAAAATGACTACACCAAGGAGGAAGAACCCAATCATAGATAGTTACTATTGGGATAGAGAAAATTAAGATTCATATTCAGAGGAAGGTAATGGAGCTAAAAAAAAAAGGCCACTCCTTTTTCAATGAGGAACATCCAATCGTTCAAAGGAGAAAAAGAGTTCTTAGAACAAGTTAAAAAGGATTTTAAAAATCAAATAAGAGAGACTGAGGAAAAATTAAAAAAAAATAAGATCTTTAAAAAATCTTATCTTAAAATAAGAAGAAAATCAAGAAAATTATGAAAAGGAATTCAACTAATTTGAAATAGAGAATCAAAAACTTAAGGAAGAAAATAATTCCATGAAAACAAGTTGGGCAAGGGCAAGCTAATGATGTTCTAAGACACTACAAGAAATCATAAAACATAATCAAAAGAAAGAAAAAAAAAAGAGAAAGTGAAACATCTCATCAGAAAAACAACTGATCTAGGGAACGGATCAAGGAGAAATAATATAAGAATAGTCAGATTACCTGAAAATTATGACAAAAAAAGTATCCTGATACAAAATTACAAGAAATTATCAAGGAAAATTTCCCTGAAGTTTTCAAACAAGAAGGCAAAGAAGAAATAGAAAAAATCAACTGATCACTACCTGAAAGAGATCCAAGGAGGAAAACTTCCAGGAATATCACAGTCAAGTTTCAAAGCTCCCAGGTTAAGAAGAAAATATTGGAAGCAACAATAAAAATAAAAAAAAAACCCAACAACTTAAAGATAATGGAGGTACACAAGGAATACACAAAATCTAACAGCTACTACATTGAAGGATTATAGGTCTAAGAATATTATATTCCACCGAGCAAAAGTGCTGGGGTTATAACCAAGGATGACTTACCCAGCAAAATTAAGTATAATCTTGAATGGAAAAAAGGGACATTATACAAACTGAAAGACTTTCAGGTTTTTGTGACAAAAACTTGAGAACTTAGGGGAAAATTTGAATATGACATCCAGGAGATATGTAAGGTAGACATTAAAGACAAATTATAAGGGACTCAATAAGGTCAAATTGCTTACTTTGTATATGTGAAAATGTTAGCAATATTCTTGTAATTGTGATCATTATTTGGGTAGTTTGAAAGAAAATCTTGGGCTGAGCTGAGTATGATGAAGTGATTTAAAAAAATGAAAGTATGTAGGGAGAGACAAAAAGGAGTGATTATCTCGTATAAATGAGGCATGAAAGGAAAAATTGATTCAGAAAAAATCTAGTAGTAGAGAGCACAGGTAGTGCTGAAACTTTATTCTCATCAGGAATAGTTTAAATGAATGACAAGTAGATATAAACACAGTACAGACTTACTTATATTTATGAGTGTAAATGTGTATATGTGTGTATGTTTATAGATATCTGTGTGTGTGTGTGTGTGTATGTGTGTGTGTGTGTGTGTGAGGGAGGGAAAAATAAAGTAAAAAGTGCTCAGCAGAGAACAAAAGAAAACCAAAAGGGAAGCAAAGAAAAGCCAGGCAGCTTTGAAAACAATGTGTAATATTTATTATATAGGTTTTCTTGAAATGGAAATTGTTTTATATTGAATCTTCTCCTATGATGTGCTGTGTATATTACAATGTTTTTTTTTTCGTTTTGTTTTGAAGTTTAAATTTTTTTTTTAAAATTACAGAAAAAAACACGAGGGATATACAGATAGGGTCAAATAGCTCTCATTTTTTATACCACTCACTGTTATTACCATGTGTGTCCGACAAGGCTCTGACCTTGGCCTTTTTCTCTTTTTCCTCTTTACTATTTTATTTGATAATTTCATTAGCTCCCATGGATTTAATTATCACTTCTATGCTGATGATTCTTAGATCTATTTATCCAGCCCTAATCCCTCTATGACCTCCAGTCTTACATCTCCAACTGTCTACTGGGCATCTAGAACTGGATATCTCCTAGACTTCATAAACTCAGCATGTTCCAAACCAAACTCATTATCTTTCTGACTAAACTCTTCTCCCCCTTAATTCCCCTATTATTGTAGAGGGCAACATCATTCTCTCAGTTCCTCAGGCTTGCAACCTAGTAGTCCAAGCTATTGTCAAAGTGCTTTACAAATATTATTTCATTTGAGCCTCATAGCAACACTGAGAAGTAGAGCCACTACTATCTTCATTTTATAGGTGAAACTGAGGCAGATAGAAGATGAATTACTTGCCCTTGAATCACCCAGGTAGTAAGTGTCTGAGATAAGATTTTAATTCAGGTCTTCCTGGCTTCCATTTCTACATCTGTGGCTGTCATTTAGGTATCCTAGATCTTATCTCTTTACTAAACAATACATTTTCATTAGAGATAGGAAGAGTAGGCCTAGCCTTCAGGTAAAATAACTAAGAGGTAAGTGAGTTCCAGCTCAGTCTCCTCCCCCTCCCCAACCTCAAAACAACAAAAATTCCCCCAATATAATAAAAGAATAGTTAATCAAAAACATTGAAAAGGAATCTTTACAAAAAAGCAGGGAAGAGAATGAAGAAATGAATATGTAAAAATAATAAAATTCCTAATAGAAATAAGAAATACCATAGAATAAAGGCATGCCAGAAGAAATCTTCAGAAGGATATAATAATTAGGCAACTGCAACTTGAGTACCATAAGGAGAATGGAATGCCTACAAAAATTCTAGTAGGGATTAGAATCCCTAATAAAAAATTGAAGGATGATATAAAGAGTGAGATCAAGATTTTCTTAATGAAAAATTCAAGAGGATAATCAATTGTTTAGAACAGAAGTTGATAAAGCTTAACTAGATAGTAGATTTCCTGGAGGTGGGGTACCTGAAGGGGATGGAGAATGAAAGAGTTGAGATTGAATGAAACAAGAAGTTGTTAGAGGAAAGACAAAAGAAAGAAAACTGAAAGAACCACATTATATTCAATTGTAGAATTTATGTGTTTACTCATATATATACATACACTGAGAGAGAGAGAGAGAGAGAGAGAGAGAGAGAGAGAGAGAGAGAGAGAGAATGAGAACACACTAGTTCTCTGGAAGCTAACGTGGAAATCATCTAGTCTAACACTCTTTTTTATGAATTAAGACATTGAGAAGAGGGTGATTAAATCAAACCCATGTCCTCTGATTATGAAGAGAAGTTTTTTTTTTTTTTTCCACCGCCTGTTGCTTCCCAAATATAATTCAACTGGAAGACAGAATGCAAATGGATAATATAAGAAGTATTGTCCTGACAGACAGTATGATGAAACACACACAAGTTATAAGATTGCAAGATATAAGATAAAATTTGCACAAAAGATACTGGAAATAAGAGGACAGAGTATAGCAAGAGAGGTCTCAGGTAATTATACTAGGGGCTGTTAGGGGGTGCAGAGGATAGAACACTGGGATAGCTAGGTGGTATTGGGCCTGGAGTCAGGAAGATTCATCTTCCTGAGTTCAAATCTGGCCTCAGATACTTTTTAGTAGCTGCATGACCCTGGGCAAGTAACTTAAACCTGTTTGCCTCAGTTCCACTTCAGAAAAAATAAGCTAGAGAAGGAAATGGCAAACCACTCCAGTATCTTTGCAAAGAAACCTCCAAATGGGGTCACAGAGAGACACAATTGAAATGACTCAAGAGCAACCATGATACTACAGAGGAGTTTTACTCACCCAGGAATGTGATTGTCACAGTCCAGAACTCTGTATCCTAGAACAAGGGGTGGAGTGTGTTGTTAAGCAAAATTGTCTCATTAGCATGGCTTTTCTTTCTTTTGAGTGGAAGTACTTTCAGCTGTTAAGTGCTAAGCCCCAGGCCCAGGGCCCTGTCAGGTGTGAAACCTGTGTGGGTGTGGATTGGTGACTTAGGAGGGGCCAGCTCGGGAACCAATGGTATCTGGTCATTGAGGCAGGGCTTGAGAATGCCGGAAGCTCGGCTGCGAGGAGGGGTGAGCTGGGAGACAACTTCAGCTGCGGCGGTGGCGGAAGGTGTGGAGGCCAGAAGCTGCGGA
>CM053624.1:49376883-49398654 GCA_028646595.1 Phalanger gymnotis | reverse complement strand
TGAAATGGGCTTTCTGGGCCTGGAGTCTTTTTGTCAAGATGTTGGAATGGGGAGTCTGGTTCAAGTTTTTGCTGCGGTGGGGCCTAAATAAATTTCTTGTTGTTTTCTCCTTAGAGAATCTCTCATACCTTGCGATTTCGGACCATTCAAACATATACATGATTATATTTGAGATCATAAATTCGGCCTTCCTACTACAAACTCTCAAGTCAAAGAGTAAATAATCTCAGTGGTCAAGAACTGACAAATCACATGCCAAGGAACTCCATTCAAGTGACTTACCAAAAATATGATAGGAAAGAAAAAAAACTGACATCAAAAAACAAAGGAAAATGATTTGCATTCAATAATAATATTTTATGCAAACTTTACTATAATTTCCCTTTACAAAAGGATAATGAAATTTTTGCAGAATTGTATATTTTGGAGCACTCATTTGAGATGACCGTTGTTGATGTCTTTGAAATGGAAATAGAATAAAGAAATAAAATAGAGGTTAACAAGATTACTACTGATAGTAGATGACTAATAACGATGATGATAAGAGTATATAGCACTTTAAGTTTTACAAAGTGCTTTATAAATATTATTGTATGATCATTACTACCCTGAGGGGTAGGTACTATTATAAACCATGTTTTACAGGTAAGGAAAGTGATTCAGCTAGGAGTTAAGTCATGCAGTTATTAGAACTGGAGTTTTCCTTATTTTGAACCCAACACTGTATTTATTGCGCCACCTAGCTACTTGAAAGGACTAGGTGATGAAACAAATGTTTATTTTGAAAGGAGAGACAAATACTAGTATCCCTTGTGAGTTGACACTTAAACATCATTTTGAGAGAAGAAAGACAAGCTCCATTGCATGTGCTTTAAAAACAAGTGCATTAAGGAATGAACCTGGAAGGAGACTTAGCATTTCTTGTAATTAGTCACTACAAGTAATAATATTTAATAAAGATGGAGAAGTCAAGGATAGATGAAATTTATGAACTATACTCTATTTTATGTACCCAGATTAATTAAAAATATAAAAATCAAGGATTTACAACTGCAACTCAAAAAGAGATATTTAGTAAGACACAGATGAATAACCAAAGAAAGTGGGTGGATTCCTGGACAATACAGAGTGTATTAAGCTTTAATAATTTAAAACTGTGGTAAGCCTTTGGAATACCCCATATAAATGTCTATGCAAATTAGTTAATTTTTTAAGAAGAAGGGGAAGCTAGGTGGCACAGTGAGTAGAGCACCGGCCCTAGAGTCAGGAGGACCTGAGTTCAAATCCAATCTCAGACACTTGACACACTTACTAGCAGTGTGACCTTGGGCATGTCACTAAACCCCAATTGTCCTGCCTTCCCACCTCAAAAAAAAATTTTTTTTTAAGAAGAGATGATTCCTATTAAATATACACTGTTTTTAAAAGTAGAGATGGAAGGTAGACTACACTTGTATATGACAACTACATTTCTAAAATGCAAACCAGAAAGAGATACATCAGAGAAGGAAAGTCACATCCATATATCACAAAGGCATATTAACAGAAATGAATAAATTAATTGAATGAAAAAGCATCAATGCTTACCATGTACAAGGCACATAAATAAAATATTAACAAAATTTCTACTAATATTTTTAAGACACAGAGTATTTCAAAATCATTACTGAAAGTTTTAAGTTCTAATAACTCAGAAGTATAAATGCTTCTTATTAAAACTCATCATAATCACTGTCTTGTGATCTGCATAATTCTAGTCAACTTTTGAACTTCGTAAAAACTTTCACCAGATGCTGCTGAGTTACTGAAAAGAATATATTTATTATCATAAAGATCATCCAAAGAATGAGGTTTTGATATATACATGGCAATTTTGATGTTATATCCAAAGAAAAAGTTTAATTGAGATATGAGGTAACCACAGTGGCCAAGCAAGAGACCATCCTCTACTAATGCACTGATCTGAAAAACTGTCATCCAGAAACTGCTGCAATTCAATATGTAATTATCAGGTCCTCCATCTTTTAAAAATTTTATTCAAAATTTTCAGAAACAAATTCACCTAAAATTTAATTTTCATGATATTTTTGAAGCTTTATAGCATTGATATTTCTGCAGTTATTAAAGCCTAAAATTGCTCACAAGATTTTTAGCCACACTCTTGTGTAAAGATAGGTATATCTAGATTTCTAGATAAATAGATTATATCTGATGTGGATAGCCATGTGGTTGGTGAGGAGATTGTAAAGTAGATAGAAAGTAGAGAGAATAAAATACTAGAAATTAGATGTGTGCCCCCAAATAATGGAAAAATATATGAATAAAAAATAGTGATATGTTATCAGATATGATAAATACAAAGAAATCAACAAAATATGAAGTAATACAAAAAGGAAAAAACTCAGAGCTGAAAGAATGCACATTGACTACAAAATGCAAATCAAATAATAGGAGGAATTCTGGTCAGAGTCACAAGGCTGGGCCCTGAGTCCTCTTCTCTTTCCATGTTCCCTCCCTTAAAGACATCGTCAGTTCCCCTGGCTTGAGTTATTGCTTTCATGCATGTGATTTTCTGATCTATGTGTCCAACTGTTTCCCCTTTTGAGCTCTAAACCTACATCTCCAACTGCCCACTGAGCTTTTGAATTGATGCCCCATAGCTAGCTCAATCTCTACATATCAAAAATAGTCTGTCTTTACAAACTTGCCTTTCTTCCAGACTTCCCTATTGAATGTACCATTCTCCTTATCTCTCAGGATCATAATTTTAGAGTCATCTTATGCTTCTCATACTCAGCTATACCATATAACCAATCAGCCACTAAATTGTGGTTTCTTTTCACCTTCACATCATCATTCAAATATGTCTCCTTATCTTCATTTACACAGCCACCACTCTAAAATGAACCCTTAGCGCCCTCTTATATGAATTGCCTTATAAATGGTTTCCCTGACTCATTTCTCTCTGTCTTCTCCAAACTATCTTTTTAATAGCCAGCAAAGTGAATTTTCTAAATTGTAGATCAGACATTATCACCCCTCTGTTCAGTATACTCCAATGGCTCGCTATTACCTTCAGAAACAAATATAAAATCCAAAATTTGGCAGTTAACAAACATAGCACTGTGCTAAGTGCTGGGGGCACAAAGAAAGACAACTCTGCTATCAAAGAAGAGGAGATAAGAAAGGACTATGTACAAACAAAATGTATACAGGATAATTTAAGAATGGTCTCAAATGGATGCACTAAGATTAAGGATGACTGGGAAAGGGTTCTTGTAGAAGGTGAGACTTGAGCAGAGACTTGAAGGAAGTCTGGTAATCCAGGAGGAGAAGATAAGTGGGGAGAGAGTTGTAGTCATGGGAAATAGCTAGTGAAAATGTGTAAAGTCTGGAAATAAAATGTAGTGTGTGAGGAGAGTATCGCTAGACCTCAGAGTGTATAGAGGGCAGTTAGTGTAAGAAGACTGGAAAGATAGGAAAGGGCCAAGTAATGAAGTGCTTTAAAAGTCAAACGAATGATTTTATATTTAATCCTAGAGCTAATCTAGAGCCAATTGAGTTTATTGAATGGGAAGATGGCATGGTAAGAATGAGCTTTAAGAGAATCAATTTGACAGATGAGTCAAGGACAAACTAGATTGGAGAGAAACTTGAGGAAGAGAGAAGAATCAGCAGGTTATTGCAGTAGTCCAGGTGTGAGGTGATAAAGGCCTGCACTTCTGTGACTAAAGTGTCAGAGGAGAGAAGAGGGCACGTACAAAAGCTGTTAAAGAGGTAGAAGTGTTAGGACTTGACGACTGATTGGGTGTATGAAGTAGTGATCCCTAGGTTGTGAGCACAGGTGGGAGGATGATGCTACCTGGACAGTAATAGGGAATTTAGGAAAAGAGGAGGGTTGGGGGGGGCGGGGATATGATGTTTTTGACAATGTTTTGACTTTAGATGATATGTAAGACATTCAGTTCATGGTGTCCAATTGGCCAATGGAAATACAATACTGAAGATTAGCAGAGAAATTGGACTGGGTAAGTAGATCTGATGATCATCAAAATAGAGTTGATAATTGAATCCATGGGAGCTGATGATGGAATCAAGTACAAGAGCATAAATGCAAAAGAGAAGAGTACTCAGGAAAGAGATTTAGGGGTCACCCGTTTTTGACTCATGGTTAGCATGAGTGATACAGATGAATATTGGCAAAACATACTGAGAAAATAAGTGGTCAAACAGAGAGAAGAACCAGAGCAACCAGTGTCATGAAAATCTGGAGATAAGAGAGCAGTAAGAAGAGGGTGAGATTGTGTCAAAGGCCACAGAAAGACCCAAAGGCATGAGGATTGAGAAAGGCCATTGGATTTGGCAATTAAAAGATCATTGGTAATTTCAGAGAGAGTTGGTTGTTGTCCTTTGTTCTCAAAGAGGAGCAAAATGACACTACTATGTTAGAGTCAAGTTACAGCGTGTCCAACTGTGGTTGATCAGATAAATACAACTTCAGAATGCTCTACCACCAAGTTGGGTACAAGTAATCTATGTGAATAACTGGGGGTAGATTCTCTAAATTTGTGCATTTCACCTTTCTTTTGAGCTACTTCAATTCTGCTTTGCTCATACAGCACAGAACATTCTCTGATGAGAGCATGCCATGCTGAATGGTCCTATACCAGTGTTTCCCATGTCATTCAATCAATTCCAAAGTTGCTGAGAGAGACCTTGAGAGTGTTTTTATATCATTTTTTCTTACCACCATGTGATCACTTGCCTTGTGAGTTCTCCATAAAACAGTCTTTTAGTCAAGCACATGTTTGGAATTCAAATGATGTGGTCAGCCCATCTTAGTTTTGTTCTCTGCAGTAGAGTTTGAGTGCTTGGCAGTTTAGTTACAGAAAGGACCTCAATGTCTGAGATGTTATCCTGCCTGGGGATCTTCAGAATCTTACTAAGACAGTTCAAATGGAAGCAATTCAGTTTCCTGGCATGATGCTGGTATACTGTCCACGTTTCATAGGCATAGAACAAAGACATCAACACAACAACTTTGTAAACCTTCACTTTGGTAGTCAGTTTAAGACCTCTTCTCTTCAACTTTCCTTCAGAGCCTCCCAAATATTGAGCTATTTCTGGCAATGCATGTATCAACCTCATTATCAATGTGGATATACCAGGAAAGTACACTGTGAAGGTAAATGAACTTATCCACAGAATTCAAAATTTTTCCATTTGCTGCGAGCGATGGTTCCACATGTGCATGCTGTGGTGCTGGCTGGTGTTTTCTTGGTGTTAATTGGTAGGCCAAAATTAGCATAAGCAGCAGAAAATAGATCCATACTTTATTGCATCTCAGCTTCAGAGGCTGCATTGAGTGCACAATCATCTGCAAACAGAAAATCATGCACCAACATTCCCTCAACTTTAGTCTTGGCTTGTAGCCTTTTCAAGTTGGAAAATTTACCATCAGTGAAGTAGCTGACCTCGATGCCATGTCAGTGCTCATTAAGCTGGCCTTCAATTCCCAGCTTTGTTTCACTCAGGGCTGCTATTTGGATGTGAAACCTGCTGAGTTCTCTCACAAGAGCTATTAGTCTTTCAGGTCTACTGGATTTTGAGTTGTCTATAAGTGTGCACACATTCAACACACTGATGATGATTGTTATCATCTTTGCAGAAGTTTTATACATTTTTTGTTTGTTTTGAGCATGGGGTAGGATCTCCACCTGCTGCAGTAAACAAGCCAGGGCTGGGAAAGCAGATGATTTTTAGGGCACCTTTTCTAGCCCCTTCCTCACACCAGGAGGTGAGCAGTGCAATCCTTAAAAGGCTGCTCAGACACTCAGGTGATTGCCAAATCTCACCACTGCTTCATTCCAATAAAAAGAGGACCTTATAGCCTGGGATGCCTATGGGCAGGGTTGTGACTACAGCTCTCAGTGCTTCATCATTTTCCTCCCACCACAGAACTTTGATATAGGTAAAGACGGTAAAATAGTATCGATAATATCTTTTGATGTGTGCATAAATTGGATTTAAGTGAGGCAGAGTGGCACAAAGTTGTTGGCCTCACTGGTTCTTCCAGAGTTGTCAAAGTCCATTGGCAGGACAGAGTAAAGACAATTGATGATGCAGGGGATGACCTTGGCATTTTCAATATTTAACCAAATTCTAATCACTCCACAGAACCTGCTTTGGCTCCCTTTATAAAGACTGTTGCAGCAAATTGTTCTCATCCACCCATTCTACCAGGCGACATCTTAACAAGCTTGGGGTAGACACCCCCTAATTCACCAATGGGTTTGAGATACCACAGTTACCTTCAACCTTGTTTAACTAGTCTCCCAAAATAATTCACCATTGTGTGGCCAATGTGCATGCTACAACTTCTTGGAGTCACAAGTGAAAGCTAGGTGGATCAGAAAGACACCAAAAGTGGAAGGCAGCCCTGAAAAAGACTCATCAGCTCTCTCACCAGAGGTACTAGTCTTCCCGGAACATTCCCTACACTCCTCAGAGTATAGGTCCAGATGGATAAGGTCAGATGTCAGATTGTAGGAGTTAAGAAGAGAGAGAGAAGAAATGAAATGGAGGCACCTATTGTGGCCAGTCTTCTTAAAGAGTTTTTCCATGAAAAGAAGAAAAGCAGAACGATAGATGTTGGGGATAGATGGAACAAATAGGATTTTTTGAGAATGAGTAAAACGTGGGCATGTTTGCAGGCTGTAAGGAAGCAGCCAGTAGACAAATAGAGATAGAAAATAAGTGATACAGTTGGGTTTGACAGAGGGGGCAATTGACTGGAGAAGATAGGATAGAATGAGATCCTTTGTGCATGTAGAGGGTAAGGAGAAGGGTCACTTCACTATGCAAGATAGGGAGGAAGGAGTAAATAGCAACAGAATATATCTGAGCAATGGGAGATGAAGGTGAAGGAAGAAGAAGCTCTCAGCAAAGGGCCTCAGTTTCAGCAAAATATGAGGCAAAGTTCTCAGCTGAGAGGGTGGAGGGAGGAGAAACCAAAGGAGATTCAAGGAGTGAAAGCATTTGAAAAAGCTGCTGAAGTATGCAGGATAGTGAATTCAATAGGCAGCCATGATGTTCAAGGCCCTTAAAAATCTAGCGGCTTCCTACATTTCCTCTCACACTTCATTTTTCTCCATACATTCTATGGCCAGATCAGTTCTTATTCTTCACAAATAACCTTCCCTCTTCAGTTTAAAAGTCATTTTGTTTTATCTCCAATGCCTAGAATGTTCTTTCTGAGCTCCACCATTTCATTTCCCTGGCAAGATTCAGCTCAAATGCTACGTTCTGCAGGAGGTCTTTTGGGTGCCCCCAGCCACTTCAACCTTCCCCTCAAAGGCTACTTTCCTTCTAATTTGCATCAAATCTATATGCACCTATTCATATTTTATCTCCTCCATTAGTATTTAAATTCAATTCAATTTGATAAACATTTTTAAGCATCTACTAAGTGCCAGCCATTGGGCTAGCAGCTAAGGAATCAAAAAAGGGCAAAAGACAATCCTTATTAAGGGGAGAAGATAACACAGAAACAAATATATATATATATATATTATATATATACTTATATATACACACACATACACATACATGCATATGTATATACACATACTTATATATACTCATACATATGTGATACATACATATACATGTATATATATGTGTGTGTATACATATATATGCATATATACATATATATACACACATATGGGTATGTATACACACACATATACACAAAGCTATATATAGGACAAATAGAAAATAATTGAAAGAAAGAAAACACTGGAATTAAGAGTGAAGGCTTTGAGTAACTAGGTCTTTCAGTGGATAGAGCATTGGCCCTGGAGTCAGGAATATCTGAGTTCAAATCCAGCCTCAGACATTTACCAGCTGTGTGACCTTGGGCAAATCACTTAAGCCCTATTTGCCTCAGTTCCTCACCTATAAAATGGGACATACTGGAGAAAGAAATGGCAAACCACTCCAGTATTTTTGCCAAGAAAACTCCACAGACCAAGTCACAGGGTCACATAGAGTTGGACACATCTAAATGACTGAACTATTATCATACTTTTTTCATACATAACAAGTTTTCCAAACTTGATTCTAGAGGCTACTTCATATGTCTGTTTTTTTCTTCTCACAAGCCCTTTAAACTTTATTTTACTGAGGTTTCCCTGGACCGTAGGCTCAATCATTCAATTTGTCACTGAATGCATCTGCAGCACCAAGGAGTCTCCTCAATTCCACAGTCCCTATTGTGATGCCATTAAGTCAGAAGTAGATGGGAGGTGGGTGGTAGTGAGGGGATTCCCTTGAAACCCTCCCCACTGAGTTAATGATGGAGAAGCCAGAAGCCCTTTCTTTGGCATGTCCAGAACTCCTTGGTGAGCTTGCCTCCACTGTCAGACCTATTACAGAGAATCTAAGAAATCCATCTGATTGCATAGCCAACTGTTTCAGAGAGAGGTAATTATGCCATCTTTCATTCCCAGGGGAGATAAAGGGGAGAGAGTACTTTCAAGCAGCTGAACAGCCTATATTTTGCCACCATTTAGAAAAGCTTCATTAAATGATTAATCTGGAAAACTCTAGGAGACATAAGCTCCTTGAAATTCAGTGAGGAAAGAAAGATATTCTACCATAACTATCAAAAACCTCCCTTTTGACTGTGAAATGACATGTTTGCAGCAATCCAACCTATAACAAAACTGACTTTCAGACCGCATGAAAAACAGAATGAAGGGCTTTAAACTACAAACCAATGCATGAAAATGCTAACTTTAGAAGCACTTTCCCACAACTTCTCTATCATTAGAAAGAGACCTTCTAGCCTTACCTTTCTAGATATTTTTCACCTCCCACAGTATGTAGCATTTCTTTTCCGGTTGCATAGGTATAAAAGGAAGAATTGATGATGAAGATACACCATATTTATGGAGGCCATCTCCAGTCATCCTAATCTTTATTTTGGCGCTGGACCCAGATGGCTTCAGGGATGAAAGTGAGGCTGGTGATTTTGCACAGCCCTCCCTTACTTAAACCCAATTCACTTGCAAGTCATGGCATTACCTTCCTGATGTCATAGTCCTCTTCGAGAATAAAGGACAAACAACAGGAACAATGAACTCATACAAAAAGCTCAAAGAACTCTTTACAGTTCACAGTGAATCATTGGGAATACATAGTGTAGTGAAGAAGACCTGAGGTCAAATCCTGCCTCAGGTGTTATGAGCTGTTGTGATCCCTGACAATTTGAGGCTCTTAGAGCAAAACATGATAACACTCAGTCTCAGTTTCTTCATCTATAAAATAGGGGTTGTAATAGGACATACTTCACAGTGCTGTTGTGAGGATCAAATGCAATTTCTTGACAAGCACCTTTCAAAGTTCAGGATGCTGTATAAATGTTAAATAATATTATTACGGCAATTGCTTATTTTCTGTTCATGTACAATTTCATTTCTAAAATGAGGGAGTTGGGCAAATAAAGCAGTTGTGAATCTATGATCCTACAGTCTCACTGACTTTGATGACTCTGTCCTACCATGCCCAGTGTGTCAATAACCTAGAGAATGTCTCTGCAATGAGAAAAATCAAGCAAGAGAAAATTGGCACCTTTAATTAGTGATGCTTTTTTTCCTGTTCTGCAGCAAACATGGTAATTTTAGATTAAGAGGAAAGCAAGCTGAATACTCACAATATGGCTCTCATCTGTATCTAACCTTATTTCATGTACTTTTCTTCCCATATTCTACACCCCTACTGAACTTGTCCCATTTATATTCTTCTCTCCACTGGCTGGACCCATCCCCTGGAATGTTATTATAGCCTTCTAATTAGTTTCCCTGTTTCAAGTCTTTCTTCCTCTAATCCATCCTCTACTTGGCTGCTAGACAGATAATGGTAAAGCAGCACCTCTCTGACCATATATATCCCTTCCCTATACCAGTGGCCCTTTGTTACTGTAAGATCAAATAGAAACTCCTCTGCAGCATTTATAGACATTTACAACTTGACTCCCTCCTACCTTTCCAGATTCATTACCCATTACTATCCCTCATGCATTCCATGGTCCAGCCAACCTGGCCTTCTTCTTATTCCTTACACAAGGCACTTCTTCCATTTCTATTCCTTTGAGCTGGCTATGCCCTACGCCTGGGATATATTCCAGCCTCAGCTCTGCCTTTTAGAATCTCTGGGTTCTTTCAAGATTCAGCTCAAATACTACCTGCTACATGAAGACTTTCCCAATTCCCCTACCTACTAGCGTGATCCCCATTTCAATATTACCATGTATAGATTGTGTGCATACTTCTTACATGAGCACATGTTTTTCCTTAATTAAAATGTAATCTCTTACATATGTCTTTGTGTTCCTAGCACTTGTCAAATAGGAGGCACTTAATAAATGTTTGTTGATTGGCTAATTAACCTGGATTACTAGCTTTTCCCTAACCTAATGCTTCATTTTCTGTATCCATATATTCCCCCAAAGCAATTCAGCAATTATTGTGTGACTACTTTGTGCCATCCAATCCAACAAAAATCTATTAAGGTTCTACAGCATACAAAGGTCTCTGCTAGGTGCTGAGGGAGAAAACACATGTGATTCTTGTTTTGTTTTTTTTTAAAAATATATTTTACATTTTATAAGCATTTTCTTCAAATAATTCTGTAAGTTGTTTATTATTATTCTCACTTTACAGATAAGGAACAGGCTAACACAGTTTAAATGATTTGCCTACAGTCAAGCAAATAGTGTCAGAAGTAGGACTCTTATTTCTAACTCAAAAGTATTTTTTCCTACAATGTCAAGCTCCTTTTTAAAAAATGAGCTACACACAGAATGCATATACACAAACTCATGTATATATACATATATATGTATGTATACACACACACAAATAGATATCTCTCAATAAATTCATACAATACCCCTATTGTTAGCAAAGTACATTCTCAGAGCAGCTAGGTGGTGCAGTGAGTAGAGCACCAGCCCTGGAGTCAGGAAGACCTGAGTTCAAATCTGGTCTCAGATACTTGACACAATTACTAGCTGTGTGACTTTGGGCAAGTCGCTTAACCCCAATTGCTCTGATTCTCCCCCTCCAAAAAAAAGTGACCATTAAAAAAAGTACATTCTCCCAAAATAGTATATTCTTGGTTTGCAAAAGAAGGATGAGTCTTTGGAAACATGGTTGTCTAGTCAACAAACAGTTATTAAAGACTTACTATTTCAGACATCACAATCCTTGATGTCATTCTTATACCTTACTCTCCCAGAATGTATTCCTTGATACAATGACCTGGCCTCCTAGCTTTTCCTTGAACAAAACACCCCCATCTCTCAGTTCTAGGTATTTTCTCTAGCTGTTCCCCCTACCTGGAGTGATCTCCCTTCTCAGCTTTGCTTACTGATCTCTCTAGCTTCTTTTAAATCCTGTCTTTTACAAAATTTGTCACTGAGTCATTTCAGGTGTCTGTCTCTTTGTGACCTCCTTTGGGGTTTTCTTGGCATTTCCTTCACCACCTCATTTTACAGATAAGGAATTGAGACAAAGAGCATTAAGTAACCTTCCCAGGGTTACACAGATAATAAATGATGAGACCACATTTGAACTCAGATCTTTCTGACTCCAAGCCAGCTTCTTTATCTACTGAGCCACTTAGCTGCCCAATGGTACGTACCTACTTCCTTAGGTTGTGAGGATCAAATGAGGTAGTATTTGTAAAATGCGCTTTGTAAACCTCGAAGTGATATATAAATGCTAGCTATTATTAGTGGGAGATTGTTGAAATCATTTTCTATCTCTAAGTCTAACCTTATTCAAATGGAAACTGCATTATTTCAATAATGTAAGGACCTAATATTCATTCCAATTCAACCAATGTTGGTTAATTGCCTGCTGTATTTGAGATCCTGTGTAGGATATGTGGGGAAAGAAGTATAAAAAATCTAAATTAAAGAAGTCTCTAGCCTTAAGAAGCATATAGTCTAGCATAGGGGGGAAATACATACATTAAAAGATGATCCATAAGAATAAATCAGAAAGATATATAACAAAATCTGAAGTCTAGAGCGAAAACTTGTTATCAACCAGTAGCTAGGTGGCAAAGTAATGTGAGTGTTGAACTAGGAGTCAGAAAGACCTGAGTTCAAATCCTGTCTTAGACATTTACTAGTTATCTGGTCCTGGATGAGTCACTTACCTTTTCTGTAAATGGGGGAGGAGTAAGTAGGACAAAGCACTTGTTTCATAGGGATTTTGTGAGGATGAAATGAAATAATAAATGCAAAGTACTTTGGAAACATTGAATAATATATAAATATTAGCCGTTATTATTTAATAGTGAAGAACATGAAAATTTCATGATGCTGAATGCAGTTGAGTTGGAATATGGATTATCTATAGCCATAGATAT
Source organism: Phalanger gymnotis (assembly GCA_028646595.1). Classification (NCBI taxonomy): domain Eukaryota; kingdom Metazoa; phylum Chordata; class Mammalia; order Diprotodontia; family Phalangeridae; genus Phalanger; species Phalanger gymnotis. The sequence continues at coordinate 49,386,210 of CM053624.1, read as the reverse complement.
AGATGCGTCTATATTTCCTCTATCTTTAGATAGACACTCTACCTAGACATAGCTATATGCATGTTGTTATTTTTCAGTTGTTCAGTCCTGTCCATCTCTTTGTGACCCTATGAATCATAGCTTGCCAGGACCTTTTATCCTCCACTATCTCCCAAAGTCTATCCAAGATCATGCTCATTGCTTCCATGACACTATCCATTTCATCCTTTGCTGTCGCCTTCTTATTTTGCCTTCAATCTTTCCCAACATCAGGGGATTTTTGATGAGTCCTGTCTTCTCATATGTAGCCAAAGTATTTAAGCTTCAGCTTCAGTATTTGACCTTTCAGTTAATAGTCTCAATTTCTTTAAGTATTGACCAATCTGATCTCCTTGCTGTCCAAGGGACTCTCAAAAGTCTTCTCTAACACTGGAGCTGAACCTATTATGCTTCTACTCAAGTAAAAAAAGAAAAAAGAAAAAAAGAAGAGGTAGCAATCCTGATCTCAGATAAAATAAAAGCAAAAAAAGACCTAAGTAAAAGAGATAAGGAAGGAAACTGTGTCTTTCTAGAAGGTACCAAAGACAATGATATACTCTCATTATACTAAACATACATGCACCAAGTGGTATAGCATCCAAATTCTTAAAGGAGAAGTTAAGTGATTACAAGAAGAAATAGACAGCAGAACTATACTAGTGGAGTACCTCAATTGCCCCTCTCAGAAATCAATAAATCCAACCAAAGATAAGCAAGAAGCTAAGGAGGCAAATAGAATATTAGAAAAGTCAGGCATGACAGGCAGAAAACTAAATGAAACAGAAAGGGACATATCTTTCGCTCAGTAGCATATGGCACCTACACAAAAATTGACTATGTAATATGGCCAGGTTGTTGGGAACCTGTGACCCTGATGCCATGTGGTAGGACATAAAAACCTCAAAACTAAATATAAAAAGGAAGAAATAGTAAGTGTATTTTTTGGATTATAATGCAGTAAAAGTTACATTCAACAAAGGGCAGTGGAAATATATATTAAAAATTAATTGGAAATTAAATAATCTAATCTTAGAAGTCATCTATTCCACACTCTCATTTTATTTTATTTTATTTTATTAATTTTAAACATAAATACTAAAATTTATATACACAATAAGAAAAGAAAAAGAAACATGCTATAAGTTTAATACTAAAACTTAAATACAAAATAAGAAAAAAAGCATTGCCATGTGCACAGTAGAATGTAAGAGAGGATCCAAAATATGCAGCAATAAATTTCCACTTCAGGAAGGCTTATGTAATAAATACATATGCAAGACATAATAGTCAATGACTATAGTAATCTACTATTTGATAAACCCAAAGACTCCAGCTTTTGGAATGAGATTTCACTATTTGACAAAAACTTCTGGGAAAATTGGAAAATAGTATGGCAGATACTAGGCATAGACCAACATCTTACACTGTATACCAAAATAAAGCCAAACTCAGTGCATGATTTAGATAAAAAGGCTGATACTATAAGCAAACTGGGAGAGCAAGGAATAGTTTACCTGTCAGATTTATGGAGAACAGAAGAATTTATGAACAAACAAGAGATAGAGAACACTATGAAATGCAAAGTGGATAATTTTCACTATATTAAATTGAAAAGGTTTTGCACAAAGCCAATACAACCAAGATTAGGAGGGAAACAGAAAACTGAGGAAGAATTTTTACAACCAGTGCCTCTTATAAAGGCCTCACTTCTAAAATATATAGAGAATTGAGTCAAATTTATAAGAATACAAGTCATCAAACTGATAAATAGTCAAAGGATGTGAACAAGCCATTCTCAGATGAAGAAATCAAGCTATCTGTAGTCATATGAAAAAATACTTTAAATCACTATTGATTAGAGAAATGCAAATCAAAACCACTCTGAGGTATCACATCACTGCTATCAGATTGGCTAACATGAAAAACAGGAAAATGATACATGCTGGAGATGTTGGAAAATTGGAACACTAATGCATTGCTGGTAGAGTTGTGAATTAATCTAACCATTCTGGAGAGCAATTTGGAACTATGCCCAAAGGGCTATAAAAATGTGCATACCCTTTGACCCAGCAATACCACTTCTAGGTGTTCATTACAAAGCAATCATAAAAAAGAAAAAAGACCTACATGTACAAAAACATTTATAGTAGCTGTTTTTGTGATGGCAAAGATTGGAAATTGAGGGGATGCCCATCAGTTAGGGAATGGCTGAACAAGTTGTGGTATATGAATGCAATGGAATACTATTGTGCTATAAGGAATAATGAGCAGGTGGATTTCAGAAAACCTGTAAAGACTTGTATGAACTGATGCTGAATGAAATGAGCAGAACCAAGAGAACATTGTACACAGTAACAGCTACATTGTGCGATTACTGATTTTGATAGACTTATCTCTTCTCAACAATACAAGGACCTAAAACAATTTCAAAAGACTCATGATGGAAAATGCCATCCATATCTAGAAAAACAAAAACATGGAATCTGAATGCAGATTGAAGTATATTATTTGCTCTCTTTTTTCTGTTTGTTTTTTGTTTGTTTCTTCTTTCTTGTAGTTTCTTCCATTAGTTCTAATTCTTCTTCACAACATGACTAAATGTGAAAATAGGTTTAACATGAATGTATATGCTGAACCTATAACAATTTACCTGCTGTCTTGGGGTGGGGTATAACAAGAATGCTGCTTGCAGCTACTGTGGCTGTGTAAGGCTAATAACACCAGTACACAGGAGAGCTGCTAGCACAGGTTCTTTGATCTGCTTTTCTAAGGAAAGCAACTTTAATATATCATTTGCTTAGTTCAGGGGAAAAAAGCACCCTGAACTTCAGAGAAAAAACAAACAGAAATTACAAGCAGACATTATATAAACAGAAGAAATAACACAAATCAGCAGACAGAGCTTCTGTCTGTCCATAGCAATACACACATACATAGTTACCAGAAAGAAAATCACCAACATCTGGGTTTTCAAAGCCCACGGGCTCCTTAACTGCTACCCAGAGTCTCTGTGGCTAAGTCACATGGATTCTCTTCCAATGAGTGGGCCCCCAAAGCAAAACACTAGCATCTGAATACATATATGCTTCTTCAGGATCAGAGGGTGTCACAACCATGTGAATCAAACTCATGTGACTTAGCTTTCTTGTGACTTAAGCAAGTCATCAAAGACGCTTGATTCAATCAAAAACTCTAGATTGAAATGAAGGCAAGACTCAAAGGCATGTGATTGCCTTAGTGCTGAGAAGCACTCCAAAAGAAAAAAGAGCAAAAAGTCCCACCCAGCATTTGGGGTGGGGAGAAAATTTGGAACTCAAAGTCTTATGGAATTGAATGTTGAAAATTAAAATAAATAAATATTTTTTTTTTTAAAAAAAGAAATGATGAGCAGGAAGAAAAACCTGGAAAGACTTACATGAACTAATGCTGAGTGAAGTGAGCAGAACCAGGATAACATTGCACAGCAATACTATGTGATGACTAACTTTGTGAGACTTAGCTCTTCTCAGCAGCTCAAGGATGTAAAAGAACTCCAAAAAAATCATGATGGAAAATGTTATCCATATCCAGAAAAAGAACTATGGAGTCTGAATGCAGATTGAAGCATACTTTGTGCTTTGTTTTTGTTTTTGTTTTTGTTTGTTTGTTTCTTCTTTTTCATGGCTCCTCCAATTGGTTCTAATTCTTCTTTATAACATGACTAATGTGAAAATATGATTAATAGGAATTTATATGTATAGCCTATATCAGATTGCACACTGTCTTGGGGAGGGGGAAGCAAAGAAAGAGGAGAAAATTTAAAACTTCAAATCTTATGGAGATGAATGTTGAAAACTAAAAATAAATTAGTTTTTTTAAAGAAAGTCTATATATTGAATACTGTGCATTATGCTGAAAGCTGCCCATCTTTTCCTTCCTTCCTTGTAGGTTTTCTTTTGTTCTCTGTTGCACACTTTTTACTTTGTTCTTTTTTTCCCTCTTCTTCCCTCATCCACCCCAAGGGTACAATTAAGTATGGATATATTTATATAGAGATATTGATATATACATACACACGTACATACATACACATATACATACATATATACATACATACATGCACACATATATAAACATATCTTTCTCCTTTGCCTCTCCTTTATCCTCTACTCCCTCTCTATTCCCCTAGAGTTTTATTTCTTTCTAAATTTAGAAGACTTTTATATTTTTCTAGATGTGTATATATTTTTCCCTCTTGAACCCTTCTCAAAAAGTAGATTTCCAGAACTAATAGTCCACCTCCCCATCTAATTTTTCTGTATTGGTTCTTCCTCTTGAACCTCATTTGTATAACATAATTACTCTTTTAGATATCCTTGAACTGTTTTATTTTTTGAAGTCATATCATACTCAGGTTTACTCCAATATTTCTTATAAGCTACCTAATTACCAACAACAGTCTTAGACATAAGTTTTCCATTTTACATACATAAAATGTAAACATTCTATCCTTATTGAGTCCCTTGTAAGTGGTCATTGGTATGTACCTTATATTTCTCTTGGCTCTTGTAGTCAAATACTCTTTTGAGTTTAGGTTGATTTTTTTTAATAAAGTCCTGAAAGTCTGATAACTCATTAAATGTCCATTTTTTTCATTCAGAATTATGCTTATCTTTTCTGGGTATGATATTTTCAGCCAGAACTTCAGTTCATTTGCTATTTGATATATAGTGTTAGAAGACCTGTGATCTTTTAGTTTCACCACTGCTAGGTCTTGCATGATTCTAATTGTGGTACTGCCATATGTAATTTTTTTTTCTTGTGGTTCATAATATTTGTCCCTGAGCTGGGGATTTTGCAATTTCACTACAATATTCCTTTGAGTTTTCCTTGTAGGATCTCTTTCAGGTGGTAATCAGTGGGTTTTTTTTCTATTTCAACTTTCTCTTCTGGTTCTAATACTTTAGGACAATTTTATTTAGGACAATTTTCTTTAATTGTTTCTTATATTATTGTATCAAGATTCTTTTTTTTTTTTGATCATAGCTTTCAAATAGTCTGATCATTCTTATGCTTTCTATTCTTGGTCTGTTCTTCAGATCAGCTGTTTTCCTTATAAGATGTTTCACTTTCTCTTCTATTTTTTCATTCTCTCTAGATATTTTGTCACTATTCAGCTTTGTTGATATCTAGTTCTCTGTGAATTTCAGAAGTGCAGAAAACAATAGTAAAGGAGCCGGTCACAAAAAGGTAACCTAGGCAGTGGGATCAGTTTGGGGGTCAGTGGTGTGTTAGGAGCTCCTCCTAGAAGTCAGGATGGTGTCTAGCTCATGAATGCCATCTTTGTTGATGATCCAGAGGCTGAAGGATGGTAGGTTCAGGATGAAGTGCTTCTGAAGCTCTTCCAGACATTTCTTCAGGAACTCTACTGCCTCCTCATGCATGATACTTGGTTTGTAGTAATGATCTAGGATGCTAAGGGTCAAGAAGGCACCATAACCATGGGCAGGAAATGGAGCTTTGGTCAAGGCTGCCAGGTAGCCCATATACTACAGTGCAGGTCCTTCATGCTCATCATAACCAGCCAACAGGAGGTCGATATGTTATGTGGTCTGACTTGAGAGGTAGTCAGCCAGATTTTGATGTGCGAAATTAGCTGCTGCTGTGGGAGAAAATTCATACCTATTGAGTGTCTTGTAGAGCTGTACAATTTTCTGAATGTATTCAGCAAACTGCACAGTGTCTCCAGCCTCTCCAACACAGAGAAGTAAGATCTTCTCACACATCGTAAGCATCTTGTCATGATCGTCCTTCTCCCGGACAATGTTGCTAGCACCCATGCGGTCCGAGGCCACCAAGATATAGTTAGGCCCCTGGATGCCTATAAGGTACTCCATGGTGGGCAGCAGCAAGACAGGACTGGATTCAGCTCAGGCTGAGCCTGCCTGCAGTTCCTTCTCACTGCCAGCTCACTGGTGAGACAGCACCATGCAAGCAGAGGGGGAGGAGGTGCCATCCCATTCTTTCTATATATTTTTAAAATTTCTTTATCTCTTATAACTTTGTTGATTTTCTCTTGCCCAATTCTGATTTTCAAGAGTCATTTTCTTTCTTAAGATTCTGGATCGCCTTTTCCAGTTGGTTGAGTTTCTTTTCATAAACTACTTGTTTTTCTCAGATTATTCTTATTTTTCTTTTTAGTTTTGTTTTTCTCAATCTCTCTCATTTGATATTTAAAGTCTTTTTAAGTCCTTCAATGAATTATTTGGGGGCAGGTGACCATTTAATATCACTCTTTGGGGTAGAAGAGGTTTTCTTTACTTCAGTGTCCTCTTCTGAAGTCTTCTCTATTCCCCTAGTAGCTCCCTATGGTTGGATTCTTTCTCTTTTGTCTGTGTGGTTTTTTTGTAAGAGTTCAGTTTTTATAATCGCCTCTACTCCTGGGGTATGGGGAGTTCTCCCCTCTGACCTTGAACTCAAACCAAGACCTCTAGGCTCCTGTAAGTGCCCACAGCCAGGCACCCACCCCACTGCTTCTGTATTCACTGGACATGTGCTGGTTCCTTCTTGCCCCCATTGTGTCTTCACAGCACAGCTAGGTCTGGTGTTCCTTGTCAGCAGAGGTTTCCTACCCCCAGCTCAGATGGCGAACTCCCCTCACTGTTTCAGGGTAAAAGTTGTTCCTGTGCCTGGGGCTGAGGCACCCTTCCAACCCAGTTAACCCCAGACTTGCTGCCTGTTGTTTAAGTGGTCCCCAGCCTGGAGGTGTTTACCCTTCACAGGGAGGAAATCTCTTCTGGGGATTTTTCTTCAGACCTTCTCTGATTGCCCCAGGAGGGCTTCTGTTCTGCCCCTACTCTCTTATTTATTTTCACCACTCTATGTTCACAGTGAGTGGGACAGTGAAGACCTCTCATAATATCTAAATAAGTGGGATAGTAAAACCTCTCACAGAATCTAATCTTAGCTTTCTGCTCAGTTTTCCTGTAAGACAAGTTAGTGACCATGGGAAGACAAGTTAGTGACCATGAGATCCCCTAGGAATGAGAATAGGACACAGGATGCTCATGTCCATCTACTTACCTAAGGGCAAGGGGCCAGAAAGGCAGGTGCAAATTTAGTCATGCAAATCTACTCAGAAGACCAGCTAGATGTAAGAATGATAGGAGACATCTGTTACAGATATGAGAATGGTGGAAAAGACTAGTTTGGCACAGATGTGAGAATGATTGGGAAATGAGATGTCAAAACAACTGGTTTCCGCTTGTCAAGATAACCAAACCATTTGTTCTTTGTCATGGTCACTGGAGTAGATTTATTGCATTCTAGATTTTACTCTCAAGGCTTGTGATTTTGAGCTGAGAGGAAGGGCATTGGGAAGGGGGAATCACGGTTAGGCCCTATGAAAATCTGTATTTTCTATATTTGGCACGCACTGACACTGAGAGAACTCTTGGTGGGAATTGATCTTTCCCACAGGATCATGATAAAATTCCTTTCTACTTTCTACCTTGAGAAGCCTCTGATTTTAATTCATCAACTGTCCTACACAACACTGAAGTGCTATTTTATCTCTTTTGTGGAGGGAAATTTTGAGAGCTTGAAATTTTTTGACCTACTCCACAGTTTTCCCAGAATCCTGTTAATTATTTCTTGTATTTTTTTATTGTACCTTTCAGGTAGCCCAATTATTCTTTTGTTTTTTCTTCTTGATCTGTTCTCCATACGAGTCCTTTTTCTTATGAGATGTTTCACATTCTCTTCTATTTTTTAAAAATTTTATTTCTTGGTCTCTTATAATTTCACTGGCTTCACCTTGCCCAATTCTAATTTTCAAGTAGCCATTTTCTTCTCTAAGATTCTTAATCTCCTTTTCCAGTTGGCTGACTTTCTTTTTCTAATCTTATTTTTCTTGGATTTTTATTTTATTAAAAAATATTTTCCTCAATCTCTCTCATTTGATTTTCAAAGTCTTTTTTTAAATCCATATATATATATGTATATATATGTACATATACATATATATACACGTACACATATATACATATATGTATATATATATATATATATATATACATATATATATATATATATATATATATTCCCTCAGGTGACCTTTTGACATTACTCTTTGAGGTAGGAGAAACTTTTTTTTTAAATGGTTGTATTCTTTCTCCTTTTCCTGCTCATTATTTTTTTTTATTTGTAGCAGCTTATTATTGTAATCACCTCTAGTCTTGGAGTATGGGGAAATGGTGCCTCTGGCCTCAGATCTTCCTTCAGTTCTCCCCTCTAGCCTAGAACCAAAACCAAGAATTCCATCCTCCTGTAACTTGCCCACAGCCAGCATCACCCCTGCTCCACTGTTTGCGCACTCACCAGGTGTGTACTGGTTCCTTATCACCCGGGGCCTCATCTTGGCAGCTCAGCTGGGCCTGGCATCTCTTATCAGCAGAAGTTCCCTCGATCTTCCCCTGCTAAAATGCTCGACACCCCACACTGTCTGGGAGGAACATTCCTGTGACTGGGATGAAGGCTATCTCCCACCCCAGCTTAATAAACCTTAGAAGGAATCATGGCTTCTAATGAGTTTGAAAGATTCCTCTTCAAAAATGAACATAAAAATTCAAATACCACTCAAGTGTTTATTCTTTTAAATTGACAATAAAATGATAATAGACTAGTCCTTAAACATCAAAATTGAAGCTCATGATTGAATTGCAGGAGACATACAGAAATACATTAATTTACTTCTAAGTGAAACCTTTCCTGATTCCCCAACTCCTAGAGCCCACTTCTAACTATCTTTATATTTAATTGAATTTATTCTCTTTAGATTTATTCCATAAATACTTATAAAGCAATGCTGTAAAAGAAAAATGTGTTTCGTTCTTTATCTTTTTTTATTCCCATTGCATAGGACAGTGCCAGGCACATAGTACATGATTAATAAACACTTGCTGATTAATACCTTCAATGTCTCACGTTTTGCTTTTTTAAGGGACACATTTCATTTCTCTTATTTCTTAATGCATATAAAAGAAGGGGGAAACGCAGGTAAAAAGATATGGAAGTGAAGACAATGTGAAAAGTGGGAGAAATAATGACATGGGAAGAATGGTTATGAAAAAAAAAACCACAAGAAATAAATGTTAGGTTGGAGAACCCAATCAGTAAAGGGAAGGCAACAGAATACTGCTCAATAAAATCCAAACATCGAGCACAAGGGGGGCGGAGCCAAGATGGCGACTGGAAAGCAGTAACTGGCGTGAGCTCCCCACCAAGTCCCTCCAAAAACCTATGAAAAAATGGCTCTGAACCAATTCTAGA
>CM053624.1:49353581-49376383 GCA_028646595.1 Phalanger gymnotis | reverse complement strand
ACCCACACAGGTTTCACACCTGACAGGGCCCTGGGCCTGGGGCTTAGCACTTAACAGCTGAAAGTACTTCCACTCAAAAGAAACAAAAGCCATGCTAATGAGACAATTTTGCTTAACAACACATATATGTGCCTATTACTCTCTTGCCTCCAATGCTTATACATAATTACCAACTATTTTCCTGGAGTGTTTGAAAATGCTGTGAATAGTTCAAGAACAAATGCCACATGAGAGGCTGTTTCTTGTTTCCTTAGGGTAAATGATCAAATCAATGCTCTCAATTTCTTTATGAGTTATCTTTCAAATTAACTGCAACTTCCTTTTGTCTTTTGGTTTTGTGTATAAGAACCATTGGGATGGAAGTGATTCCATGCCTCTACTAATATATTTACTTATCAGTCGCTGGACAAGGACTTCCCATTAGATGACTAACACCTAAATTAATGTTTGTGGATGGTCTAAAAATGTATAGTTATTTATACCCTCTGCCCTCTTTTATATCACTGTACTACCACTACTGCAGAGTCTGAAGTTCACTGAACACTGAGAATAATTTTATATTTTCTTTGTTTTGTGGTATATTGTAAATGGTTTCACAAAAGGTATGGACTCATCTTTGAATGACAAAGCTATTAATGGCTACTAAGAGAAGATGAGACATACTTAACTTTTAAGCATAATATAATCCAGGACAGTTCTGCTCTTTTATTAGCTAGTCTCTTGCAATTCTGATTGGCAAAACCAGACTGCCTGAAACATGAGGATACTGTAGAATAGGTAGGCCATCACTCATCAATTTTGGTGGAAGTTAGACACATATATCTCATAGGGCTATACTTTTTTAGAAAATTCCATGTAAAAAATTCCCAAAGGAGGGGAAAAATCTATTCCTTCTTGCTGGCCAAGGCATTTCTTTTCTAGAAAGGACTATTACCTTCTCAGCTACATGAAATCAATTCTAAAGAAATACTTCTTGGATTGTAGAATTCTAACATTAAAAGGGATTGCTGAAACTAAAGATCTCAGGTACTTTTGTTCCAATATAGAAAGGGATTAAGAATTTTCCTAATATCAACTACATTCCAGGCAATGTTCTAAGTACTTTTTTTTCAAGTTTAGCTCCTTTGATCCTCACAGCAATCCTATGAGGTAGGTGCTATTGTTAATCCCATTTTATCAATGAAAGAACAGAGGCAAATAGAAGTTAAATGACTTGCCCAGGGTCACACAACTAGTAATCGTCTGAGGCCAAATTTGAACTCAGGTCTTCCTAACTCCAGGTCTAGTACTTCATCTACTACTCCTCCAGCTTCTTGCTTAAGACAAATATCAGAATTAAAAAAGGTTAGGTCAGAAAAAAATATTAGCTGGCTACAAGAATAACATCTTAGAGGGGCAGCTAGGTGACTCAGTAAGTAGAGCACCAGCCCTGGAGCCAGGAGGACCTGAGTTCAAATCTGGCCTCAGACACTTGGCACACTTACTAGCTGTGTGACCTTGGGCAAGTCACTTTACACCAATTGCCCTGCCTTCTCCCCTCAAAAAAAATAAAAATGGACACCAAGGGAAGGACTTTACATTTTAAAAAAAGAGTAACATCCTAGAACATTGTGAAACATAGGTAGCATCAAGAACCAGAGACAATGGAATTAAAGGGAACTGTCCATGTTACGAAGTGGAAATTATTCTTGGGCTCTCCATGAGATTGGATCAAGTAGAAAAAAGAATGCTACCTATTACTTTTCATCTTCCAGATTAATTTTTTTCTTTTCCGCAAGGATCATAACTACAAGAGGTATTAGAGTTAACTATTCCATGTGAATTATCATTAAGCATTTCTTAAGCACTTTTTATATGCCAGACACTGTGTTTTGCTGATTTTTTGGATAAGCTGCACTGAATTGATCCTTGGATAAAATGGTTCACCTTGGAGGGGTAGGGATCTAGCTATAATTTACATGTTTAATGGGAAAGTGATTCTAAAATATAGAATTCCCTAAAATAGCAATAATCTGAAAGAAAAATCTGTATGAGCTATGGAAAGGAGGATAATTGTCCTCCACACAATAGAAACTTTCCCTCTAACTTTCCCCTGTGGTTCTAAAACAAAGTTATGTTTTATAGAGTCCAGATGAATTTCCCTCCCACTGCCGTCATTAAAATCCTGAGACAAATGACATACAAAAAGATAAGAGGAAGGTGAATAGCAATTCAAAGGACAGCTGGAGAGTGTCAAACACATGTGGTTTACTGCTAACACCCTGGGACTTTGCTTTGGGAATGTAGTTTAGAAATGGCAGCTGTTTCTATCTCAATATGGAAATATCAGATATAAACAGGAGACTATTGTTTCTGCATGTGCAGAAGGTATTTCTAGTATTTATATCAGAGTGCTTGCTTTTCCTTTGGGAAAAATAGGTTTCACTATTTTAGTTGGTCTCTTAGTCCTGGAAAAGTTGATCAATTCTTCGGCTTCATCATATGATGGAAAGCAAACCAACAACTTCTACTTCTGTGTTGCCACCCTCAAAATAGAGATATTGGTCCCTCCTATTATCTATATTATGCAAACGAGTTCAGAAATGCTTTGAAATATTTAGAATCATGGATGGGCAATAGAGAGGTATGCAGTGAAATCTGTAAGATCATAGAGATGAGCAATAGAGAAATCTGTGATGGCCACGAGGAGGCTGCAATATATTGCCAACCAAGTATTGTACAATAGAAGCTCCAAGATAAGTGTGAAAAGAAAACAGTAGGTTTGTTCTTGACAAAATGTACCACAAAGGACCCTTTTTAGTGCAATGCCTTTATTGCTACAGAAATTAGAGGATTAAGTAGCTACTATCCCAGTGTGCACCAGGTGGTGATGGGTTTTGAACTTTGACTTCTAGAACTATGTATTTGGAGATTTCTTGGAGGAAGAAAAGCCCAAGAGTCAATAAGATCAAAGATCAAGAATTGTTTTAATTATCATGGGGCCATGTGAACAGGCAAGGGACTCATAGTGTTCCAAGGTCCTCCACCATCCATTTCCTTTCCCTTCCCTTCTAAGACTTTGGCTGCTACTGTTGCTTCTGTGGCTGCTATCATTTTGCCGGGCAAACAAAAGTTGGACCACAAAGACTGCTAGAATATGAGATAATGATTGGTGAAATAAGGCAGTCATCACCCTTCTTTTTCCCTGCCTCCACAACAGAGAAAGGAGCAATACCTGCTACATGCATAACTCCTCCAAGTTTTGCCACTCCCTTATTCCCAGGAGGGAAGTTTAAGGTAGAAGCCAGTTGGCAGGGCTAGGCCTGACTATTTTTATGCAATGAACTCTTCTCTGCATTTGCTTTCTGTCCTTTGATTGGTCTGGCATTATTACAATTTTTATAATCGTTGTGTGATCAATTCCAGTATAGGTGAAGGTTTTGGAGGAGACAGGCCTGAATAGAGAAAGAAACACCTTGTTCCAGGTTCAGGTGCAGGAACAGTTGAAGAAAATGACTTCATCTGGAAGTTACAAGTGCCATATAGCAGAAGACTGAGATGACATACCTCAGCCAGTTCAAGTATTGTGAAGAGAAGAGATTTTTGAGGCATCAAAATTAATAAAAAATGCATAATTAATAATGCAAAATTAATAACAAATTTAGTAACAAAGGCTCTTTAGACATAAAAGAGATGACTACTTAAGACATAGGCAAGCCAAAAACCAGGGAAATGGGATTATTCACTGTGTATACCTTACCTGTGGATACCCTCTAAATTTTGGGCCGATATTGACACAAATCCTCACCCCTCCATTCCATATTGTACTAGACTCCAACCAACTTTTACTTGAAAGTAAGACTTACATGAAAAATACCTTCACCTCTGTGGGGCCATCATTAGGTACAGGGACTTTGATCTGTCTCAACCTCTGTAGGTTCAGCCAAGGGATCTTTGAACTGTTGTTTGTGATGATTCCATTAAAACTCATATATGGAATATCCATCCTCATCCATTTTGTTATGTAGGTATGCTTTAAGTTAGGATCCAACCTATTTCTTATCCCAGCTTAAATTGTTTGTCAATCAAAGGAAATCTTGGGAATAATTAGAACCTAATCGCTCTACCTCCAAACACACAATTCCTATTTCCTAGTTGATTTATGTCACCTTTATGATGACCTCAAGAGGGGAAAATCAATCAGACCTTTCTGAGTGGGACCCTGTTCCTCTCTATGAAATTCCTCATATGCCCTGATCCCAGAGCTACCATGGCTCCAGCTGCAAGAAGTAAAGATCAACATAACAATTCGCACTGTGTTTTTTTGTTTGTTCACACATGGATATTGAGGGTGTTTGTTTTGCCTATGTGCACATGCACACAGACACACGTATCCATATCTCTATCTATCTATCTATCTATCTATCTTACAAATATTTGGATTTTTCCCAGTGGAGTAAGGGAGGAGGAGAAAACAAATGTTTGTTAATTGGGGGAAAAGAATGAAAGATTGGAGGGGAAAGGATGAACCCAGTAGTCTCAGGGAAAATTTTATGTGACTATGCACATAGTCTTGGAAGCACCCTCTCACAAAATCCAAACACTCCTAGAGGCTGAAGGATATTGCACTCCATCTCCTTGGTAATTGCACTAGTTGTATCATTTCCTTTTCTCCCTATCCCCCACTTAGGAGGTATAAGTCCCAATTTCAGTGGGAAATAGGAGAGGGAGAAACAGTGAACTGAGCTGGTTTTAGAAATTCATAGCATTATAACTTTAGAGGTAGAAGTGAAAATATAGGTTATCTAGTTTAAACTCTGTACAGAGGAGTAAACTGAGGCCCAGAGATATCAAGTGACTTGTCCAAAGTCATGCATGACAAGTGACAGCCTGGATTCCAAACCAATTCAGTGCTCATTTAATATGCCACACTGCCTCTTGCTGCCCCATTTTATAGTAAATGTTGTGCTAGCACCACTTCTTTGTTTCCATTACCTTCCTCTTTCATGCTATCCTGGATGTCTCAAATTTGGCCACATGGTCTTCCCTTCAACATGCCAAATAAAGGGGTCCATTGCTTTGCCTAATTCTTCTGCAAAGCCTCATTAGCCCCATTAATGAACCCCAACAAGATAATAGAAGAGAGCAGCTTGCTATGCACAAGGCCAACAGAAATATCCAGCAGAGCTAGTATAGAGCACACATAGGACACCCAGCAGAGCTAATGTGCCAAGCAGAGATCAGAGTAGAGATGTACCCAGTATAGAGCAGCATGGTGGCATCAACAAAGGACATCGGCGATTTTGTAGTGCCGGAGCTATGAATTTCCCTAGCCACGTGTCTCTGTGTATACCTTACACATCTGACCTGATCACATAAGCTCCTAGTCTGTGTCCAACATACATGATCTTTTGCTGCATGGGCATCCTGAATAATTTCCCTCTCTTTCTTGTAGTATAGTAACCAATGGTAATATAGATGTCCTGTATGAATCTTATCCATATGGAAGGAAAGTGGGGAAAATCTCTTGTCACTCTATTTGGTGTGTTATTTTATTGTATCTTCTTTTGAACCACTATGCCCCTCAGTTAATCAATGAGTACTATAAACACTTCAGTTGAAACTTTTGAATTATGGTTTTGAATGGAACCTGACCCAAAAGTACCTTGAACCCAGGCCAGAGTTTTTTTGTTTTGTTTTGTTTTGTCAAACCACATGTGAGAGCAAACCCTGGTGCTATGGATTTATGGCTGAAAAATAAAGTAGGTTAGTGAGGCATTTGTCCATTGACATCCATGCAATATCAATCTTGGAATTTGATTTGAGGAATATCCTCTATGGACGTTATACAAGAGAGTGTGAACAACAACTTAAAAGGGCATAGGTTAGTTTCAATCTGTATTGTTGGAAAGAGTTCAAATACCTATTGCACCACAGATCCATATAATATCATTCATTATAACAGACATTGGAGATTATCTAGTTCAATCCCTTTGTTTTAACAGAAGAGGAAACAGACCCATAGAAGTAAAACAACATCCAACGTCCCACAAGAAGTAAGCTTCAAAGCCAGGATTTGAACATAAGTCTTCTGACTTTAAATTCCATGTACTCTTTTTCCTGTCTTATTTATTTTATTTTTAATTTATGGAATAAAACAAGCATTTCCATAGCATAGCATAATTTTTAAAAAAGATGATTGTACATGAAATTGCAAACTTATTATGTACAACTTGCTATGCCTTTTAAATAATAGTTTTCAAGAACATTTCTTTTTTTTCTTTTTTCCTTCCCTCTACCCCAGAGATGGCTACCATTAGAACAAATGTGTGTGTGTGCATAAGAAATCATTTTATACATACATATCTTGCTTTATATGTCCTTTGTAGTTAATTTGGGTATTTATGATAGCTAAAAATCACTTATTTGCTCAAAGTGCTTCTTAAAACAATATTGCTATTACTGTATACAATGTTCTCTTGGTTTTCTCATCTCACTCCTCATTATTTTGTGCAAGTGTATTTATGTTTTTCTAAGATCATCATGTTTATCATTTTTTATAGCACAGTAATATTCCATCACAATCATATACCACAACTAGTTCAGTCATTCCCCAATGGACAGGCATCCTCATAATTTCCAGTTCTTTGCTGACACAAAGAGAGCTACTATAAATATTTCAGAAGACATAAGTTCTTTTTCCTTTTCTCCCTAACCATCTTTGGAAATAGACCTAGTAGTAGTATTGCTGGTATAGGCAACTTAATAACCATTTGGTCATAATTACAGATTGTTCTCCAAAATAGTTGGATTAGTTCACAATTCCGTCAAGAACAAAGTGTTTTCCCAATTTTCCCACATACCCTCCAACATTTGCCATTTTCTCCTTCAATCATTTTAGCCAATGTGATAGGTGTAAAATGATATACCAAGGTTGTTTTAATTGCATTTTTCTAATCACTAATGATTTAGAGTATTTTTTCATATGGCTATAAATTGTTTTGATTTCTTCGTTGGAAAACCACCTCTTCATATCCTTTGACCATTTATCAATTGGTGAATGACTCACATTCTTACAGATTTGACAAAGTTCTTTGTATGTTTTAGATAAAGGACTTTTATCTAAGAAACTGTCTATAAAGATTTTTTTTTCCCAATTTTCTGCTTTCTTTCTGATCTTGGCTATATTTGTTTTATTTACACAAAACCTTTTTCCTTCAATGAAGACAAAATTATTTATTTTATACCTCACACTGCTATCTCTTCTTGATTCATAAATTGTTCGTTTAACTATACCAGTGTCTTAGAGAGAGGCAATATGTAAATGTATCTCTAAAAAGGGGTTTTATCAAAGAAATGGATAACATCACAAATAATCCTGATACAGACTTTCTTATTTCTATGGACTCTCCTTAACCAACAGAAGTTAAAATAGGAATTCTTGTGTCCTATCTTTTGACCATGTTGGTTTAAAAAGGTCCCTTTATTTGTATGGTATGAGTCCTATCCACTGGACTTTCATCTTCTGACACTCTATATGTGGTCAGTATCTCTTAGAAATGTATTATTTAGGAGATCTAAGGTTAAGAAATTCTCCTAGATAGTAACATTTTAAATTTCAGACTTCTTGAGAAAAAAATCCAGAAAATACCTTTCATATTTCCCATCATTAATTATAGAAATAAAAATTCCACTAGACAAAGGAACCTTTTTCCCTAACAATGTACAAGCTACTTGAAAAGATTGCAATCTATGATAAGAATATTAAAAGAAGCCTCAGAGATCACCTAGTTTAACTTCATTATGAATTCTGTCTATGATATCCCCAACCATTGGTTGTCTAGCCTTTGACGACCTCCAATGAGACCATTCTTTTTTTGTGGACTGTTCCAACCCCTCAAAGATGTTGCAGCAATTTTCCTTTTTAAATTACCTAATATTCATTGGGCATAAGTTGCATTCCTTCTCCCAAGTATGTTTGCTTCTTATAAACAGAGACTCCTTTATTTTTGCAAGATACAAGTAATTTGCCTATAATTAGCACTATATAAATGTTTGTTGATTGATTGGACATGGTATTTCCCTTCTACAGAATCAGGAAATTTAGCTCTATGTTTGCTCATTGTTCCCAGGGTCAAAGAGATTTGGATGAAAGATGTTTCTGGACAAGAAAACAAATGCTGTGAAGTCCTGAAAAAATTAGGGGCTAACAGCTGGGGTTACTCACCTTGCTTCATCTAGAACTCTGTTCTGTAAGTAAGGCCCATCCTCCCTAAAGGGCTCTTCATTCAAAGGCAACATACACTCATTTGGCATATACTAAGCATTGCACTTTAGGGGTGTGTATGTGTGTGTGTGTGTGTGTGTGTGTGTGTGTGTGTGTGTGTGTGTGTTTTAATTAATTACCTGAGCAAAGAGAATTTTTTACAAAGGATTTTTTATGGTTGTTTCTTAGATTTCACTGAAGCAAAGTGAGAAGAATCTATATTTCACAGTGGTACCCCAAAACATGCAGGGTAGAGATATGAGTATTTCCCTTAATTTGGCCCATTAATCGCTATTATTAATGTACACAGGCCTGTCAGCTTATCTACTTTCTATACATCTCTCAGCTTCACCTAAAGTGTTGTACATCACATAAAATAACTGTGGCATAAGTTCTCTGGGCCAACTGAGCCCAGAGATTAGGTTAATTATTAGGGGAAATTCCTTTCCCTGGGCAATCTGAACATCTTTTTAAAAAAATCCTTATGGAAGCTCATGCAAATACAAGGCTTTCTTTCAAAAGGCTTATTCATCTGTATGGATTAAACCTTTCTTAATAAGCAGTTCAAGGCCACCAACTCCACTACATACATTTCTGCAGAAAGAGTCACTATTTTTCATTCTCTGTCCATTTCAGTGGGTTTCTATTTTTAATTAAGAACCATCATAAGTCACTAGAGAGAAAGAAAATCCACAGCCATGTATGTAGACTTAAGAAGCAATTTCTGGCTTGTCAAGCATCATTGCCAATATTTAAACTCTCCATATACATTGTGAGAGAAGCGGCATAGTATGGAGGATAAGAAGGAGCCTCAGCATGAGAAAGATCTGAGCTCAAGTTTTGTTTCCAACATATTCTGTCTCTGTGTATCTCTGGTCAAGAAATTTATTTTCACAAGATGAGACTCTCAACTCTCCATGAGTTGCGGGAAAGGAGCTGACATGGACTAGTACAAGTAATTTCCTCCCCTAGGATTGTCTATTACCAATGAAATCACAGACGCTGTGCCTATCCCATCCACTACCATTGTTTTAATGGGATATTTTATAAATTAAATATTTTCCACAGATCATTTCCAAAGGTGAAAAACAGAAAAGAGCTAGTCAGTTAGGAAAATATATTCAACTGGACCCCAAACCTCCTTACCTTTGACAGTCAGTCCTTTCTCCATTCCCACCTAAAAATTAGATGAATGTATAAAATAGCATAGAATTTTGGTGTTTAAAGATGTAGACACTTGGCTATCTGGAAAATTATCCAAAAAAGATTCAAGGAACTTAGAATGTTCATCATGAAAAGAAAGAAGTGGTGGGAGTAGGGGAAGGGGAATCTAATAGCAGTCATTTTATGTGTGCGAATATAACATATAAACATATATACACATATATCTGTGTATACATGTATGTAATATATGCA
This sequence comes from Phalanger gymnotis, assembly GCA_028646595.1. Lineage (NCBI taxonomy): Eukaryota > Metazoa > Chordata > Mammalia > Diprotodontia > Phalangeridae > Phalanger > Phalanger gymnotis. The sequence continues at coordinate 49,366,722 of CM053624.1, read as the reverse complement.
TATGTGTATATATCTATCTGTTTATATGTATGTGTAAATAGATATATAGATATACTTATCCCTGGAAAGTAGAATTAGGATCAGTGAGTGGAAGTTTTATGGAGAATCTGCAACTCTATAGAAGGAAAAAAAAATTCCAACACAAGTAGACCTAAAATGAAATGGTTTTCTTCAGAGATGTGAAGTGAGATCCACATAATTAGAAGTATACAAGCAGAAGTGAAATGACTGTATGTAAGGAATGTATCAAGGGAGATTCATGTTTTAAAAGGTGAGCTGGCCTATCTGACCTCTGGAGAGGTTCCTTTAAGTTAGGATTTCTGTGATTTAGTAACTGAACATGAGTCAGAGAACCAAGAGCAGAGAACCATATCTTCGTTTTGAATTAACATTCTTACTGCTTTCAGGTTCAGTTTGTCTTTTTTCACATTTTGTTCTTAAACGTGAAAGTCTGGTTTATTCTATTTGCTTTTGTAATTTAACAAATTTAACAAATAAAGCACCTACTATGGGAATAGCATTACAATTAGTATTATAGATACAAAACTAGTCTTACTTTCAAGGAATTTACTATCTAAAGGGTGTGAATGGGGGCAAATAAATTACAAATGGTTTTGCTACAGGACAGACTGAGAGAAAATGCTATGAGGAACGGGAGATGGGAGAGATTGCTCAGAGAACACTCCTGTGCCCAGAGTTATTTTCTAAATTCTTCAATAAATATGCTATTCCTGCAGTTAACTGTGTGACATGTATGTAAGAAGAGCTTGGAATAGGAATTCTGATACAAATAAATGGTATACTCAGGGATGGTGCTACAGAAATTCCCACTCCCAGAGTGTGACTGTTTCCCCAGGGGCTATTACCCGTTGTTTATGCTTACTCCAGGTATTTTACCCCTGAAATGTGGTTATGGACTAGAGCTATGAAACTGACTTTATTTTGATGATGCAATCTCCAATGCTTTATAAATGACAGCTAAAAGAGGAATACAAATGTGGATTAAAACTGTGGAGGTTTTGTATAGGAGTCCTGGAGGCTGTGAGCAAAGAAAAGCAACATGTTGGAGGCCTTGGGGAATCAGCTCATCTCCTAAGTAATGAGAAAAATAAAACAAAGTGAGCAGATTAGTTTGTTCTTTCCCAAACCAGAGGAAAAGAAGAATGATGAAAATCAAGGAATCAGTTGTGGAATATATTAAGAAATCATAGCCGCCTATTTCCCAAGGTCATTCTTGGGGCTCAGCATGATAATCCCTGATTAGTGCAATGACTGATGGTTTTCTGTAGCTATGTTTCTACATAATGTGGCTATAGAGTATAGCCTCAGCCTAAGATGCCTAAGCTGCTGTTACTTGCAAGAAAATATAACTGCTACTTTCCAAAAAGAAGAGACTAAACTCCCTGGGGTCTAACACTATAAAATGTATTTGGAGCACTTTTTCCCCCTAGACCTGTGATTTTACCAGCTAAGGAGCATGTAAGTAGATAAATTCTCTACCGATGCAGATCCGCAAATGTACTGCAACTTAAGGTCTTAGAAAGTTTCCTGGATCACCGAAAGTTTAAATGACTTGACCAAGGTCATACAGCTAGTACATGTCTGAGATAGAACTGACTCCAGGTCCAGCACTTTCACCCCTGAGCCACATAGCTGCCTACATTGGAGATATATAAATCAGAGATAATCAAAAAAGGGAAAGCACTAGCATTAAGGCAGGGAGGCTATGTTTGGGAAGGCTGCATACATAAGATAGGATTTTTAACTTGAATCTGGAAGTAGTCAGGGAATCCAGGAGACAGAGTTGAAGAGGGAAAGAATTCCAGTCATCAAAGACAGTGGGAAAAAATGATCAGGATCTGGTAATAAAATATCATTTGGGCAGCAGGAAGGAGGTCAGTGGCACTGGATCACAGAGTTCCCTCTTGGGGAGCAAGGCAAAAGAAGACTAGAAAGATAGCAAGGGTACAGGTTATGAAAGAATGCTTTTGAATGTCTTATAAAGGATTTTCTATTTTATCCTGGATATAATAGGTAACCATTGGTGACTATTGACTAGAGGGGTAACATGGTTAGACCTCGTTTTTATGAAGCTAAGAAGCTGAGAGGAGAATGGGTTGGAGAGAGTCAGTTCTTTCTTCAGTTCCAATGTTCATTAAAACTAAGTATTAAAATAAACTAAATTCAAAACTGATCCTTTGAATCTATTTCAAAAAATATTAAACCAAGATTTTTAATATTTATTCAATCATAATGCTCTCACTAAAAACATTGATAGTAACATATTCTTGTAAACAATAGGTTTTTATAACACTAATAAACAAAAGCTATTTTACAATACTGTCCATTTGACCTTTTTTCTTTTAAAGATCTATTTTCAGGTATTTTATGATTCCTATGACATGTTACTGTCTGTATATCATGTATACATAAGTAGATATACATGTAGTGAGGAGACTCATTTTTTTCCAACCAATAGAAATATAAGATCAAAACTATTTGGCAGCCATTGAACTAAATTGAGCTTAGCTTCAGGGATAGATTTCTATATGACATTATTTCAAGCCTTCTTGTCCAAAAAAAGCACTTCCCAATCTGATTTCTTATGTCTGAAATTTCTTTAACAGGCAAAAAAGCTTTTCATTCCACATGTGGCGAGTTGTTTTCTCTTCCAGAGGTGCCAGCTGCCAGGTCAGTAGGCAACTCTGGTTTCTTCCATTTCTCAGGGTTCTCATTTGAATAATCCTGTCCAGTTCTCCCAGGGAAAGATAAATAATGAAAAGAAAATAGAGAAGACAGCCGGATGTTTACTTGTCAAAGACAAATGGGAAATGTGAATGCTAATAGGAGATGCTAGAGGAAAAAATAAAGTCAATGGTAATGTGTTTAGGCAATGGAAAGGGTTCTAAGCTTGGAGTCAGATCACAATCTGTTACTTAGCACTTTTGGGATTCTTGGGCAAATCACCTAGCCCCCTTTTTTCTCTGAGTTTCCTTAGCTCCAAAATGATTGGACTAATCTAGATGATCTCTAAGACGCTTTCCAGCTTAAAAGAAATGATGCCATCGTATTCTGGCTTACTATAAACGTACATGGGATTACATGACAAAAATTCATTGGTAGGATTGAGCAAAGTGGGTGTCCTTTAAATCCTGAAATTCCTTTCACATGGAATTTGAGGCTGGGGAGATCACACACAAAAGCATTAAGAATAAAAGGGGTCTGGGCGGCTAGGTGGCACAGTGAGTAGAGCACTTGCCCTGGAGTCAGGAAGACCTGAGTTCAAATCCAGCCTCAGACACTTGACACATGTACTAGCTGTGTGACCTTGGGCAAGTCACTTAACCCCAATTGCCTGCCAAAAAAAACAAAAAAGCATAAAAGGGGTGGCTGGGGGGGCACGTGTGCTTCTTGCTGTTAAAACACACAGTATTTAGGTTTACTGGGTACATTTGAGACATGGTCTCCAGGGGAAGGAGATAGCTCTCTCCTGGAGGAGATTGAATGATCAAGCTGTGAAGAGTGTTAAAGAGAATTGGAAACAGTGAAGGGAGGAAATTAGATACGGGAAGTAGAAAGCCCAGGCCTAGAGTGATGACAAGACAACCACCATCACACAGGAGGTGAGGAAAGCATCAAGGCAGCTGTGCCAATGAATCCAAGCTAACTGACAGGGACAAGAACTACTGAAATCTGCTCAGAACAAAGGAAGGCACATAATACTGCATACACAGAGGGATCATGGAAAGATACACTGAGACAGGAGCCCCAGTCCCAACCATCCTACTTGGAACACTACCAAATGTCACCAAGATTGGTCAGGTATCCCCAATTGATAAATGGCAAAAGGATAGGAATAGGCAGTTTTCAGACAAAGACATCAAAGCTACCTATAGTCATACGAAAAAAAGGCGCTAAGTCACTATTGATTAGAGAAATGCAAATTAAAATAACCTTGAGGTACCACTCACATCTATCAGATTGGCTAATATGACAGAAAAGAAAAATGAGAAATGTTGTATGGAGTATGGGAAAATTGGGACACTAATACACTGTTGGTGGAGTTGTGAATTGATTTGACCATTCTGGAGAGTAATTCAAAAAGGCTATAAAATTAAGACAGTTCTGAAGGACTCATGATGAAAAATGCTATCCGCCTGCAGAGAAAGAACTGATGGAGTCTGAATGCAAATCAAATAATACTTTAAAAAAAACTATCTTTCTTGTTTTTTTGCTTGTGTTTTCTTTCACAACAGGACTAATAATGGAAACATATTTGGCATGACTGCACATGTATAACTTATATAAAATTGATGCCTTTTCAAAGAATGGGTAGGGGAGGGAGGGACAGAGAGAATTTGAAACTCAAAAAATTGAAAAATGAATGTTGAAATTTCTGCAGGTAATTAAAAAAATAAAATATTTTGAAAATAAAAAGATAGCATAGATAGAGGTAGGGTTTCTTACAGTGTAGGGCAACTACTAAAATCTATTAACTCATATAGTAATCTTGTCTATTTTTATTAACTAGTAATAAAACATTTTTCATAGTTTGAGACATATAAGTCCATGTGCATATAAGAAGATTTGAGCCAGTGGCTTCCCTAGGGGGAGCATCAGATACTGAAACTCCAAAACTATCTAAGTTAAAGCAATGAACCAGAGAAATGAGAGGAATTAGGTTATAATCCCTGGATAATCCTTTCAAATAGCACCATTAAAATTGTGTTGAGGTCCTTTGCATTTACAGTTAGGCAATAATGCTTAAAAATTCAAATGGCTAGTTGAAAAAGCAACTTTAATGCGAAGGAATTTCAGTTAAAGGGTGATCAGGGAATCAACCAATAAGTACACATGATGGGATAACAGATACTTGATGGTTTGGACAGATGGAGGGGACAAAGCATGGCTGAGGCAAAACACTTATGAGGAGCCTGCTACATGCCAAGCACTGTACTAAGCACATTATAAATATTATCTTATGGATTGGGCAGAGGGACATTCGCTATAAGGTTGAAAATATTGCAGAAAGAAGAAGCTAGATATAGAAAATAACTGTGAAGTTTTGAACAATCTACAAATTTGCCTGGAGTTGAACCTGTTTATCTTCAGCTAAGCAGGGATGGAATAAAAATGAACCCTGAGGTATTTTTGTCAAGGCAAGTAGTTATGGCCTCCATGATTTAAGAAGCTTAAAAAAACATATAGCTGACTTCGTAGGAAGGAGCTTTATTCCCAAGGGATTCTTTAACTCAAGATCACTGAAATGTGTATCAGTTTGCATCTCTGATACAGTCGTGAATAAATTTGCTGCACATTGGGAAACCCACTGTTCAACTCAAAGTAGCATGGAGTAGGGAGGAGGCAGGATTTTTTGTTGTTTTGTTTTGTCTAGCATAAACTTAATCTTATTCTTCTTTGTACTATCCCTAAGGGATACAACAACTCTTCCTAGGTGGAAGGAAAATTGAAATAGTCGAAAGAATGCAGTACTGGGATTTTTGGAGGATTACGTTTCTCAAAAATATTCTAAGTGTTCACTGAGCTGTAGGGATCAGTTTTTCTGAAAATGTTTCTGTGGTTGTCATCATTTGACTTTCTCAGGTTCTTGGGATATATTCAGTCTTACTAGGATTTTTATAATGGTGTTAATACAGATGATTATACGAGGATAATCATCTAATCCCATACAGAGGCCACCAAAGTAAATATCTTGTACTGCAATGCCTCAAGAATTTCTGATTTCACTGGTGTGGATACCCGTTTGGATCCAGATTGCCAAAGCCATAATAACTAAGGTGAGACATCTGTCCTACTCACCCTGAATACTGATAATTGTATTTATAGTTCTGCTTATTTCTATGACTTTGTCTCCAGAGATGTCTCCAGAATTTGCTATGGCAGGAAAATTCTTTATCCCAGAGCTGACCTGATGGTGAGTCTCTAGAAATGGAATTAGGCTGGTTTAAGTCATTTTCAGCTTAATTGAACATACCAGAGTTTATATTGTACTCACCTACACTTTGAGAACCTGGAGTCACCACCAACCAATAGTAAAGTAAGGGAGTAGCACTTTATTGGAGGGAAAGATACCAATAGGTCTGTTTTCAATTATGAACAATAGAATCAGTAGATTTACAATTCAAGATTAATATAGGTTCATAGACATTGATCAATTAAGTCAATTTGATTATCTGAATATCAAGATAAAACATGTTTACCGATATAATTCTTACAGGACAACATCCCTACCCTGAAGGAATTTAACTCAGGAGACAAGACATAACTACATGGGGGGACATGGGGAAAAATCCAATGTAGAACATAAGTAAATTCTAGTCTATGTTATATGCTCTTAGTATTAAGGGAATTAAGAGAAAACAGAGATCAGTTCAGATAAAAGTTGTTTAAAAAGCACCCTGAAGGAAGTGATTCTTGAGGAAGACTTTTTAAAAAGTGCTGGCTTTTGAACATATAGAATAGAGGTAGTCAAATTCAGAAGGAAGAGTAGGGGAGCAGTACTGAATGCTTCTGTTACAAATTTCAATGTAGTTGGGTTTACGAAATATAATTTCTAGAAACCTGTGTATATAAACACAAGTAAATAAGGACAGCAGTAACGTTTTACATATAGAAGGAAATGATTTCACCTAATAATATACAACTTTGCTTAATACTGTATATTAAGCACTTTGCTGACTTCAAAGAGCCATAGAATACCAGTTGTCTTTACTGTTACTACAGTTGTCATTATTATTATCATCTTACTTTTTCATCTTTTTAATACAGATTTGAATGAAAATATCTATGAAGACAGTTGCTATCCCATTATTTTCTATTTCATAATTAATGTTCTATATACTATTGAACAGGTAGATAAAAAGACTGCTTTATATATTTGAACAAGTCTATTGGGTTATAACCTCACATCCTGTAGAATCACTGAAAATGTCTTTAAGACATGACTAGTAGCAGACAATAAATAAAATTAGTCATTCCATTCCCACATAGTTTTAATTTCTTTTCACTACATCTCTATGTTTTGGAATTTTTCATTCCACATAGTTTGGAGATTATGTATGTTTCTAGGACATGTATTAAAATTATTATTAAATTTTTATAGATCTTATATAATACAAAATTATATAAATTTTATAGATATGCCTCTGTGATTTAAGGAGTTATGTCTCTTATGACGAGCTGATTCCAGTAAAATTTATTTACTGAGTGCTCAGTATTTGGGTGTTTGAATTTGTAGTCACTTATTAGATTGCATAAACTAGCATTTTTAATGTATAATTCCAGTCACTTTATTATTTATTCCTAGGTGTATAGAAGATGCTTAATGATGTTATGCTGTTTTCATCATTACTTTACATAATCCAAAATGATGGGTAAATCCAGATTCCTTTAGGATAACCTTTCTAGAGGCAATAACCTTATCTTAAATCATTATTGTAAATAACATTGTCATAATGATTTCTTCAGTAACATCATCCCGTTGTTTTCATTTTTTAATGGAGTTCAGATAAAAAATAAACTTTGTAGAAGTCACTATCTTGTGGCTATTCTTTTATATTTAAAGTTATAGGGATTATTGCACAAGTAGATAAAATAACTGTTTTGTAGTTGGATAGATGCACTTAGATATGTTCATCTTTAGGGTCACTGAAAGCATCCTCATAGTAGGGGTGATAATGTACCTCATCCTATTCCCACATGATTTTCATCTCTTCTGCTAGGTCTCTATATTTTGAAAGCTCTTCATTTCATTTCACTTGGAGATTATAAATATTCTGCCCAATGACATCCATTAAAAATATTGTTCTTCAAAGGTCAAGAATATCAAGGGAATCAATGAAAAAAGTAAAGGAAAGTAGCCTAGCAATACCAAATTACAAACTATATTATAAAACAATTATTGAAATGATTATCAAATAAAATCTAGTACTGGATAAGAAATAAGAGTGAGTGATCAGTGGGGTAGATTAGGCATAAAATATAGAGAAGCAAATTACCATAGTAATCTAGTGTATGATAAACCTAAATATCCAAGCTTTGAGGGCAAGAACTCACTATTCAAAAAATGTTCCTGGGGAAACCGGAAAGCAGTCTGGCAAAAATGAACTTCTCAGACCATATACCAAGATAACATCATCAAAATGAGTACACAATTTAGACATAAAGGGTGATATATCAAATTAGGAAAGCATGGAAAATATTACCTGTCATATTTATGGATAAGAGAAAGCTTTATGACAATACAATGGATAAAGAGAATCACAGGAGGTAAAATGGATGATATTAATTACATGAAATTAAAAAGTTTTTGCCCAAACAAAAGCAATGCAGCCAAAATTAAAAGGAAAACAGGAAACTGGGAGGTGTGGGTGGGATTTAGAGCAAATTTCTCTGATAAAGGCCTCATTTCTCAAATTTATAAGGAACCTAAACAAATTTATAAAAATAAGAGCCATTCCCCATTTGATAAATGGTCAAAAGTTATGAAGAGACTATTCAGAAGAAGGAATCAAAACTATCAATAGTCATATTTTTAAAATTCCCTAAATTACTAATAATCAGATAAATGCAAATTACAACTCTGAGGTACCATTTTACACTCTTCAGATGGCTAAAATGACAGAAAGGGAAATGACAAGTGATGAAGAGGATGTAGGAAAAAATGCATTGGGATGGAGCTGTGAATAAGTTCAACATTCTGAAGAGTGATTTGAAACTACGCCCAAGGGTTATAAAACTGTACATATCTTTTGACCCAGCAATAACTTTAATAAGTTTGTATCTCAAAGAGATCAAAGAAAAAGGAAAAGGATGCATATGTACAAAAAAACTATAGCAGCTCTTTTTGTGGTATTAAGAATTGAAAATTGCAGAGATGACTATCAATTGAGTAATGGCTGAACAAGCTGTGGTATATGATTGTAATAGAATACTATTTTGCTATAAGAATGATAGTTTGGGAAAAAAAATGAGAAAGACTTATATGAACTGATGCAAAGTAAAGTGAGCAGAACCAGGAGAACTTTGTAATAGCAATTACAGTAGTAATACCTGTAACACAAATCAATTGTGAAAGATTTAGCTTCTTTAATAAATGAAATGATTCACAATTCCAAAGAGCTCGTGAAGAAAAATGCTATGTACCCCCAGAGGAAGGACTGATGAACTCTGAGTGCACATTGAAGCATTTTTTAAAACTTTATTTTTCTTCCCCCACCTTTTTTTTGCAACATGGCTAATGTGCAAATATATTGATATCATATTGTTTGCCTTCTCAATAGGTGGGGGGAGAGACTGGAGGGAGGAAGAGAATTTGGAAATAAATTTTTTTAAAATAGTTCTTACATTTACATGGATCAATGTTATGTGCATGCAGTTTTAGGTAATAGCTCTGTTTTTAGGGATGTTATGGGAATAATAAAAGACAGTTAATGTGCTGAATGCTCAAGGATATTTTAGAACTGGTATTTATGGCACAGAGATGTGACATTCATTAGATTATAAAAGATACCAATCTTCTAGGATTTAATTATTGCCACTTGATCATTCCTTTGTAGGTATGCAGTAGATGTTGGGACATAGGGTGTGTTCAAGGAAGACTAGTAACTCTGGAGTGAGGGCTGCTGAGCCCTTTTCAGAGCTGCTTTCCATCTTTGGCGTCTACATAATCCACCTGACTCTCACTTGTGGCTCCAATAAGCTGTAGCATGAAGAGCATTCACACGCTGTTAAACCATTATATCAGATGAGCTAAACCAGGTTGGGGATAACTGAGGGCTCTCAAACCCCTTGGTGAGTTGGCGGGGTGTCTACCCCAAGCTCGTGAAGATGTCACTGTGGCATGGGTGGATGAAAACAATTTGTTCCAATGGCCATGAAGGCAGCTGAAACAGACAGTGTGTAGTACTTAGAGCTTGGTTAGATATCAAAGATACCAAGGTCATCCACCGCATCTTGAACTATCACCAGTTACCTTGACTGTGTTGCAACATTGGACTGTGATGATTCTAGAAGAGAAAGTGAGGCCAACAACTTTGTGCAACTCTGCCTCACTTAAATCCAATTTATGTACAAATCAAAAGACATCACCAACACCATTTTAACATTTTTATTTGTCTCAAAGTCCTGTGGCAACAAGCAAGTGATGAAGAAGCAGGTGTAGATACACTGGGAAGTCTAGTCACAACCTGTACATAGGCAGCCCAGGTCATAAGGTCATCTTCTCACTGGAACAAAGCAGCAGTGGGATTCTGCAGCCCCCTGAGTATCTGAGAAGCCTTTTAAGGATCACACTGCTCACCTCCTGGTGTGAGGAATGGCCTAGGAAAGGTGCCCTGCTTATCCAATGCTGGCCTTATAACCATGGCAGGTGGGAATCCCAACCTGTAGTCAAAACACAAAAAAGTATACAAAAACTGCCAAGATGGTTTCACTCACCATCAGTACAGGGAATATGTGCACACCTACAGCCAACTCAAAATCCAGGAGACCTGAAAGACTAATAGCTCTTGTTGTGAGAGAACTCAGCAGGTATCACATCCACATAGTAGTCCTGAGTGAAACAAGGCTGGCAAGTGAAGGCCAGCTTACTAACTTCAGAGCAGGGTACATTTTTTGGAGTGTCTACTGTGATGGGGAGCACCATGAAAACAGCACAGATTTTGCAATAAAAAAATAATCTAGTGAACAAGCTTGTATGCCTACCAAAAAGAGTGAATGACAGGCTCATGACAATGTGATTGCCACTTGCAGGAAAATGCCATTACACCATCATCAGTGCCTATGCTCCCACCATGACAAACCTTGATGAGGTCAAAGGAAAATGTTATGAAGACCTGGAGACCCTTATCATCAATGTGCCAAAAGAGGACAAGATTATAATTCCAGGTGATTTTTGTATATGTTTTATTTAATATTTTAGTTTTCAACATTAATTTCCACAAGATTTTGAGTTACAAATTTTCTCCCCATTTCTACCCTACCCCCATTCCAAGATGGAGTATAGTCTGATTGCCTCATTCCCCCATCAGCCCTCCCCTCTTTGACCCCATCCCCCCATCCCCTTTCCCCTTACTTTCTCGCAGGGCAGGATAGATTGCTATGCCCCATTCCCCATATATCTTGTTTCCCAGCTGCATGCAATTTTATTTTTAATTTTTAAGCATCTGCTTTTAAAACTTTCAGTTACAAATTCTCTCCCCTCTTCCCTTCCTTCCCTAGGAAGGCAAGCAATTCAACATAGATCACACATGTATCATTATGCAAAACACTTCTACAATGCTCAAGTTGTGAAAGGCTAACTACATTTCCTTCCAGCCTATCCTGTCCCCCTTTATTCAGTTTTCTCCCTTGACCCTGTCACTTTTCAAATGTGTTTGCTTTTGATTGCCTCCTCCCCCATCTTCCCTCCCTTCTATCATACCCCCTTTTTATCCTCTTCCCCTTACTTTCCTGTGGAGTAACATACCCAATTGAGTGTGTATGTTATTCCCTCCTCAAGTTGAATCCAATGAGAGTAAGATTCACTCATTCCCCCTCACTTGCCCCCTCTTCTCTTCCAACTGAAGTGCTTTTTTGCCACTTTTATGTGAGATAATTTACCCCATCCTGTCTCTCTCTTTCTCCCTCTCTGAATATATTCCTCTTTCACCCCTTAAATTTATTTCATGTTTTTAGATATCATCCCTTCATATTCAACTCATCCTGTGCCCTCTGTCTATATCCCCTTCCACTCCCCGAATACTGAGAAAGGTCTCATGAATTACACACATCATCTTTCCATGTAGGAATGTAAACATAACAGTTCAACTTTAATAAGTCCTGTATGAATTCTCTTTCTTGTTTACCTTTTCCTGCTTCTCTTGATTCTTGTATTTGAAAGTGAAATTTTCTATTCAGCTCTGGTCTTTTCATTGAGAAAGCTTGAAAGTCCTCTATTTTATTGAAAATCTATATTTTGCCTTGGAGAATTATACTCAGGTTTGTTGGGTAGGTGATTCTTGGTTTCAATCCTAGCTCCTTTGACCTCCAGAATATCATATTTCAAGCCCTTTGATCCCTTAATGTAGAAGCTGCTAGATCTTGTGTTATTCTGATTATGTTTCTACAGTATTCAAATTGTTTCTTTCTGGCCGCTTGCAGTATTTTCTTCTTGACTAGAAACTCTGGAATTTGGTGACAATATTCCTGGGAGTTTTCTTTTTGTGATCTTTTTCAAGAGGCAATCAGTGGATTCTTTCAATTTCTATTTTACCCTCTGGTTCTAGAATATCAGGGCAGTTTTCCTTGATAATTTCTTGAAAGATGATGTCTAGGCTCTTTTTTTTGATCATGGCTTTTCAGGTATCTCTCCTGGATCTATTCTCCATGTCAGTGGTTTTTTTCCAATGAGATATTTCACATTGTCTTCCATTTTTTTCATTCCTTTGGTTCTGTTTTATGTCTTGGTTTCTCATAAAGTCACTAGCTTCCCTTTACTCCAATCTAATTTTTAAGGTGGCATTTTCTTCAGTGGTCTTTTGGACTTCCTTTTCCATTTGGCTAATTCTGCTTTTCAAGGCCTTCTTCTCCTCATGGGCTTTTTGGAGCTCTTTTGACATTTGGGTTAGTCTATTCTTTAAGGTGTTATTTTCTTCAGTATTTTGGGTGGTCTCCTTTAGCAAGTCGTTGACTTGTTTTTCATGGTTTTCTTGCATCACTCTCATTTCTCTTCCCAATTTTTCCTCTACTTCTCTAACTTGCTTTTCCAAATCCTTTTTGAGCTCTTCCATGGCCTGAGACCAGTTCATGTTTTTCTTGGAGGCTTTTGATATAGCTTCTTTGACTTTGTTGACTTCTTCTGGCTGTATGATTTGATCTTCTTTGTCACTAAAAAAGGAATATACAGTTTGAGTTTGAGTCTGTGTTTGAGTGTGAGTTCATTTTCACTGCCTTTTCATGTTCCCAGCCAACTATTTGACCCTTGAGCTTTTTGTCAGTGTATGACTGCTTGTAGAGTAGAGAGTACTTTGTCCCCAGTTTTAGGATCCAAGCACTGCTGTTTTCAGAGCTACTTCTATTCCACCATCACCCCAGGCTCTGTCACAGTGGTGCTCCTCCCCCAAGAACCACCAACTAGGAC
>CM053624.1:49308342-49345503 GCA_028646595.1 Phalanger gymnotis | reverse complement strand
ATGCCACAGCTCAGTAATTCATCATGCTAGGGCACTCTCGGCTCCACTCCTGGTCTCGTCGGTCCGCAGTTTGCCATGCCGCACCGTGCCGCACCGCGCCGCACACGCTGGGCTCAGCTTGGCTCAGCTCCGCTCCCCTCAGCTGGGGGCTGGGAGTTCCGTTTGAGACAGACCTTACCCCAAGACCATCCAGGCTGTCCTGGGCTGGAGCCCTGCTTCCCTCTGCCACTTTGTGGGTTCTGCAGTTCTAGAATTGGTTCAGAGCCATTTTTTTATAGGTTTTTGGAGGGACTTGGTGGGGAGCTCACGCCAGTTACTGCTTTCCAGTAGCCATCTTGTCTCCGCCCCTCCTGTTAAGCTCATTTTACAGATAAGGAAATTGGACTCAGAGAATTTAAATGCTATGTTCCACCTCACACAGTTAGTAAATAAATGTTGGTGTAAGAATTTTAAATTATGTTGGCTGACTTCCATTTCAGTACACTTTCTACTGTACCATATTGTCTCAAATAAGGTAAAACCTCTGCTCTCAAGTAATATGCAATCTAGGATAATAGGACCATCTTGGCTCATCACCCATAATGGTTGTTGACCATCCAATCTCATTGCTCATTTATGACTGAGGCAAGGAAGCTATCAGAGAAAGTCCAAACCTATGAGACCATAAAGATATTAGATATAATAATAATCATTCAAATTTATCTAGGACTTCAAAGTTTGCAAAGTGCTTTTCCTACAACACATCTATGTGATAAAGGGCACAATTATTATAACTTCTATTTTACAGATGAAGAGACTTGGAGAGTTTAAGTGACTTGCTCACAGCTAAATGGCTGTTGTTAGCACCAGGATTACCCCATTTCTTCTGATTCTAATTCTAGTGCTATTTTCATGACAACCTCTCCAAGTAATTATAAAATAAAACAAAACAACACAAAACATGTGAAATACAATAAGCAAAATTGGTCCTATGTGGGCTGACCACTTTCTGGACCATTTATATACAACTTACTATTTCACTCTAGTTGCCCACTAACTATCCACTGGGCTTCCTTCTCCCATGAACTGGCAGTATCTAGAAAATGAAAATATAATTCAAATTTAAGTAACTAATGATATCCAAGCCACATATAAAATAGGTTTGAGATTTTCCTTATTTTCTACTATTTTTCCAAGTTATATAAATAAACTAAAGTTCAGTATATATTTTTATTGACTATTTGGTTCAGGCCTGAGTAAAACCCACTATTTCAGATTAGTAGGTAATAACACTCACTAAATGCTGAAAGAGTAGACAAGAGCTTGGATGTTTAGGCTATGCTATGATCCTCATTCTCCCTTGAAGTTATGGATCTCTGAAGGTTTCATTTCATGTGTGATTAACTATTTATTACCTGAAGTTTCACATTTACATATACTTAAAAGCAAGAACAGAATGATTTATAACAAATTTCAGCTCCTCAGTATGTAAAAGAGGATAATTATACTATATGCCTATAACCTACCTCCCAGGGCTTTTATGAAGATCAGATTTTATCATACTTGTCAACTCTTGGCCAACATTAAAGTTATATATGAATGCCAGCTAGAGGATTGTGATTGCGGTTTCTGTCATTATTTAGCCTTATTATCACCCATTATAACTTCTTTCTTGGTTTCTATTCTATTTTCTTTCTTAATTTTGGCATGTTCCATGATCCATATTTGGACTGGTTAAATGCATAATATATTTCTGGTTCTAGAACCAGAAAACATGGCTTCGAGTCATGGGTCTGACACACTTACGGGCTATGCGACCTTTGACTTTACCTCTACAGCCTTCTGCTTCCTCATCTGTAAAATGAAGATATTAAAACTTTCTTCCCTCCATACTTCCTGTCATTTTTGTAAGAAAAGCTACTAGAGTGCCATATGGATATGAGGCAATGAAATGAATTATAGGACACCTAAGCCTTATGATTTTTAGAAAATGTTGTTACAATAGCTACAATAAAATATGCCCTAATGTGAAATATTATCAACATTTTCTCATGCACACCTGAATAATAAATCAATGCTATTTTACCTGCTGACTTCCCGTTGTTTCTGATCTGCTAATCCTCAGCCCTGGATAACTCTCTCCAGTCCCCCAACTGCTGCTCTTAGTCTACTAAACAGTGAGAAAAACAACATGACCTTGTGAACTGGTCCAAAAATTTACAAAAGCAATTTGGAATTCTGTTTTGAGGGAGACTGAAATGTTCATTTCCTTTGACATAACTATCCAAAGACATACAGGTATACATCCCAAAAAGTTCAATGATAGAAAGAAAGGTCTGTATGCACCAAAATATTCACCGTAGCTTTTGTGTGTGTGCAGCAGGAAAAAAATGCTGGAATTAAGCAGGTGTCCAATGATTGGAGAATGGTTAAACAATCTGCAATAAATTAATGAAATGAAATCTTACTACACTACAAGAAACAGCAACTATGAAGAATTCAGAGAAGCACTGGCAGACAAAAACTTGTATAGAAAAATGGAAGGAAAACAATATACGTAATGATAACAACAAGGTAAGCAGAAAGAATATGAAAATCAAACCAAATGTTAAGCGATTGAATTAACCAAAATCGGCCCCAAAACAAGAAAAGGAAACGTATCTCCTCTGATTCGTTGTACAAATATGGGGCTGTGAATGTGGACCATTTCATATACTTTTGTACACAGTCAGTGCATTGGTTAATTTTAATTAATCATATTTCCCTCTATCTTTTGAAATCTTTATTCATAAGGGTTGTCTCATGTGTACGAGGAAGGGGAAGGATGTATTTGAAAATTAATGTCAACTAAAAAAACCAAAAAGCATCAATAAAAATAAGATAAAATGTAATCAGAAAAAGAAAAACAATCTGTACTACATGAAGTAAGCACACAATTTATTTAATGAATGCTGGTTGGTTAAATGGATGAAGTGATGAAATTACAATGAAATAATCTGCTATAAATTTATACTGCATAACCTCAGCCAAGACCTTGGGTTTATATTCACTTGATATTGGTTCCTATCACATTCCCTCAAGTCCTGTGCTTTGCAAATTTATGCTATCAAAATGGATGACCTTGCTTCTGACTTTACTGAGATTGTAGCAGAATGTAGATATCTGATTACAAATGTTTCCATGGGTCAGAACTTCTCAGTATCTTGACCTATTATCTTTTCTTTTCTCTTGTCTCAATGGAAAAGGTAGCTCTACTCCTGGCCTAAGCTAAGCCCTCTACTTGTGTCCTGGATCTTATGCTTTCTTATCTTACTCCATCAATTATCTCTTCTCAACACTTTCCATTTCTGCCTCCCCATGGACTCCTTCCCAACTCCATATAACCATAGTATGTTGCCAATAATTTAAATAAAAATACTTTCCCCTTGAACCTCCCAAATCTTCAAACCAACTCTTTCCCTTTTACTCCCAAATTTCTCAAAAGTGGTTGAGATTCCTATAAGGACTGTTAAGGATCACGTGGACTTGTCTTTTTGAGTTGCCAGGTTTTCCAGAAACACCAGACCCAGAGCATGCAGGAGGCCCTGAGTGTGTCAAGGATGAAGCCCTGCCAGCTAACATAGTTTGTTGTTTGCACCCCAAACTAAACTCCCTGTGTGTCTTTGGGAGTTGATAGATGGCAGCCAGTCTGTGCTAGGCTGGGAAATTTCCTTTGCAGCTGGGACCCTGTAGATAACACAAATCATACTTTCTTCATAGTCTAGCAACTCCCAGGAGAAAAGACTATGGTTGCTATCACTTTGCTTCTCCCCTGTGGGAGGGGTTTTGTCCTTTTTCCACCTTTACTGCACTTCTCCCCCCATACCACGCCCCTTTAGGTGGAATTTTGTTTCCTCCCCCTTCCTTTGTCCAGCTGCCGTAAATATGCAGACTTCAATATGAATTGTGAAGTCTTTGGGTTCCACATGCATGCTCATTTCTCTTGTAATAAATCTAGTTTTCATGTAAGTTTCATGAAGTTGTGATTGCCTATTGATAAGAACAAAGAAGGAGCTGGGAGGTAACTTGGGGACCTTATGTAGTTTAGTGCTGTCATGTTACATATAAGGAACTTCAGGTTGTGGGATTTCTGAGAAACACTCTTCTGCCCTTTAGAAATGTCTTCATTTAAGTGAGAACAATGATTTGGGGAGGAGGGAGGTCCTTATGATTACCTCCCTGTCCACCACCAATTTATCAACTCACTTTAGTGGATGGAAATCATATTTTCTTTCAAGGACACATCTATTGTGAATTCCTGGGCCTTTCTTCCATCCCCATCTTGACATTTTTCTTACTGGCTTGTTGGTGCCTGAAATTCCATTAACTGGAGGAAAAGTTTTTCATTTTAGAATTAGAGATAAAAGGCTTAAAATGCAAATGAAAGGTTGCAAATGCATAATCCTCAACCAACAAGTATGAATTACTGCTTATCCCATCCTTTCCTATTTTGTTTTAATGTAGAGAGGTGAGGCCAGGATAACAAGAGTAGAAACAAAGCCATAACTGGGAATTCCTGTTCTGGGGCAAAGTTAGTTGGGTGTATGGCAGCTAGATGGCACATTGGCTGGAGTGCCGGGCCTGGAGTCACAAAGACCCATCTTTCTGAATTCAAATCTGATCTCAGATACTAACTGTGTAACCTTAGGCAAGTCACTTAATCTTATTTGCCTCAGTTTCCTCATCTGTAAAATGAGCTGGAGAAGGAAACGGCAAACTACTCCAGTATCTTTGCCAAGAAAACCCCAAATAGGGTCATGAAGACTCAAACTAACTGACATGACTGACCAACAATGAGAAGAGTAGTATGGAAGATAGCCCAATCTCTGGGACAGTTGCTATGGAAGAGATATTGCCTCAATCCCCTAGAAAGTCTGAACCTTGTCCTAAAAGATACTGGAGAAGTGGAAGAAACCAGAAAAGGGATACCAATTACAAGATGTCAGGATTGACAGCCCTGGGATGCCTGTGTTAGGTAATAGGGTAGACTGGAGGAGGTCCTCAAGGTGAAGAGAAGTAACAGCAGTAATTATGAGAAAGAAATTCACTTTTCCAGAAGAGAAGGATGTCTCCCTATCGGTGAGCTCCTCAGGGTAAAGCATTATTTGCTTCCACATAAGTTATGGCTCTGAATAGTAGGGGAGTGGGTACCCAAAACAAAGATAGAGATCTCAATGAAAGGAAGGGAAAATACGCAGAAAGAAACCACTAAAAATACAGAAGACTCACTTCAAAGACTGTAACAATCTGAGTTTGGGCCATGTTTACATATAAGAAGGTGGGAGTAAACAGATATTGTTGGGTAGGTGGAAACTTGAGTGCTTTTTATCATTTAGCTGCAAATGCAGGAAGCAATACTTCACAAGACTTCTACAGAGTCAAGTAGAATAGCTTGGTGGTACGATGAATGGCGTACTGGACCTGAAATCGGAAAGACCTGAGTTCAAATCTAGTCTCAGATACGAATTAGCTGCATGACTCTGGACAAGTCATTACATCTGCTTGCCTCAGTTTTCTCATCTTTAAATTGAGGATAATAGTAGCACCTAACTCACATAACAAAAAGATAAAACGATATATTTGTCAAGCATTTTGCAAACTTTAAAGTGGTATATGAATGCTAGCGATGATGACAACCATGATGATGATGACAATGACGAAGACAATGATGATAATGATGATGATGATGATGATGATGATGATGATGATGATGATGATGATGATGATGATGATGATGATATAGCAGCCTGAGATTCAGGCATCCTGGGATTTTACCCTGGTTTTTCCACTAACCAATGCACCTGAGTAAGTTGCTTAATTTCTCTGGGTCTCAGTTTACTCATCCATTAAATGAAGTGGTAGGACTTTATGATCCCTTCTCAGCTACAGAAGTCAATGCTTTTCATGAGTATAACCAAGGTGTTCAAGTAAATTAATGCAATATTGTCTGAAAACTTTGCACTACCTTCTTTAAAGACAGGATTCTTTCTAAATCTTCCCATAATATCTCTCCTCAGAGCACTCAAAGTTTCCACCCCACAGTTCCTAGCAAAGTGATCATTGAAGACAACGCTGCCTCTTCAATACATTTTCATTCACCTTTAAACTTTAAAGCCAGTCTGTCATAAGCACATTTCACTATCAGAGCGGGAAAAGTTAAAAAGTGACTGTATCTCTTAATGAATTTATGAAAAGTATTCAGTCACTTCTCTGACTAGTGCTAGCAGTGCTCTTGAAAGATAAAAGAATGATAAAAATTGGACATCTTCAAATAAAACCCACCTAAAGCTCATTCTTCATCTTAGAAGCAGTCCTATCTCAAGCCAGAGAATTTCCATATTTAAAGTAACTCATTTTCTTTTTTATTTGAGTTTGATCTTAAGAGAAGATATTAACTCATAGCTGGCCCAAAAGCAAGTGGAATCCAATTGTTAAAAATTTCTGGGTTTCTTATTCTGGGCAGTTGGCACTTGGAAGAAAGAATGAAAGATGTTGCAGAACCTTATGACATTTGTTTTTCTTTTATCGGCAAGACGGTTCCTTCAGGTAAACTAATCTTTTCACATCATCTCCATTCTGGATTTTTATCTTTGGATCCTTCCAATTCCTAGTAAATATTCATTATCTTTACCATCCAGCTTTTCCATAGATGAGGGTTTGGCTATTCTTTGAGCTCAATTCAGGAGGGAACTGAAGACCCAGGAGAGCATAATGAAAACTTTAGACAGCTTACACAGTGGTTGTATCCTGAAATCTTGGCCAATTTAGAAATGTCTATGGTTTTCCATCCTTCCCCAGAACTTCATTCAAATTTGAAAATCATGTAAAAATTACTGTGTACCTAATTAAAATCATTATTAAAACAGATTTTACTAAGCATCTTTTATGTGCAAGACACTGAGTTCAGTGCCAGAGATAGAAAATAAGAAAAGAAAAAATCCCTTGTATTAAAGACCTTTCATTCCACTAAGATTTGGGTTTTCATTAAGAATAATAATTGATTAGCCATTCCCCATTTGATGGCCTCCCCTTGATTTCCAATTCTTTGCAAGCAGAAAAAGAGTTGCTATAAATATTTTGGTACATACAGCCATTTCCCACTTGTCTTATCTTTTTGGGATACAGCCCTAGAAATAGTATGGCTGGGTCAAAGGCTATGCACATTTTTATAGCCCTTTGGGCATAGTTCCAAATTGCTCTCCAGAAAGGCTGGATCAGTTCACAACTCCACCAACAATGTAGCAATGTTTTAATTTTCCCACATCCTCTCCAATATTTATCATTTTCCTATTTTGTCATGTTAGCCAATCTGACAGGAGAGATGTGGTACCTAAGAGTCGTTTCGATTTGCATTTCTCTAATCAATAGTGATTTAGAGCATTTTTTCATGTGAATATAGATATCTTTAATTTCTTCCTCTGAAAACTGCCTGTTCATATCCTTTGACCATTTCTCAATTGGAGAATGACTTGTATTCCTACAAATGTGCTTCAGTTCCCTGTATATTTTAGATATGAAGCCTTTATCAGAGACACTGGTTGTAAAGATTTTTTGCCCAATTTTCTTCTTCCTTCTGAATCTTTGTTGCATTGGCTTTGTTTATACAAAAACTTTTCAATTTAACATAGTCATAATTATCCATTTTGCATTTTGTAACGCTAAGGGGATGCCCATCAATTGGGGAATGGCTAAACAAATTGTGGTATATGAATGTCATGGAATGCTATTGTGCTATAAGAAATGAAGAACAGATGGACTTCATTACAACCTGGAATGACTTATATTAACTGAAGCTGAGTGAGGGAAGCATTATACACCATTACAGACATATAGTATCTGTAAGGACTAACTTTGATAGACTTGACTCCTGTCATCAATGCAAGGCTCAAAGATAGCCCCAAAAGAATCATAATGAAAAAAGCTATGCGCATCACATCCAGAGAAAGAATTATGGAGTCTGAATGAAGATGGAGAAAAACTGTTTGCTCTCTTTTTTTCCTTCTTTTTTGGTTTCGTTTCCCCCTTCTCATGTTTCATTCCATTGGTGAAAATTCTTCTTTACAACTGGACTATTATGTAAGTAAGTTCAATGTGAAGGTAAATATAGAACCTATATTGGATTACATGCCATCTTGGAGTGGGGAGCAGAGGAGGAGGGGAAGAAATTTTGGAACCCCAAAACCTGTGGAACTGAATGTCGTAAACTAAAACTAAAAATAATAAAAATAATAACAATAATAAAAGAATAATAATTGACTCATAAAAGTTCTTACAGAGTGCTTTATATACATTATCTGAGCTGATCTTCACAACAACCCCCAGAGTTGAACGCCAACATATTATCTCATTTTTTAAAACCAGATCTGCTATTTCATTAACATAGGGAACTCTCATTGAGGAAACGCTTTTACCAATGAAGATTACCATATGTTCTGAAAAATAGTCTTAGAAAGTTGCCTAAGGCACAGAGAGGTTAAGAAATATCCCTTTTTACAGATGATGAAACTGAGCTCCAAACAAGTTGAGTGACTTGCTCAAGGTTACATAGCTGGTAACTATCAGTATCTGAACATGGGGTTTCCTGACTACACGTCCAATGCTCTATGCCCTGTATGTTCTATCGAAATCATGCCCTGTCTTGAGAGGACAAAATTAATGCTAACATACCATGAAGAGTAGGACTTTGGGGCATTTACAATATGTGCATTTGATTTTTAAAATTCAAATGTAAAAGTTCTCCTGGTTCACCAGAACCAGCTAGCCCATACTGTGTTCCAGGTGAATTCCCATCTTACTTGCCCCTAATTCCTGTTCTGCTCTGCTCTGCCCTGAAAACTACATAGCATCAAAATACAAAATGTAGACAACTTCTCTCAGGTTTATTGATTTATACCAATATTGGTTATATATGCTTCATCCCTTTCTTCCCTTTGTTTCTTTGCAAAAGTGGGGAAAAACACAATGCTATAAACTTTTTTTCCTTTTATCGTGATCTTCTCCCCCTTTCTAAAAGAGAGGAGTTTGGCCTCTCCACAAAATATGTTTCCTGCCTAGAGACTTTAAAGGCTCCAAAAGCATAACAAGGGTGCCTGAAAAAAAGAGCTCCTCTCACTTTTCCCATTTGAATAGCCACTGAGCCATCATCAATCCACAGCTATCTTATCTGGTGGTAACTTGTCAAGATAGTCCATGTGTTACACAGCTCTGGCATGTTGGGGCTTTCAGTCTCAAATGGCGATCTTGACTGCAACTGACACAGTGTCATTATGTTTCATCCATGGGTCAGGAAAATGAGACATCACAGCTCCTGCTGAATCATGAGGTTTCAGAGCAATCATGGAAATTTGTAGTAATAAAGATCCTGTTCATTCCATCTTTATACATGTCATTCAAATAAAGTAAAATGAATATATAGACACTGAAATCATGTTTGAAGAGATGATAGTATCATGAGTTTTGATAAACAAAGGAGAAAAACTGAAAATTCTATTTGGAACCATATATATGGATATTTTCCACTAGTACTATGTTGATGATGATTAATGATTACTGGACATTGACAGCTCTTTTGCCTCTTGCACCAACTCTGTGGAACCCTCTTGATCTCACTGTTAAGTGCCTCAATGAACCTCTAATCCAGGCACACACCACTCACGCTTCATTTTACTCCCCTGCTGCTTTTTCATCATCCACCCTGACTCTGTATAAGCATTCAAGTTGTGACCAAGGGTTCTCAAACCTTGCCAAGCATACTGACTGCTCTGGTGAATTGTCTAGGGACAAATGATACCACCAGAAGGCCCACAGGTTATGAAGGGCTATAAAGATTCTACCTGTGTGGTTATTCATAAGCCATTCAACTATTGACCTTTAGCTTCCTAATGTATAAAAATGAGGGTGTTTTCTTGTGTTTATTTATTGTTCTTTTTTTGTGGTTGGTTTTTAATAGCGCTCATTCCTAGAGGGGCTGAGCAGGTTGCTTGAGAGGGGCTTGAGCCACTGCGCTCAAGAATTCCAAGCTTTAGTCTGGCAATATCTGGCACCAATGTGATGATACCCAAGCCTGAGGAGAGATCAGGCCACCTAAGGATGGGAGAACCAAAGTCATAAACTGAAGTCAAAGCTTCCATACAGATTAGAGTGGAATCAGTTATATGATTAGCCACTGAAATGCCAGGTGAACTAGGGAGAACTGGTCTCCATCTGATCAATCTGTTGATAAATGTTCCCCATTCATTTCCAACAGATTTCCATCAGAAATCAAAATAACAATTCTACCTTCTTTAAAGGTGCATTGAAATATATATGATATGGTACAGTATGTTTTACCTTTACACTTTGGCAATGTGGTTTGTTTTCTGCCTTTAAATGCAGAACAGTACCATTGTGCAGCATTGAATTCTATTTAAATCAATGTGACATATCCTAACATAAACAATCTCAGTTTGGTTTTTGAAAAATTAATCTGTCATTTCTCTCACCCCCTATATTGATCACATTTTTTAAAAAAACTAAAAAAAAATTCCTTAATACATAATTTCATGAACAAGAAAAAACAAATTTCCACATTGGACGTCAAAAAAATTCAAAAATGTTATTTTTCTTTCTGCCTTTTAAGTTCATCATTTCTCCAAAGGGAAGGTAAGTGGTGCACTTTATCTTCATCCTTTTGGTTTAGCATTCCATTGATCAGAGTTCTAAAGTCTTTCAAACTTGTTTTTCTATATAATATCAAACAAACGTTTTTCTATATAATATCATCATCCTTGTAAATATATGTGTGTGTATTTCTAGTTCTATGTATTTTATTTTGCATCATTTTATAGAAGTCTTCTCAAGTTCCTCAAAAATATACACTTCTTAATTTCTTATGGTATAATAATATTCCATTACATTACACTCATAAACTACATTTTATTTAGTCACTCTCCAAGAGAAGGGGAAACTCCTTTAGTTTTCAAATTTTGGCTGCCATGGAAAGATATGGCTACCATATAAATTTTTTTTTTATGTATAAGTCCTTTTCCCTTTTCAGCGATTGCTTTGTGTGGGAATGGGCCATAGAACTATCACTTGTATAGAGGTGTCAAAGAGTATGGACATTCTAGTTACACTGGGAATAATTAATTCCAAATTGCTTCCAGAATAACTGGACCAATAAGCTTCACCAACAGTACATTAGTGTACCTGTTTTCTCACAGCCTCTCCAATATTTCTCATTTCTTTCTCTGTCTTTCATACTCTGATGGTATGAGTTAGGACCTCAAAGTTACTTTAAATTGTATTTCTTTAATTATTAGTGGTTTCAAGTATTTTTGGCATAAGATTGTTGATAGCCCAGATTTCTTCCCTTAAAAATTGTTTATTCATAGCCTTTTATTATTGATCTGTGGATAGCTCTTACTTTTATACATTTAAATTACTTCCTTATACATCTTGGATGTGAAACTTTCAGCAGAGAAACTTGGTGTAAAAATTTTTTCCCCAGTTAGTTGTTTCCCTCCTAATTTTTATATTAATTTTTTTCATGCAAAAACTTTAAACTTTGTATACTCAAAATCATCCATTTTATCTTGTTTGATACTCTCTATCATTTGTTTAGTTATGATTTGTTAGTCTATCCATAGATGTAAAATGTGATTCTACATCATGTATCTCTTTGTAACTTATCATAAAGTATGGTGTGAGATAGTGGTCTACACTTACCTTCTGCCATACTGCTATCTAGTTTTCGCAGCAATTATGAGCACTCCCCTCCTTCTCTCGGTAACAGGGGTGTTTGACTTTATCAACCACAGAGCTACTGTGTTTATTTGCTTCTGTATGTTATAGCTAATTTGTTTCACTGTTCTCATTCTCTCCTCTCTCTCTCTCTCTCTCTCCCTCCCTCCCTCCCTCCCTTCCTCTCCCTCTCCCCCCCTCATCGCTCTCTCTTTCTCCCCCATCTCCCTCTCCCTGTCCCTCTCTATCTCCCCCAAATTGTTTTAATGGTTACTGCTTTGTAGTAAAGCTTGAGATATATTACTGATAGATTCCCTTCTCTCTGCATTTTTGGGTTATTATCCTTGAAATTCCTGTCCTTTTGTTCTTCCTATTAGTCATGCTATTTTCCTATATCTATAAAATATTATTTTAGTAGTTTAATTGGCCTAGTACTAAATAAGTATATTAACTGAGGCACTACTATCATTTTATTATATTGGCTCAAACTACCCATGAGTAATTAATATTTCTCCATTTACTTAGGTCAGTCTTTATTTCTGCAAAGAGTATTTTGCAGTTGGATTCATACAGTGCATTGGGTGAATTTTAGTAGATACACTCTCGATTATTTTGCAACTCATATAATTATTTTGGATGAAATTTATCTTTATATCTTTTCCTTTTATTTTCTTAGTTATACATAGGAGTGCTGATGATTGATGTGGATTTATATTACATCTGAAACTTTGTGAAGTTACAAATTATTTCAATGAATTTTAGTAGACTCTCTAGGGTTCTCTAAGTATATCATCCTATCATCTGCAAAAAAAAAACAATCTTTTTGTTTTTTCATTGACTCTATTATTCCCCCAATTTTTATGTCGTTTCTTGTTGCTATAGCTAGCACTTCTCGTTGCTGTTCAGTTGTTTCTTCGGTCATGTCTGACTCTCTCTGACCCAATTTGGGGTTTTCTTGGCAAAGATACTGGAGTGATTTGCCATTTCCTTCTCCAGTTCATTTTACAGATGACTAATGGAGGCAAAGAGGGTTAAGTGACTTGCCCAGGGTCACATAGATAATAAGCATCTGATGCCAGATTTGAACTCAGGAAGATGAGTCTTCTTGACTCCAGGCCCTGCAACTCATACTTCTAGCACCATGCTTAATAATGACCATGAGAAGGGTAATCAAAAATCAGGGTATTGTATTGATATCCTATTACTCCAGAGAAAAATTAAGTAAAAACAAAACCCTTATGGACACAGACCATGTTTTCATCTCTGTTGTCTAATAAAGGTAGGAGATTCAGAAGAGAAAAGAAGAATAGTAAAATGACTACCTGGATAAAAAGACGACACCTGAAATGATGATGATTTGTATCTCCTGTTTCTATGTGATTTTGATTTTTTCTGCTCAGTGTCTATATTTTGAAAGACTTGTTCTGTACAGCTTAGAGATTATAAAAGTATTTGGAATGTTTAGGTGGGGGGAGCAGAACTCTTTTGTGTAAGAAAAAATTATCAGATATACAAGAATGAACTATGTATGTAAATATTTAAAATGTAATAACAAGAAACATAGAGGAGAGAAAGAAAAAGGAAGTAGAAAAAGTACTTATAGAGATAGGAGGCAAGGGGTCAGAACAAATCAATGGGAGTGTGTCCTGGAGAAACTCTAATAGAGGAAGGAGGCAAAGGAAGGGGAAAGAGGATGAAGGAAAGAGAAGAAAGGAGAAGCAAGAGGATATGAGGCACAACTTGGCATATTTTGGTGTTTGTTCAGAGGATCTGCATTAAGCAGGGATTAACATCTGGGTCTACAGCTGTCAGTATAAAGAAAAGCTATAATTCAGAAGCTAGGGAAATCACTTGAAACTTGATGGAAGCAAGGTGGTAATCTGAGAGATAAGCTGAGGGTCCAAACTAGGTATGTGAGAAATGTTAATTTGCTATGACCTTTCATTTTTCATGATGCTACACAGTGGACAGCAAGAGTCAGGATTAAAAAGAAGTATATAGTCTGGCTGATACAGATGAAGAGGAGCTGTGTCAAGAGGAATAATAAAACCAGTTAATCAGCATTTGTATGCACCAACCAGGATGCACAGCCAAAAGGATACCTGCCCCCACTGTCAAGGAACATGCAACAAGGTATATGCATAATATTTTCAAAATAAATAAAAGGTAGTTTGGAGAGGGGTGGATGGAATCAAGAAAGGCTTCATGCAAATGGTAACACTTGAGCTGAATCTAGAGAGACTAGAGATAGAGTGTTTGGTATGTGGAACAGCAGGAAATCCAGGAAGACTAGAACACAAAGTTCAAGGAAGAGAGTAATGTGCACAAAGACTGAAAGACAAGAAGGTGTCAGGATATGAAAAGCTTTAAATGACAAAAAGGGGAGTCTATATTGGATCTTAGCATCAATAGGGAGCCACTGGAGTTTATTGGGGTGGGGGATGGGAATTGATGTGATCTGGGTTTTATAACAAGTTCTTATAAAACAGCATCTGTGTTTCTGAGTGTACCCTCTTACTGAATTCCTCTCTAGTGGCTTATTGTGTCAAAGCCTTGGGAGCTTTTGGAATGAATGAATTTTTGAACAGTCATGTGGTAGAAGTTGGTATTTATCTCTAAATTATACATATATATGTTATATACATATATATATGTTATATACATATGTATATAAGAGAGAGAAAGTCTTGTGACCTATATGGCAGAGAATTAAAGAGAAAAAGATCTTTCCCAGGTAGAAGCACTTATGAGGCTACTCACGTGTAGGAGTGGGGGAAGGGGAACCATTATAAACTTGAGTTATTGCTGTGGGTGGATTTATTTGTTTGTAATTACAGTGATTTCATGAAACATGGAAGCACGCTATTACCTCCTCCAAACATCTGTGGGTTTAAAAACACTACTTTTTCCTGGGCATTTAGAAAAAAATAAAATGAGATTTGCATTTCCCCACTCTTTAAAATCCTAGAGTAGTAGATCATATGATGCATTTGTATTTGCAGCCAGAGATTTGTGCCAGTTTAATGAGCTTTTACTTTTAATATAACACCATTTAGATCATGGGGCTGTTTTTTTGTAGTACCAAAATGGTCCTAAACAGTATTAACATTTGCACACTCCCTCTCCACAATCCCCTTGGCAATCCAAAACAATAATCGATGGTAAAGTAAAAGGTTAAAATCTTCTTTACATAAAATTAAAGACATGAATTAAAATCATTTCTAGCACATGTGTGTGCGTTAATGCAAAAGCACTCTGGGAAGGTCCAAAGGGTTGGAAGATCATAGAGGTCCATTTCAGATAAACACCTCAGATGTTCTCCATTTTCTTTGGAAATGATTCAGTGCCTCCACGGGTGTATTATTACCTCTGTCTAACCAAGGGAGTCGGAGGAGTGTGGAATAGAGAGTTTCTTCAGCCTTTGCCTCTTCTCCAGACACTGTCTAATGCAGTTGCTGCATTTTTGCTGGCACACACTACTTCTGAATGAATAACTGTCTTTTTTCCCCTACTCAAACAGTCCCTTTCTTGGACACTGTACCCGTTTTTTGTCATTTTTTTCCTTGGATCCTCAGATTGTTTTCTTCTGGGGTGATGTTGAACAAGTCTTAACACTTCATTGAGCTTTGAGGTGATTTCTGTCTCCACATCTATCAAAAGAAAAGGTAGGACTAGATGCATGAAAGTTGTGGTGAAAAGGGGGGAAAATATAATACTGACCTTTGAGCCACAATACCTAGGTTCTAGTTCTAGCCTCTCCATCATTATTGCTCAGGTAATGACCTTTTTATTGCTTTTTTATACCTGACTGGTGCTTTTACTGGTTAAAGGTCACTTCTAGTAAGGAAACTAACTGTATCTTTTTTTGGAGGCAATCAGGGTTAAGTGACTTGCGCAGAGTCATACAGCTAGTAAATGTTTGAAACTAGATTTGAACTCAGGGCCTTCTGACTTTGGGGATGGTGCTCTATCCACTGTACCACCTAGCTACCCCCATCTCTTTTTTTCTTTTCCCTTTTTTTCTTCCTCCTTCCCTCCTTTCCTTCCTTCCTTCCTTTCTTCTTTCCTTTCTTTTTTTAGAAAAGCTCATTCCAGAACTTTCTCTAAAATTTAGGCATAGAAAATTACCTGGAGATACTGAGAGGTTAACTGATTTGTTTGAGTCAAATAGCAAATATGTGTCAGAGACAGGACTAGAATTCAGGTTTTCCTCTTTTTGATTATGGTTATTCACCTGATTTTAGACAAGGTCATCTTCCTGAGGAACTATGATAATAATAACAATAATAACAATATTTATATGATGCTTCAAAGTACTTTATATGCATTATCTCATTTGATCCCTCACAATCTTGATAGATCGGTGCTATTATTATCCCCATTTTACAGATATGGAAACTGAGGCTGATAGGAGTTAAGTGATTTGCCCAGGGTCACAAAGATAGTAAGTGTCTGAAGCAGGATTCAAATTCAGGACTACATGACTCTAAGCCCAGCACTCTATGCACTGTACCATCTTGCTTTCTCAATTTTTTACTAAGATGAGGACAGTAATCCGTATTTTATCTTAATACAGGACTGTGGAAGAGATCAAATGTCACAATGTATGTATAATGCTTTGTAAACTACAAAGTATTACATAAAAGTTGGGTCTTTGGGCAATGCTCTCCAAAGCCCCCCATTCTTGCTTTCAAATTCTACCTTTTCTGCTGCTCTAGGGCTAGGCCACCTCTCTTCTCCTTGCTCAGCACCAGCCTGGAAGTGTGTGCGTACATGTTGAGTCTGGGAAGTGGCAGAGAGGACTGTTTCTGGCCATTTCAGACCTAATCCCCAAATGTCACAACATTACTCTGACAAGAACACACGGCAAAGTCAAATTCGTTAGCTGGGTAACTTTTAAATTTTTTTTCCATTTCATGCATCATTTATAACTTGCTACAAGGATCCCAACACGTCCAAAGCTTTGAAAAAGGTTAATGAGAGAAAAATGTTTGTGAGTTTGAAAGGAAGAGAAAAAAACGTGCATTTCTGGGTCCCAGTGTTATCATAATTAATTAAGTAGTGAAAATAACTAGAGATATTGAAGTAGAGTGGTTGAAGGGTGGGCCTTAGAACCAGGAAGACCTGAGTTCAAGTCCTACTTCTGACATAGATTATATGACTGGACAAATCACTTGACATCCGAGTACACCAGGTAACACTAAGACTTATCTATTTTGTTACAGGCATTATCTACATTAGGAACTTCTACACAGATTAAAACAGAGTCCTGGACCACCAGAAATAACTAAGTTATTCTGGTTTGCTTCCTCGCCTTCCTCCCAAACTGCCGTGTCACTAACCAAGTACTTACTAATTGAGAAACCCAGGTATGTGACATCCTATGTGAACTTCAGTTTCTTCATCTGTAATACAGGGATAATAATAATGTCTGTAATAACTCACAGTATTGCTATAGGGGCCCAATGAGGTACTTTATACAAACCACTTTACAAACTTTAAAGCAACATAAAAAAGTCTATTATTATGATGAATGAAAATGATTAAGGGCTTACTATGAGCCAAGCAACCTGCTAAGGATTGAGGATATAAATATTGGACGGAAGACAGTAGCTACCCTTAAGGAGTTTACTTTCTTGTTGGAGAAGGATAGTCAGGTGTTCTGGATATTTCTGCTGCAGGCCAGTCACTTGGCAGTTGATCAATATTGAAACAAAAACTATACCTGAAGAAGGGCATTTTGGTTTGGGAATTAGCTGGCATGGTAAGAGGAGCCAGAGGGGAGTAGATTAATACACTCTTTCCAGTAGCAATGGTAGTGTTGATTTGATTATGGTTCCATAATTCGAAAGTGGATATGGAAGAGTTATTATTGATAACATGTCAAAGAGGTGATCCTCAATCATGGAGACATTGTTAATGTATATATTAATGAAAAGAGGTAAAGTCTAAAATCTTCTGGAAGTTCACAGAGTCCTACTCAAGTCTAGGGTGTTGTGAAGAGTCTGAGATGCTTCCCTCTCCATGCAAGTGATTTCTTTTCCAAATATTCCTAGAATTTTCTCTCCTGGCTTGCTCTCAAATCTCCAATTCCAACTAGCTCCTTGGTTTTATACAGTCCCACAGGGAATTACCAAGTACCCTAACCAACCTGAGTAGATTTCTCATCACACCCAGGATGATATTCAGTCCCTGTTCACACCTAATAGATAAGCAGCATGTGTTCTCACCTGATAAATGCATCAGAGTTAAGTAGAGTTGGATGATTTTGATACTATCTTTAAACAAGGGAAGAATAATCCTTTATGGATGTGGGAGAAGTGGGGCTCAGAAAAGAAAGGAAACTGGTAAAATCTAAACATCAGGACCGGTCTATTATGAGAATAACTATAGAGCACAAAGACGTAATGGTTGAAACTAACAGGTAAACCAGCGCAAATCAGATTTCACTGAAGATAAAGGGAGCAAAATGCAGAATGTGATTCTGTTAATATTTTGTCCAAACCGAAACTGTTTGTCAGTATTTGAGGTCTTTTTATTCTGGTAGTCTGAATGCTTCTGACCTTGATTTCTGTCCCCTCCTGCTGATTTAATTATCTAGTCAGATCCTTCTCTAGACTAAAGCTTAGAGAGGGTACATCACTTAATCAAATTTACACAACCAATAAGTAAATGTGTCAGAATAAGGCTTGAGATCTCATGATTCTTTTCACCATAGCCCCTGAAAAATCAGTTGAGAGGAGAGTTTTCCAAGGGGTGAGACTGCATATAGATTCTCCATTGCCTTCAGTTTTCTAGTTTACCTCACCCTGTTTTCTTTCAGCCAAAATACATTCTTACTTACTTCCTCCATCATTTGTTCCTCTCTACTCAGTTCCTAAATCCAAGTGTTAGCTGGCCAACATACTTAGAGTTACCTCACTTCCCCTTTTTGGCCCAGCCATGACCTTTCTTTGCATTACAGCCCATAGCCTGGCTTTTCCAGGAAGCTTTTCTTGATTAACCACATTGATTCTAACTCTCCCAAACCATCCTCATTCTACTACATTTACTTAATTATTCTACCCAAATTTCTAAACCCTAGGCTAAGCAATGGCGCTGGATTTGGAAATCGAATCCCTGACTGTGAGTCTCAACTCTGAGCCTTAGTAGCTATGACCTTAAGTAAGTCATTTTCCTTTTCTTTGCCTTAGTTTTTTCCCTTATAAATGGAGTGAGTTGAACTATATAATCTTTAACATCCCTTCCTCATGTAAATCTCATGATCTTATGAACATGTGACCCCTCTACTAGTATTATGTGGAAGAAGAGAAGTCAGGATTTTAAAAATTCAAGTATTGAAAAGGTAGCATTTTTACTCACTTTAATTATTTAAATTCTCTCTTTAGTTGGCTCCCTTTGACCCCACATTACCTAGAGTAGACTTCTATGAGAAAGCCCTTTTTCATCATTTTTCCTTTGTTTATAAATACCATGGGTCAGAGAGTAGAGAGGGAATGAAGTAGAAGAAAAGACTGCCTTTCCTAAGGCAGCTTAAAATCTATAATAGATAATTAAAAAAACCAGATGTTCATGTACAATCTCTTAGACATATTAGTCACTGACTCGCCATTCTGAAAGTAGGAATGGTGCTTATTCTGTCTAGGATGGGGGTAGAAAGAAGGATGTTAAAGAGGCCAACCTGGGCAAACATTTCCAACATTCCGTCTAAACTATATGTGTATGGAAGGGGGTGGGGGTGGGATAAGATTCAGGAGTGACAATTTAATGCCGTGTTAGCATGATTTAGTAATAATCAAAAGATCTGTGGACGTTTAGGTTCTCATCACATTATCTGTTCACCCACAGAATGCATGTGTGTCTTTGATTATGCCCAAGGATATGATGCTGTTTATATTCTTAAATAAAGTAAAAAGATGTCTCTCCTCAAAAATAAAAGCAAAATAGAAAGGATTCTCAGTCACAATAGAAATTGGACTGTATCGGTCCATTCAGAATGGTCTGAGAACGCACGTTCTATGATACTGAGATATTGCGATACATGTCAGCAAGGTCATGTTGTCGATCATCCTTCATACTTGAAGAAGACCAATGATATCGCGGTGTCAGGATCGAGGTACGATGCATTCACCTGCTATTGAATCCGAACCCAGAAGGCCCGTACAGGGGGACAGGTCAGGCACAAATAGTTTTTTGAGCATTTGAGATGGAGGTGTCTCTCGATTTGCTTATTTTATGTTTCCTATTTGCTACTGAGATTTTGCTTTGCTCATAGAGCACCGCACCTTCTTTGATATGGGCAAATGAAGCGAGAGGTCCTGGCCAGCATGTCCCATGTCTCACAATTGATACTAAAGTTCTTCAGAGAGACCTTAAGATTGACCTGGTGCCACTTTTTCTGCCCTTTGTGTGAGCACTTGCCCTGTGCAAATTATCCATAAAAATAGTCTTTTAGGTAAACATAGGTTTGGTATTTGGGCTACATGGCCAGCCCATTGGAGTTGTGTTCTCTGCAGTAGAATTTATACACTTAGCAGTTCAGCTCGAGAGAGGACCTCAGTGTCTGGTATCTTATCTTGCCAGGTAATCTTGAATAACAACTGGGGAAGGACAAATGCTGTTTAGTCCCTGGGCACCAAAATTTGGAGGGTACTGAAAGCTCTTGTAGTCATAAGATCATAGCATCATAGTTCTAGAGTTATGAGTCATGTGAAGCCATCTAGTCCCATCCCTTCATTTTAAAGGGGAGGATACTGAAGTCAAATGACTTGCTCAAAGTCACAATGGCAGTAAGCAGGAGAATCAAGGTTTAAACCAATTTTTCTCACTCCAAAAGCAATGTGTTTTCCACTGTACCATGCTGCCTCTTCAGTTCTTCATCAGTTAGAAATAACTGAGCTTAGGACCTTGTTAACAAAAATAATTAATAAAAATTGGAAACTAATTTTCATAGGAACAAAAGTCTGTAAACTAAGGGGGTGCTCCCCTATTGTAGAATGCCCAATAAATTATAGTATATGGATATAACGAAATGTTGTTCCACCATAAGAAATAATGAAAGAGTTCCAGTGAAACTAAAACCTTGTATGAACTGATGCTAAGTGAAATGATCAGAACCAAGAAAACAATTGGTACAATAATAATATCATGAAGAAAAACAGCTTTTTTTTTATAATTGTCACCAATGCAGTGATAAAGCAAAATTTCAGAAGAATGATGACTAAGCAAATTCCCCACCTCCTGAAAGACAGAGGACAGGTTCAAAATGTAGAATGAGACCAAAATGTAGGACAAGACCAATGAGAGCATTTGCTTTCTTTGACCATGTATATTTATTAAGATTTTATTTTCCTTGTCAATAGAAGGGGTCAAAGCAAAAGGGGGAAAATATGAATGGAAAAATATGAATGTGAAAAATAATACAATTTAAATATTAAAATATGAAATATCATGTGTCCCTTTTCTCCAGCTGCTAAACACCAAGTGTACATTTCCAGCAGCTCTCCAGCAGCAATCTCTTATGTTGTAGGGTTCCCACTCATGTTTGTGTCCAGGAGTCCCTGTCACTCCCCAACACAGAATGCTGTTGTGAAGGAAGTCATCAATCCATTTGACTCATATGAATTTGTTGCAAAAAACAAATTGATTTAAGGACATGTTTTGTGCCACTGGCCCCAGTGCAAAAATCATGAGTTACAGTTACCAATATAGACATACATTTCTGAGGAAATTTTCAACATTTTTAGTCTTTACATTTTTATCAAAATTCTCATCAGTTTTTTTTTTTGGTTTCTGTTTGGGGTTTTTTATTTTTTTGCATTGTAATGCAAGTTGACTAAAAGATCTATTCTAAGATAGGAATAAATCAGAGGTATTGATGACAAGACTTGCCACTCCCCCAATCAAAAAGAGATATTGCTTCAGAAAGGGTCTCTTCGGTGTGGGGTTTTTTGTTAATTTATTTTTGTTTTTTGTTTTGTTTTGTTTTCCCAATGCTAACCAAATGTCTCTGTACCTAACTTTATGACTTAATTTTTTAGGGCCGGAGACTGAAACCTGGTGAGTTATTCATATTCTATATGCATGGAAGCTTCTCTCACTTGCTTGTTCACAGAGAGTACACCTGTTTCATTTGCCATATCCTTGGCTGAGCACTACCAGGCTTTAGAGCTGCTCCTACTTGCCACTCAGGATCTCATCCCTTTGGCTATGTCTCTAGAAACATTTTCAAATTTCCCCTCCTTTAAAAAAAGATAGTGGTTTTATACTTCCCATCAACAGCAAACTCTTCCAACCAGCCTCCTTTTGAAGCTTAATTTGTACAATCTCAGAAGACCAAAGTTTCATTTAATTGAATTGTCAAAGATGAATAGATAACCAATGAATGTAGAAGCCCTCTCCTCTCCTCCTCTCTGAAATCGTTTTACCAGTATAATTTGGCCAGAGGCAGCACTGAGACACATTAATAATTAATTTTGATTCTTGGTTATTTAAACTTAAGAATAATTAACAAGATTTGTCTGGCCTAACTGGGAATTACCTACTTAATAGCAGAACCACATTTGCAGTAGGTAAAAAGTAACTTAGTAACAAATGAAAATCCCATATTCTGCCAGCTAACCTGCTGTGAAAATCCTTTTGCATTTATCCATTATTATGTTACACTGAAAAATGTCAGATATTCTAAATTACATTTTCTAAAATTACCAGAGAACTTCTATTGAAAACTGCAGCCTGAACAGTTGTTTTTTTCAAGTGTTTTCTAGGGTGACCTAATCCAGAAAATTTACCAAAAATGACTCAGAATCACTTGCTTTTTCTTAACATATTTCTGCTTAATGTCATTTAAGAATTTCATCAGTTTAGAAATACTTCATAATTCCCATAAATTTATTTTTTCCTGCCATTCTATTCAAAGTATTTAATTTCAACCACTAGTCTTACTTTGGAGCAACAGCAATGTCAAGATAGCTAGCCATGCTCAATTGTAGCACTTATATTAAATCCATAAATTGAATTCTACCTTAATAGTATATAAGAAAAACGTGATTTTTCAGAGGAGAGTCTTCAGTGCAATCAGAAGGTAAAAAGGGTTTATTTTAGAAACTCTTTCATACTAACGCATTGTAGGTTCCCATCCCCCCCTCATTTTCTTCCAATATAAATAGTGCCACACACAGGCTGAAAATTTAATGATAATCAATGATCAATCTGATCCTTAAAGCTCAGCAATCTCTCCCTGTAATCTAATATTTACCCTGAGTTCTCTGATGGGCAGTCAGCACCAATAAAATCATCATCATTTAGTTTCAACCTAGGTTACACATATCTCCCTATCCAATTCATCCTTCAAGACATAACCAAATCAATCTCCCCAAATCATCACTTTGATCATGGTAGATCCCTGCTCAAAAGACTTGTGATTCCCCTACTACCTACCAAATAAAGATGTATCCCTTAGCCTGATATTCAACGCTTTCCATAATTTTGTTCTAACTTGCCTATTTATCCTCATTTTCCACTATTCCCCAAAATGAAATCATCTACCTCCCCCTACCCCCAGCAAAAACTTGATTACACATTCTTCCACTTCCTCTTTTTGAAGCATCTTTTATCTACACACACACACACACACACACACACACACACACACACACACACACCATCCCTCCCCTCCATTTCTCTATTAAAGATTTGTTTATCCTTCAGTGCCAACTCAAATGCCAGTTTTTCCAGAATGCTTTCCAGATCATGTCAGAAAAAGCAATCCTTCCCTCCCCCATTTCACTTTGCATCACTTACATGTAATACATCATATTTTATTTTGCATTATACATCTTTGTGTGCATCTCATATCTCCTATCCTAGACTGTAAATCTTTGAGAACAGGAGCTGTGTATTAAGTAACTTTATAGCCCCCATAAAGCCTGATACAATACCTAAACTTGGGAGGAATAGAAAATGTTTTCCAAATTCACTGGAAAGGACTAACTTTGCCAAGGACTGCATTACATGATTGTTCATTCAATCTAATTCTTTCTTGATTTTTCCCCCAATGAATAAAAAAATTAATGAATGATGAAATAACCCATGTAAGTTGAGGAGGTTGAAATGGTATAGACAGCCTAAAAGTCAGTGAGGGGTTGAGATGTGGAGGCTTTTAGTGTAGTTGGCTTTTTCAAGGAGTTTAGCTATAAGGGAAAGAGAGATATAAGATGATTAGTGGAAATGTTCAAATCAAGGGAGGTTTTTTTAAGGATGGGGGAGACATGGGCATGTTTGTAGGCAGCAGGAAAACATTCAGTAAATTGGGGGAGAATAAAAAATAGA
Organism: Phalanger gymnotis; assembly: GCA_028646595.1. Lineage (NCBI taxonomy): Eukaryota > Metazoa > Chordata > Mammalia > Diprotodontia > Phalangeridae > Phalanger > Phalanger gymnotis. The sequence goes on along the minus strand of CM053624.1, from coordinate 49,321,434 downwards.
AAGAGAATAGGGTGGGACAATCCACTGAAGAAGATAAAGGAGATGGTATCAATGGTAAACATCCTGGTGTTTGCCTCAGCAAGAGAAAGCTCATCGTACTCATCATGTAAGACAAAGGTGAGAGAGATGATGAGTAGAAATCTGAATGATGTGAGATGAGAAGCGGGGGGAATGCATTTCTCCTGGCATACCATCATTTTTTTCAGTTAAGTGTGAGGTGAGATCCTCAGCTTAAGGAATGGAGAAAGCAATGCACACCATAAGAGGCTTGAAGGAAGAATAAAAAGTTTGTAATAGCTGTTGTGGTACATGGAATAATGAATTGATTAGGGGATTTTAAAAGGATTGCCTCACTGCAGTGAGCATCCAGTTGAAATTATCTCATATAAATTTGCAGTGAAGCCATTTGGAACCTTTTTGTGAAATTCTCCTGCTCTATTCAGCACCATATGAATAGAAGCAAAGGAACTAAATGGTGGCCACAATTCAAGATATGGCTTTGGCAAGACATGATCTTCAACAGGACAAGGGGGCAAAGTGTAGAACAGGGGTTCTCAATTTTTTTTGATCTCAGGACCCCTATGCTCTTAAAAATTATTAAGAACCTCTTAAAAATTAAGCTCCCTAAAGAGTTTTTGTTTGCATGGATTGTATATATTGATATCTATTACATGCTAAAAATAAGTAACATTTTATGGAAAATGACTACATTTTCTTAAACAAAAAAAAATAGTGAGGATAACTACATTTACATGTATACACATATATTACAATTTTTATGTCTGGTTTAATAGATGATAGCTATATTTTATATCTCCTTGTACATTCAGTCTGCTGCAATATGTTGTTTTGGTGGAATAATGTGAAGAAAGGGCAGCTAAGTGGTACAGCAGATAGAGTGCTAGGCCTGAAGTCTGGGAGACTCACTCATCTTCTTGAGTTCAAATCTGACCTCAGACACTCACTAGCAGTGTGACCCTGGGCAAGCCACTTAACCCTGTTGGCTTCAGTTCCTCATCTACAAAATGAGAAGGAAATGGCAAACCACTCCAGTATCTTTTCCAGGAACCCCCTAAATGGGTTCACAAAGAGGCAGACATGACTGAAATGACTGAGTAACAAAATATTGAAGAAAATCTAGGCTTACACAAATACATAATTGGAAAAAGGTAGGAATGTTTTAACAGGCAAATAACATCTTAGTATTATTATGAAAATAGTTTAGACCTTGTGGACTCTTTTAAAGTATCTCCAAGACCCTTGAGGGTCTTCAGACCACACTTTGAGAACCATTGGTATAGAAGATAATGAAGAATTGAGCTGAGAAGGGAGTAGAGACAGGCAAGGAAGAACAATATAACCTATACATGGCTGATGACCAAGGAAGGAACTGAGAGGTAGAGGTCTCAAAGGTCATAATGAAAATGAAGTGTACAGGGTTAAGCATAGGAAAAGATGGAATGATAAAAATTAAGTCATATAATGGAATTTTTAAGCTCATATACATGGAAGTACAATACTTCTAGATGATAATAGTAGAGGAGGATCTAGAAGAACATTTTAACTCACCCACCACGAGCAGAAGAGGAGCATTGAACAGATAGATGAACGAAAGAACAACAGGTACTGGAAAGCGTACTTGGGGTGCAGTGTCATCATGAGGGAGCCAAATCTCAATGAGTACTAAAAGTTAGAAAGATTAAGAAACAGGTTTGAGGTGAAAGAAAATTCATCAGTTATGGAGTAGACGGTCCAGAGAGTACAACGGTAGGGTTGGGTAAATATGGAATGGGATTTTTTTTTGCGGTGGGGGGGTGGGGAGGAAGTCTTGCTAGGATCAAAGGAAATGAGAGTAGGGGAGGAAGCACTCCATTTTGCATCTGCTGCCCTGCCTGCTTTCAAATCCACAAATGTCTCTCTCCCTCCACCCTACCCTCATCCCATTACCTTTCCCTCCCTTTCTTGTCTCTTTTGTACATCTTCTTTAGTTTCTAAGTCCCTAGAGAGCAAGCGATGTCATTTATCATTATTATTATTAATCGTATCTCCAGAATTTAGCACAGAGCCTGGCACATTGTAGGCTTTTATCAGATATATTGGATTAGATTGGCAGAGAGAGCAACAAAGACTGTGTGCATGCATGTTCTGTAGTGTATTACCTGCCTATGTATCAATATAATCCTTGGGGAGCCATGACAAGAGATACTCCTTCAGATACAGTATATCTTAATATCTGAGTCCTTAGTAGTGTCCGGACGTGAAAAGATAGATGAGAAAAACACAGAATAGTTTGAGTGTGGCAATATCATGAATACATTGGACTAGGTCCATAGCACTGAAATTCATGGACGGTCCAATTAACTTAGCCATAAAACAAACAAACAAAAACTGAGGTTTACCCAGGTTTTCAAATGACTTAATATTCTTGCTGCGGTAATGCTGCATTGTGTAAGAGAACTGCTTTTTTCCCTTTTCCTCCTTTTTTTTAAGAAGAGAAAAGAAGGCAATGATCAGGATTAAAAGCTGTGACTTTTACAACAAATAAGTTCTAATGCCATTTTTATGGTGTATTACAGGACCATATATCAAACCCAGGAAGACTAAAATGGCATCCTTTTCTTCAAAGTCATATATATTCACATATCAGAATAAGCATTTAAAGTAATCTTTACCCATGATTAGCAAGAATATTTTAGCAACGCTTATGAGTGTTTATGGAATTTACAGTCTTACTATCACCTTAGAACTGTATAGAGAACCCAGCACATCTCCCCAAGGATGACATAAACAACAGAATGAATGCCTAACATATTAACTTTATTGCTGGCAGAAATGAACACATGCATTTATACGTCAAAGAAATGGAGTTCAATAACTATGGTTCTCAGACTGTTGCTTATCCATAACTGCAGCCCCAAAATGACAACCTGGAAAACTCAAATGTTAATGTTCCTCAGAATTTTTAAGCTGTTTAATATTTGAATTGGTTATAAATGCTTTTCTGAGCTGGTGTGTTGTTGTTTTCCCAAACCAACCAAGCTTACTTTGCTTCAATACATAAGTCAATATTTACATAGGGGATATATAAAAAGGGCTTTGCTTTACAGCAGACTGGTTTGGAAGAAGTATGAAGGGAGAAAAGTAATTTCTGGATTAATTTCCTCTTGGGGCTATTCGCTATTAATATTTTTTAAGCATGGAGTGACCTGTTCATTATGGATATTTCTAACCAGGGGAAACCGAAACCCTGAAGAATAAATCTGAAAATGCTTTGTGCATTACTGACGACTGAAATTCCATTCCACAATCTCAGTGCCAAGATTCCCAGGGTGCCTTTGTAGAGTATAAATCATGATCAACATTGTTAAATCACATTGCTACAAGTATGCAGAAGGGGGTAGGGGAAAGTTGAAACACTTTGGAGCATTGCTTAGCTAGAAGAGAGTTATTTCTATTGCAACCCACAATGATAATAATAATAACAACCACAATAACATAATAATATGCACGTGATATGTGTGTATATATACATATGTGTATTCATATACACATATGTACATTATACATGTATAATGTATTCTCATGCATATAAGTGTATATGTATATGTGTGTATGTGTGTGTACACACAGGGGGCAGAAAGAGCCCTGGGCCTGGACTAGCTAACTTTTAAAGTAACTAGCTGTCTGACCTTGGACTAGTCACTTAACTGTTGTTTTCCTTAATCCACTGAAGAAGGAAATGGCAAACCTGCCAGTATCATTTGCCAAGAAAACTCCATGGACAGTATTGGCAACTGACTGACTGAACAACAACAACAAATGTAAATACATATATATATATACACACACACATATCTTCTAAGATTTTTTTAAGAGCTTTATGTAGATTATCTCATTTGACCTTCACAACAGGTAGGGGCTATTGTTAATTTCCTTTTTACAGATGAAGAAACTGAGACTAAAAGAGCTTAAGAGATTTGTGCAGGGTCACACAACTAGTAAATGTGTCCAGGAAAGGTTGAATTCCCAACCTAAGTCCACTCCACTCTGTCTACTATTCCACCTTGATAAGAACCCCATTCATTAGTTGTTATTAGCCCCCTCCCCCAAGCTGACTTATATATCTAAATGGTATGGTTGTTAAAAATGGGGGAGGAAGGTATATGATGTAGTGGATAGACAACATCCTTAGAGTCCAGAAAAACTAGTTTCAAGTCTTTCCTCTGAAACATACATGGGCAAGTCACTTAACCTCTCATTGTCCCAGGCAATTTTCTAAGACTAAAAGAAACTAGGAGAAAGCATGTGGAATTTAGGATCAAAGGCACTGCCTTCCCAATGTAGCTCTTTCTTTTACTTCCTGTATTCTAAGAATTGATGCCTCTGGAGTCTCTTCTGCTCTAAATCTATGATTCTAAGTTTCTTTAAAGGTGAAGGTCATTTCCATACAGGAATTGATGAAATCGAAGGTCCTTTCCTAATCAAAAGAGAGGAAGATTTAGAATCAGAGATCCTGGTTTCAAATTCCAGTTCTGGGGAAATTGCCTATCTTCTCTAGGTTTGATTTTTCCTTTTTTATATAGTAAGAAGTTTGAAGTTGACCTCTAAGGCTCTTACTAACTGCAAATGTAGGAAAAAGAATAAAAAGAGGAGGAGGAAGAAAAAGAGAAGGAAGTAAGGGTAGAAAGATAATGTCAACAGTTTTTTCAGACTCCAACCCCATCTGGTTTCCTGGCAGAAAATGGTGTCACTTTTCTTGATGAAGAGTATAATGAAAGCCAAAATGGCAAAGAGTGGTTGAGACCTCTATGTAATAAGACCTACATAGCAGCTCTTCTAAAATAATAATAACAGTAACAATAATAACTAAACTAACATTTAGATAGTCCTTTTAAGGTTTTCAAAGTACTTTACGAATGTCTCATTTGATCTCAAGGCGGTTTTGTCAACTTCTATTTTAGCAACATCCTATGAATAAATAGCAATTTCCTTGCTGAGCCTTCTAATGGCACCTATAGCATCTCAGATCTTCTAAAGAAAATCTTTTAAAATAATTTATTCAATAACTTTCTAAATTTTCATGAAATGAACATGCAAGTCTCTATAAAATCATATAACATCTTGCTCTTAACCATACCCTACAGATCCTTTCTAGAGCTTCCAAGAGACAGGAAAGGACTGACCCTCTCTTGGACAAGGCTGCCTATCATGGTTATGAGCATGCAGACATTTATCCTCTTCCTGCCAAATTTTGGTATCTGGAGCACCAGCCACAAATCTTTCTTCATGTATCTCCTCATAGACCAGAGCTACAAATGCAAAAAAAAAAAGCCACCATGAAAAACAAGTAGCAATTCCTAAGCACGTAGAAGGTTGTGCAAACCACAATATAGTAGTGGAGAACAGGCCCAGTAGGAACAGTACAATGATATAACCAAACTATATTGTGGTCCTTTAGCGTTAGCATGTCGCTTTCTACATATGTCCATGAAGTACCTTTTCATATGTGCCATGGTCCCATGTTTCTTACATTTGTCCACTCTTCTTTTTTTCGAGGGGGGAAGGTAGGGCAATTGGAGTTAAGTGACTTGCCCAAGGTCAACAGCTAGTTAAGTGTGTCAAGTGTCTGAGATCAGATTTGAACTCAGGTCCTCCTGAGTCCAGAGCCAGTGATCTACTCACTGTGCCACCTGGCTGCCCCACCCCCTGCACTCTTCTTGATTTTATATATGATGGAGCATACCCCAGCTTTATGAGGGAAGCTTTTGTGTTGTTTTCTTAATATGCTATTTTATTAGATGTCTTTGGTTTCTTCTGATTTTGTTCTGGGGATGACTATACTAAAGATAGTCATTCTTATGGATATCCTCAATATAAAATAAACCTTCCCTCAGGTCCTTCTTAGCCTTTCTGTAGCTTTTCACCCTAATGATGGATCCCTCCTCAATATACTGTCCTCCCTTGACTTTTGTGATATTACATGATCATGGTACTCAGCAATTCAAACAAGTTCGAACCAGTAAAAACAAGTTTAAACCAACTTAAACCAGGTTAATCCGGTCCAAACCAGTTTAAATCAGTTCAAAAACAAGTTAAAAAAACTTAAAGCAATTCTAGCCAGTTTAATCCAGTTTAAACCAATTATAAAACCAGTTTTTTTAAAAAGTTTATATCAGTTCTGACCAATTTAATCCAGTAAAAAAAAGTTCAATACCATTCAAACCAGTTTACTCATTTTTAATGATTTGGATTGAATGGGATTAAACTGGTTTGAAATGGTTTAAACTGTATTTTACTGATTTGAACTGGCTTGATGATTTTGGCTGGTTTGAACTAGATTAAACTGATTTTTACTGGTTTAATCTAGCTTGAACTGGATTGTAATGGATCAAATTGGTTTAAACTCGTTTGAACGAGATTGAACTAGTTTGTTTTACTTTTTTATTGATTTAAACTGAATTGAAATGTTTTTACTCATTTGAACTGGATTAAACTGGTTTTTACTGCATTTGAACTGGATTAAGCTGCATCAAACAGATTCATAGCTAGATAAGGAAGCTAGGTGGTACAGTGGATAGAAAACCAGGCCTAGAGTCAGAAAGACTTATCTTCCTGAATTCAAATCTGGCCTCAGACACTTACTAGATATGTGACCCTGGGCAAGTCACTTAACCCTGTTTGCCTCAGTTTCTTCATCTATAAAATGAGCCGGGGAAGGAAATGGCTAAAACACTTCACTATCTTCACCAATAAAACCCTAAACTGAGTCACAAAAAGTGAGACATGACTGAAAAAGAACTGAACAAAAACAATACAATAATAAGAATGACACAATAGTTAAAGCACTGGGCCTGGAGTTAGTAAGACCTGAGCTCAAATCCAGCCTCAGAAACTTACTAGCTGTGTGACCTTGGATAAGTCACTTTACCCTATTCACCTAAGTTTTCTCATCTGTAGAATGAGCTGGAGAAGGAAATGGCAAACCACTCCAATATCTTTGCCAAGAAAACCCCAAATAGAGTCACAAAAGTCTGACAAAACTGAAATAACTCCACAACAATAAGACCTGATTTAAACTAGATTAAGATTTGAACTGGTCTATACTAGATTAAAGTGATTTGAACTAGAATCAACTAACTGGTTTAAACTGGATTGAACTGGTTTGGACTAGATTTAACTGGTTTGAACTAGTTTAAACTAGAATGAACTGGTTTAAACTAGAATAAACTGGTTTGAACTGGATTGAACTAATTGGTTTTAACTGCAGCAGGCTGGGCCTAGCACTCTCTGCCCCCAGAAGCTCCAAAGAAGGGAAGAAAACTCGCATGAGAAGAATCCCCATGGGCTCTGGAGCAGAGGAAGGAAGAGCTGGGTTTGCCCATGGCCCCACATGGGGGAGTCATATTACAACAAAGAAGACTGATGAGCTATATTTTGCATAGATATACACCCTCAGAGTACCTTAAATCTGGGATAACATTATCCAGCCAACCCTATACGTGAGTTGAAGGTGTTTTGAAGTCTTTCCTTAAGTTTTATACCTTTCGAACATATTATAGAACAGTAACCAACTACAGTGGGAGATCTTAACCTGGGGTCCACTGGTCCTCAAATGTTTAGCGGTTAGATTTCAAAGGATCCATTAACTTGGATGCAAAAATACCAGAAACAACTTTATTCCACCAGAATTGGTTTCCTTTGTAATCCTATGCATTTTGCCTTAAGTATTTAAAAATATTATTCTGAGGAGAGGTCCAAAGAACTCTAGTAGGCTGCTTCAAAGTGGTCCATGAGAGAAAAAAGGTTAAGAACACTTGGGCCAGTCGTTTTCCCTCACTGGGCCTTGTCTCCTCTATGAAATGAGAGGGATGGGAAACCTATGGCCTCAAGGCCCTTTGACTGAATCCAAACTTCACAGAACAAATCTCCTTAAAGGATTCCTTCCATAAAACTTGGACTCAGTCAAAAGTCCACACTCAAAGACCTAAAAGGCGACATTTGATCATGAGGCAGGAGGTTCCCCACTCCTGCTTTAGGGGATATTTTTTGAGTTTTCAAAACTTCATATTTTAATTGACAATAGTTTACTATTTCACAAAGTTACTAGTTATTTTTGCAGGATCAATTGTCTGAAAAAATATTTTTTCCAGTTTTTTTTTGGGGGGAGGGGGGCAGGGCAATTGGGGTTAAGTGACTTGCCCAAGGTCACACAGCTAGTACATGTGTCAATCGTCTGAGGCCTGATCTGAACTCAGGTCCTCCTGACTCCAGGGCCTGTGCTCTAGTCACTATGCCATGTAGCTGCCCTTTTTTTTTTTTTTCCAGTTTTGACCACAAAATAACCCACATTTTCAAGGTCCATGTCCTAGTGGAAGCCTTTCCTAATTCTAATAATTGCTAGTGATTTGCCCTCCTGAAATTTATTTTCTGTATTTTGTTCATCCTTTATATTTACTTCCTCTGCATACTTGATTTATTCTATAAGTTCTATGACACTAAGGTCAGGGGCTGTTTCATTTTCACTTGTGTATGACCAGCACTATTCCCAGGGACTTGAAGAAGAGAATTAGGAGCTCTCCAAATGCCAACACGATATACCCCTTTTCAAATCACAGGGAAAAGTGAATCAAACTGTCTTGGTAAATATCAGTTCCTAAGATTTCATTAGCCAAAGCTCAGTAGTGACTTGGAAATGATTATGACAATGACATTCTTATTTTATCTCCTTTTTCCCCACAACAATGATGTTCTACTAAAATTATTTAAGAAATATCTGTTCACAAACATGGCTGATGACAGGGAAAAACAAAGCAAAACAAAACATAAGCACGAAGGAACCTAGAATATTTTGTGTGAAAGGATAGACCCAAGTCAGGGACTCTTGCTTAATTCTTTGGTAAAAACTGTTATGCAAATGTAATCAATTTTAGAAAGCCTCCTTTCACAAACACCTGTTCTGGAGAGTGAACCTTGAGAGTAGGCTGTCATCGCTTAAAACCAGAGCTAAAGATAATCGTGAGATGTGTTAAACAAAGACAAAAAAAGGCAAAATCTGATTAGAAGCATGACTACAGAAAGGCAGGTTGTAGATTTCACAGTTGCTGTTTCTGATTGGGATGACATGAGCAACATCTTATTCCACAAAGCATTTGTCACAGGGCTTTCTCTGGCTTCAGAAACATGAGGTGATTGCTGTCACCTTTTACTCAGTATGAAATCTTGATTTTTTAAAAATTTGACAGTGGGTTATCCCAATAGCATCTGACAAGACACATAATAACACAAAGGTCCGCATTCTTTTTTGTAATGGGTGAGGGCAAGTCTGGAAGGAAGGAGACAAATGTTTAGTAAGCGCCCACTATGTGCCAGAGACTTTACAAATGTTATCTCATTTGATCCGTAAAATGATACACAGGGAGGTAGATGATATTATTGTCCCCTTTTTACAGTTAAGGGAATTCAGAGGTTAAATGACTTTGTGTTCACTTGCTGATCTCTCTTTCACTGATAGCACACAGGAGGCACTGGAGGTTTCAGACTCCAGCCTCTAACGGGTTCACTCTTGATCCGGTCAGACAGGAAGGACAGCTTTGGAGGAGTTAATAACCAGCTTTATTCTAATCTAGTCTTCTCCTTTAGTGTAGATAATGAAGCCCAAACTCCTACAGCATTATCTAATCACCCTTCTCACAGGGACCAGTGAGAAGGGGAGGGGTCAACTACCCCTACATCTCGAGGGGTTCAATCAAGACAAGCACAACTTGGACATTCCCTAAATCCCCTCAAGCCTTGATGGGGGCTAGTCAAGACACACACTGATTCCCCTGTGGGTTTCCCGTGGATTCCCTGACTCACTGACCTATGACCACCTGTTTTATAGGGCACCAAACAAAGAAGGCATCTTGCCAACACTAAGCTCACAAGTTAACTTTAGCAATATCATCATTCTGTGCAAGCGTAGAGTTTGAAGGGAAGTAAACAAGCATTTATTAAGTACCTAATATGTTCCACTATTTTAGGCACTATTTTAAATGCTGGAAATACAAAGAAAGGCAAAAACAGCCTGCTCTCAAGCCACTCACAGTCTAATGGGGAAGCCTTCATATAAACAACTTTGTATAGGCAAGATACATACAGGATATATTAGAGATAATCATTAAAGAAATGGCACTAGCATTAAGGGAAATCAGGAAAGGTTCTTGCAGAAGGGAGGATTTTAGCTGAGACTTAAAAATGAGAAATCTAGGAGGTGAGGATATGGAAGGAAAGCATTCCATTGCTTGGAGACCTCTAGGGATAGAAAACTAAATCCTTCTCCATACAGCCCATTCCACTCCTCTCGTTGTTCAGTTGTTTCAATAATGTCCAAATTTGTGACTCCATTGAAAGTTTTCTTGGAAAAGATACGGCAGTGGTTTGCCATTTCCTTCTTCAGTTCATTTTACAAATGAGAAAACTGAGACAACCAGGGTTAAGTGACTTGCACAAAGTCACACAAATGGAAAGTGTCTGAGGATGGATTTGAGCTCATGGAGATGAGTTTTCCTGATTCCAGGCCCAGTGATCTATCTACTGTCTATCTATCTACTGCGGCACCTAGCTGCCCATGTAAGGGCATAGCAATCCCTATTTTCCAAGGCTAATAATTTTTGCCAGCTTATAACTCATAGGCTTTTCTTCTTCAAATATTTAATGAGATGAAAATCCTTTTGTACAGTTACCCAACTAAGAAGGGAGCCTGAGTGGACATTCTCCCATTAAAAGGTCAGTCTCATTTCCTGCAATTTGACTGGGATGGGAAAGGCATCTCCTCTCTAAAAAGACTATACCTAGCCTAAGGTGCAAGATTCTTTAGAACTCAGAGCAAACCAGGGCCTTTGGCTTCAATCTCTTTTGCTTGGTTTGTTTTGGTTTGGTTTGTTTTGTTTTGGTTTGCCACAAATATTCCCCGACCAGCAAAGGCAATATGTCTGTCAGGGGTTTCACCATGACTTAAAACAGAAATCCCATGTAGCTCTTTATTTAAGTTATGCAGGAGAATCCTGGTCCACAAACTCCACAAAGCAAAGTGCATTTGACCCACTGCAGTTTTCTTCAGGACACCCAAAATGCTTTCAGTGTGTCATGCACACAAATGTAAGAAAGTCCAGATAAACCCGGAGAACAGCATCAGTTTCTTCCCCATGCCTATCTGTATTCCTGACATTTTATATATAGCCAGCAAGGATTTTCCCTCACATAATAATTCACCACAGCCCTCTGGAGTTCTAATAAAATATGCATGCTTAATAATAAATACAGAAAGAGGTAAGGGTATTGATCTAATCTGTCTCCAGATAGGGACTGTAAACCACAGAGGAAAGGTTTAAAGTGGATTGAGCACTGACAAGTTATTCTAGGGTTGTCTATATTTGAAACAAAGATGAAATCTTAATCTTGTTAAGCAAACAAACTCCTTTTAAGGTTTCCCCATCCTAAAAATCTTCCCCACCAGAGCAGGTGGGGGGTGTGGGAGGAAGGAGGTAGATGGGAATCTTGAAATTAGAGGGGGAAGTCTGTTCATTCACTCAACATTCTTGGCCACTATTCCCTCAAGGGGCAGGCCACTTGAGATGGTGACAATGAAAGCATAGCCACTTGATATTTATGGTCCTTCACAGTGAAAGGCAAAAAGCACATATTTGAACCCAGAAATGTCAGTGGCTTCAGGTCTAAATAAATCAGCTAGCTCTTATTTAGTTGTAAAGGATGAGAATATGTTGATACTATTATAAATACCAAGATTAATGCAATAGAGAGATAGCAAGATATAGTAGAGTATTGGACTTGTTAGTCAGGAAGCACAGACTCTAATCCCACTGATGACACTTATTGTATGACCCTGGATAAATCACTCAATCTTTCAAGCCTTAGTTACTTAACTAAAAATGATTATAACACTATTCTTCCTACCTTGAGTTCAAATCCAACCTCAGAAACTTGCTAGCTGTGTAACCCTGGGCAAGTCACTTACTCTCAGGCTGCCTTAATTTCCTCAATTAGAACATGCTAATAATAACAATGCCTACCTCCCAGGGTTGTTGTGAGAATAAAATTAGATATTTGTAAAGCACTTTGCAAACCTAAAAGTGCTATAAAAGTGCTATAAATTCTTGTTAATTGTTCATAATAATTATTATTATTATCATTATCATACATTTAGGTTCCACTTGTACACTATATTTAAAAAAAAAAAGGAATACAATGGGACTGGAAAATAATCACCGTAGGGTGAAGAAGTGATTAAATATCTACTATAAATGAAGAAAAAAGGCAAAAACTAAGGTAATGTTTTTTAAAAGCATGATCTCTGGAATCAGGGCATCAAGGCTTAAAGACTAGCTCTGATGTCAATTTGACTTTGTAACTATGGGCATATTACTTGGCCTCTCTGGTTCTCAACTCCATGATTTTTAAAATGATAGAATTCAATTAGAAGGCTCCTTAAGGTCTCTGATCATCTCTAAATTCCATTGAATAAAAAGTATCCGGTTTCTATTGGCTCAATACTTTTGTTTAATAATCCTTGAAAAGCAGGGATGAAAGAACATCATTCAGAACCATGATAATAGCTGGTGTTTGTATAGCATGTATAGGTGTATAAAATTATTTATTCAAACTACCTTATTTGATCCCCTCAACAATCCTTCAAGACAGACACTACTGGTACTAATATTCCCAGTTTAAAAATGAAGAAATTGAAATCCAGAGAGTAATATGCTTGAGATCACATGGCTAGTAAGTCAGGATGAAATTAAAAATTAGATCTTTTCTATGTCCAGATCCATCCCTCTTTCTACTATACCATATGGCTAGTAAAGGAATCATTGATAAGGAGACTTGGCTCAGAAAAGATGAAATCTCTAGAAGTCATAATGTAGTCCAAGACAATATGTGCCATTGAAAAGATAATTTCGGGGGGTGGAGCCAAGATAGCGACTGGAAAGCAGTAACAGGCGTGAGCTCCCCACCAAGTCCCTCCAAAAACCTATAAAAAAAATGGCTCTGAACCAATTCTAGAACTGCAGAACCCACAAAGTGGCAGAGGGAAGC
>CM053624.1:49284805-49307842 GCA_028646595.1 Phalanger gymnotis | reverse complement strand
GCTACCAAATCAAGCCAGATTGGAAGACTCCCAGAAGGATGAGGTAGAGTAGGTGGGAGAAACCTAGTCAGATTCATGGTGTCACATCCCTACTTATGTGTTTCCCTCATTTATATTTCTCAGTAACGACTCATAATGACCACCCTTTAAAACAATTTATTAAGAAATAAATGTAATATAAAAACAAAAAATAAAGTTTTTTAATTGAAAAATGATGTCCTGATCTACATGTGGACTACTCCCTTTAAGCAACTTTGCATGTTTTGGAAAACTTGACATATCCATTAATGAATTAATATTCTTAGTCACTATTTTTGAGAAGGGAAAGGGAAGATAACAACAATGCTTAAGGATTCTTTTCCAAGTCTTTGATATTTCCCCCTCTTTAAGATACATTGAAGACTAATCCTTCAATGTCTTCAAAATTGTGTCACTGTCAACACAGACTTCCTCTATTTATTATTGGTGTAGTCAGGTGGTTGTTCCTATTTTTACTCTCCTTATTGCTAGATACTTCCATATTGAGAACCATGATATGAAAATTCAAATGTGATGGCTCTGCCATCATTTGCAGGAAAAAAAGTTATAAAAATCTCAAAAGATATCTTGCATTTTTTCCTTTTTCTGTAATTTCCAGTTTCATTCTTTAATATCCTCAGGATTAGTTTACTTAGCTTTCTTTAAAAGCCTGAGCAACAAATCTTCTTCAGACTTGTTTTTACATGCATTGCGTCTCACTGTTTTATGAGTTAATGCCCATGATCTCCAACTATCTCCTCTATAAGCTCTTCCAAACAATCTTACAATCAACCAAAGTAGCATTATTCTTTGCTAACATATGGCTCTACTTGACAAGGATGGTCTCTACCTGTGGTGGTTTCCAGGCTTTTTTGGTCTTCTTGTTGTATTGGTTGAGCACTATCTTTTAAAATACCCGTAGTAAATGATAAGTCTATATTCATATCTGTTCTTGAATGTATTTCCTCCATTCTTTGGCCTCAGTTTTTCAATATTGCAAGTTAATGCTGATTCAACTCTATACTATTCTTTCACATTTTTTTTGGTTCTTTTGGTTTCATATTGATTTTTACCTTTGTTTTTATGAGGTAGAACACATCACTAACCAAGCATTTCATATTTGTTAAAACTGATAAATTTCATTTTATGTTTTATTTAGTGCTCACCGTGTTTAGTACTTTCTCACTCTTCTTAAAGCAAAAGCTCATGTTATAAAGACATGAACTTTCTGTATCGTCTTTAAATCTTTGACTACCCTTACTCAAATTGTGTTTTGCCCTCTGTAAATCTTTGGATTTACATCACTTAATTTTAAAGTATATGTTCATTTAATTTGGAAGTTCTAGATAAGTTCTTTTAATAATTTCTCTACCTCCTGCCACAAGTTTTGGCAAAGAATCTGCGAGTATTTCCATGGTGATCTTGTAAATGCTTATCGTGTACACTGTGAGAGAGATGACCAAAAGCTTCAAGAAATGATGTTTCTATTGTCCTTTGAGGCACAATAATATCAAGTCCGTGAATTCCTTTATTTGTCTTACCAAGGGAGTCCATGAGCCTTCCTACAATTTACCAATAGTTTTCTGCTTTCAATGATGATAAGGATCTGAAGATTGGTATCATTCAATTCCACCAATGTTATGCTCATTCATCAGTCACTATGCCAGGAAATTATATTTTGGGCAATAGTTAAGCTAATGTTGGTCTAAAAACTGTTATTTGTAGCACCTGCTGCCACCTTGTAGGCCATTCTAACAACATTAATACAAAAGTAAAGGACAAAGAGATATTTTTAATTTATATATATGCATGTAATTAATTATATATTATATATAATTTATAAATATATAATTTGTATTATACTGTAACAACAATTTTGCTAGCAGCTGCTGTGGCTGTGTAAGACCAACAACACCTGCACACAGGAAGGCTGCCAGCACAGGTTTTTTGATCTGCTTTTCTAAGGAAAGCAATTTTAAGGGGTTAATAATCTCACTTTAATCAAACATACATATATCATTCACTTAGTTCAGGGGGAAAAGCCACCGCCCTGAAATTCAAAGCAAATACAAAAAGAAATTACAAACAGAAAATATCAACAGATCAAATAACACAAACCAGTAGACAGGTTTCTAGCTTTCTGTCCAACATCTCAGTACATAGTCACCAGCGAAGCACCAATATCTGGGTTTTCAAGCTGGGGGCTCCTTAACAATGGCTACCCAGAGTCTCATCTGCTCAAATCACACAACACTCTTCCAGTGAGTGAGAGCCACAAACAAAATGCCAACCTCTGAGTTTATACACCCGTCTTAAGTCCTGAAGGCTTCATACCTATTTAGCAAAAGGGTATGGGCCTAGGGCTTCACATCTAGATAGCAAAAGGGTGTGGGCCTTTAGCATTCTAAAAGAGAAAACAGTAAAAAAAAAAAAGTCCCACCTTAATTACCATTTCATATATTAATATTATATATATGTATATATATGCATATATATATGTATATATGAATATATATACAATTTAATTTATCTTTTTTTTTCATACATGGCTGTGGCCATGTGATCCTTGGACAGCACACTCATTTCCTTCCTGGGCCCATACTTAAACATCTCCGCAATGGCAGATAAAAATCTCTCAGAGCTTGTGTTCCATTTAGTTTTCAATAATACAAGGTCTCCTCAATGCTATAAAAAGGCATTGGAGGAGGACTTTGTGGAGAGAAAACAATATTATACTCTAGAAAGGAAAATCTGTGTAACTGCTAATCAGCTTGTTATTTTCAATAGAGCCTCATAGTAGCCCATAGAGACCACTTCAAAGGATCATTTTGCTCTTCAACAACTTGAGTGATTTAAAAGAAAGAGGCATAAGAAGGTAAATGAGTTAGACATATCTAATGCATCACATGCCTGCATATGATAGTTTTCCTGTTGTTTCCAGAATTGGGTTGGACCCCAGGGCCCTTAACTAAAGCTAGACAGGCTCAGACTAGATATTACAGATGGAGGGGTTTTTGAAGGCAAGAAGAGGGATAAAAGCAACGATAAATGTTTATATAGTGCTTGCAAAGCACTTTACATATGTTATCTCATTAAAATCTCAAAATAATATTATGAAATGGGTGCTATTATTTCCCCATATTACTGATAAGTGAACTGAGGTTAAGCGACTTTCCCAAGAGTGCCACAACTAGTTAGTATGTAAGGAAGGATTTGAACTCAAATCTTCCTGATTCTGAGTCCCTTTCCATTGCACTAGCTAGCACGCAATTAGCATTACAATTAGGTAACTAAAGGGGTGGGGGGAGGGGCAGGAAGAGGAGGGTTTTTCAAAGTACTTAGATTTCCACTAGGATTCCTGTTTTTCCAGAGATTTTCACAATTTATATCAACCTATGGAATAATCTAATCCAACCCCCTCATTTACAGATGAGACAAGTTGACTAAGGACATAGCCAGGTAAGCCTGGACCTAGAACTGGAACTCACAGGGTTATAGATTTGGAACTAGAAGAGAATTTTCACAAGTCCTTGTCTTGTCCTTATAATACTGATTTCCCTGGAATCCAGATGTAGGTAGCTTTTACGTTTGTCTGTGATAGACTGACAGAGAGACTGCTGCATTCATTTTAGAGGGCTTCATTTTTTAATGAAAATATTAATGAGACTAGAACACATACACCATGTTTTACTAGGACTCAGGTTTCTCATTTCTTCTCTTGAGGACTGGAGGCAATATAGTGCCTTCTACATTCCAATGTCTGAAGGTCAGTGGAGATGTCTTTTTTCCAAGGTATGAGTCAGTTTTGAATCAGGGTAACCCTGCCCTGCTTACAAAAGAAAGCTACCTCCAAGAGAAAAAAAGGTACCTATCAAAGACTAATTACAAGGAACTCAGTAAGGCCGGACTATCTACTTTTTATATGAGGAAATGTAAAACATATGTCTAAGATTGTTATTGGTAATTAGGTAGTTCAAAAGAAAGATTGGGATAGACTTGACTTGAACATGATGTGATTCTAAAACTTAGTACCATTTAGGAAAAGGTAAAAAGAGTAATTATCTTACACAAATGAGGTGCAAGAGGAAGAAATGACACAGAGGAATTAAATGGGGGAGGGGGGCTGGTAGTTCTGGAACCCTGCTCTCATATGGAATGAGTTAAAGAGGGAACAATACATACGCATCTAGAAGGATATAAAAGTCTTCTAAATACAGAAAGAAATAAAAGACTAAGTGGATAGGAAGGGGGAGAAGAAAAGAGAGGGATTTTTAGAGGGAACCCTACTCACATCAGATCTGAGTTAAAGAGAGAATAATATGTACAATTAGAAGGGAATAAAAGTCTTCTAAATTTATAAATAAACCAGAAAGTGAGGAAATAGGATAAGGGGGGTATAAAAGGTTGTCTAGATCAAAGGGAATGAGATAAAAAGGGAGTAATATATACATTTGGAAGGCTGTAAAAGTCTTCTAAATTCAGATAGAAACAAAGGAGTAAGGGGAAAGGGTGGGGTGAGAGGATAAGGGAGGGATCTTTGGGAGGGTAGGTTAAATAATGGAAGGGCAAGGTAGTAGGTAGAAATAAAGTAGAAGAGTCAGGAGAAACAGGAAATAAGAGATACAAGCAAATATAAATAAAGATTAGGAGGAAAATTTATTTAAAAAAGGGTAGTTATAATCTCAGACAAATTTAAAGCTAAAATAGATTTAATCAAAAGATAAAAATAGGGAAACTACACTACATGTCAGGTGCATTAATCAATATTGTTTTAGATTATTTAAAATAAGTAGGAATTATAAGATTGGAATATTGTTGTGCTGTAGGAAATGATGAGTTGGCAAACTTAGAAAAATATAGGAAGACTTCGACTTAAAAGATGTTATCCACTCTCAGAGAAACAGAGGACAAACAAATATAGTACAGTCTTACATAGATGCATATGAATGTATATGCCTATAATATATATGAGTATGATTATATATATCTAAGTATATTTATGGAAATCTAAGTATATTTATATTTATATATACACATATATAAATATATATTTTATATACATATATGTTTATGTATGTAGGTGTGTATATATGTTTGCATATGTATATATGTATATTTATGTATATGTATATATATGTATGTCTGTGTCTGTGTCTGTGAATGTACATATGTGTGTGTGTGCGTGTGTCTCCACACTTAATTGTAGCCTTCTTGGGGAGGGAAGGGAGAAAGGGGGGGGAGAACAAAGTAAAAAGTGTACAGCAGAGAATAAAAGAAAACGTTCAAAGAAATAGTGGATATCTCTGAACACAATGTGTAGTATTTATTATACAGGCTTTCTTGAAATGGAAGTTTATTGCTGTATATTTTGAATCCTCGCTTATGCTCTGTATACATGTGGCATTTTTTTTTCTTTTCTTATTTTGTATTTAAGTTTTAGTATTTAAGTTTATAATACATTTTTCCCATTCTTATTATGTATTTAATTTTTAAATAAATTGATTAAAAAAAGAAAGCTACCTCTTTGGTCCAATTAACATGACCTATTTGTGGCCCAGTATTTTTCTGACAACTTGAAAAGATCTTGGGGTCTATTTTAATTACAATACTGCCAAGGATGGCTGAACAAGCAGTCTCCCCATGATTGTGCTACTGAAAACCATTGAGCAGAGGAGAAAGGGCTTTTAAACCCTGAAGAGCTAACATGAACCAGAAATTCTGTGATTCTGTCTTGAGGTGAAAATAGAAAAACAACATGCTTGACAAGAGAGAGAATGGAAGAGATTTTCTACAGGGCAGCAAAAATAGCATCTATTTGCAGTGAAAATCAGAAAATGGATCTGACAAAATTGAGTCTTCTGTCCAAATATTGTCTACTATGGGTTGCGCAACCCAACTGAGCATCTCAATATGACAAATCCCAAACGATATATACATAAACTGTATGAACAATGCAGGTAGCCATCATTCAACTAAATGGATCAAAGTTTCATTTTAGAATTCTCTTGATACTTTCAGCAACATCTATCCCTTTCCCTACCTGCTCTGCAGCCCCTCTCTGTTGGTGGGTAATTCACAGATGATTTATTTGCCATTCTTTTGTATTTTCAAAGGCTGGAAGGACTCATACTCCCCTTTGAGTAACATTAGCCTTCAGGTTAAGGATTTAATAACCAATGTAGTGTCAGTTAAGGCCAATTACAATTTAATTGACTTGCTTTGGTATGTAGTTCCTAGAGGGATTCATAATTATAAATGGAGGATTTGATCCTTTATAATCCATGAATTTAAAAGCTTCCTTTTCCACCTGTTTAACAAATATTTGATGAATATCATGTACAAAGCACCCTAAAATATGATTTCCTAACCTCAAGGATCTTGTGATCTAGCTGGGGAGGCATGGAGCCTTTACATTTCTAAGGGGACTAGAGCAAATATCAGGCAGCTAGGCGGTACAGCAGGTAGAGCGCTGGGCCTAGAGTCAGGGGATTTGTATTAAAATCTGACATCAGAACTTAAAAGTTGTGTGACCCTGGGCAAATCACTTAACCTCATTTGACTCAGTTTCCCCATCTATAAAATGAGCTAGAAAAGGAAATTGCAAATCACTCCAGTATCTTTGCCAAGCAAATCTCAAATGGGATCACAAAAAGTCAGACATGACTTATCAACTAAATGACAAGAACAAACATCAGCTAAGCAAATCCAATTACTAATCAGCCAAAAAGTGAACTCTGATTTGTTTGTTTTACCTTGCTTTAATTTTATTTGGCCTGTTTCAGAGCTGAGCCATTATGGTTACTCCATACTTCTCTCTGTCATAGAATTCCAGTGAACCTGGCCAAAAAGAAAAAAAAAACACTGCCTCCCCTAAACCCAGATATAGATCCTGCTGTTAACCACTGCAATGCCCCTAAGTCTTTGATAGACAATACATACGCATATGAGAAGTTAAATGATAGAAGTGCCAAACAAGTAATATGTAGGTAGCATGGAATGGTTTAAAGGATGCTAGATTTAGAGTTAGACAACCTAAATCAAATCTTGGGTTTGTTTCTTTATACTTGTGTGAACATAGATAAGTCATTTAACTTGTCTGTGAAAATTTTCCAGTCGAGAGTTCCAACTTTAAGTTCTCATTCAGCTCTAAATGTATGATCCTAGAGCAATTAATTCTATAAAGGTTTAGAAAAGAAAAAAAAAGTTTTGACTTCCAAATGGAGTGGTACTAATGATCTCATGGAGGAGGGAGAATTTTAGCTAAACTTTCAGGATAGGTAGAATTCAGAGTTTTGAAATGGGGGTGTGGAGAGTGAGCATACGGAGGAAATGTTTCACAGGTTAGGGCGAAGTTGTGATTTAGGTAGGATAACATCAATATCCTGATGGGATCAGAGAGTAAAATTCAAATATTTTACAGCACCAAGCAGTGATCCTGACACTTAATATGTGCTTTTTGATTTAGCTATTGCGTGACTAGAAAGAACAGAAATGACCATTGAGTCTAAATGGAAGGTCATCAAAGTCTGAAAAACCTTGGAGTTCTAAACATGAATGATTTTAGTTATCCACTATTTGTTATGTGGTAGAAATAGAGCAAGAAGGCTACAACTAAATTTCACATGTGGGATATAAAGGAAAGTTATTTCTCTGGCCTTCTCTGCTAGCACAACACTTGGCTGTATTAGAACACATTAGGAATTCATTAATAGCATGACTGCAAGAAGTCAATAAAGCAGTTCCACTCGGGAAAAAAATAATTAGCTTTACACATATAATAGCTTAAAAGTCATCAGTAGGCTCCTAATCCCTTGATATACAAATAAATGTGATATTTGTTTTCCCAAAGAGGTATTTAAAGGTCGTGGTGTCTACAAATGGTTCCATTATTTGGGGTGTCTGGTCTGTCAAGTCAAAACCCAGTGGCGGAAAAATGAGAACTGCAAGTTATCTTTAAAGGTTGCCTCTTTGAATAAATGGCATGGTTACAAGGGAAAAGACTAGCCAGTTTAATATTAATGGCACGTTAGAACCCCATATCCTCCAGAAACCTATGAGACAATTCCGGTTTGAAGTATTTTCTCCTCTGAGTTCCTCTTCAGGTTTCTGTGTGTATGTACCAACTAATAACAATGGAAGTTACTCTCCTTTGAAACTTTCTTCTACGTCTGGCTTATCGCTTACGTCATCCAACGTAGGAATACGTTGGAATTATTTGGAATATTTTAAGCAAAACATAGTCTTAAAGGACATGGAAGGAAATCTCCAAGTGCACTTCACTGAAGTATATGCTTCTGGGGAAAATTGAGAGAGAAATGAGTATTATGCCGAAGACAATACAAATAAATCCTAATTATGTCGACTATTTCAATTTATTTGTGGAGACTATTATGTTTCCTTAAGTAGAAAAAACAATTAAAATTAAAAAAACCTAGGGCTACACTGAGTAGGAAGTAAATCAATTCAAGTCTTTATTCCTCCCTGTAGTGGGCATCAGAAAAAGAATTTCATGGAGTTTGATAAGTAAAGACATAGTCCCTTTGAAGATGTTTCTTAGGTATTTGGTTCTCTATTTGAGGGCAAGACCAATTCTCACAAATCCTATGAAGTAGAACCACTGAGTCACAGGGTTAGAAGGAACCATAGATTTCAGACTGCAAGGGACCTTAAAGACCATCAAGTCCAGCTCTCTCATTTTACAGAAGAGGAAACTGAGGCAAAGGGTGGCTGAAGAGAGGTCACAGAACTAGTCAAAATGTCAGAATTATAATTGAAAGAAATGCTAAATTTCCATTAGAGGTTAATGCAAACAAAGTTGTGTTTTTCCCATCTAAGTTCATGGACCCCATGAAATCTATCCTTGGATCACAGGTTCATTTTTAACCCTGATTTAGTTGAACCTCCCGCCCAATGAAGAAATGTCTTCCATAACACCCCTGATAGGTCATTATCCTTTAACCTTTGGTTGTATTCTTCCAGTGATGAGAAACTCCTTCACTAACAAAGTAGTCCACTCCACTTATGAGAGTGTTTTTTTAACCCTATACCTTCTTTCCTATACCCTTTGGTGCTCTTCAGATTAAATATCCTTTTTCTTTACCTTCGCATTTAGGTGCTCTTCATGAGTATCTGTAGCCAGAAAATAAAATAAAATAAAATTGAGGACCAGCCTTCTCATGTTGCCCTTCTTTTAACTAAGCTGATGATCATAGGACCCTCGGTCATTCCCGGGGAAAGTCTTTCCATCTTTATAGGACCAGTCTATGCTCTCCTGGAATAGCCTGTGAGAGTCCAGGTTCATGCTTGTGCCAAAATGAGGCATACGAAAAGGACTTTAATGGGAGAAAATATGAGATTACTGCTAAACACTTGCATGCCTTGAAAGCAGAGTAAATGAGGCTGTTACTCACAACTTTAGTTCATCCAAATTGCTCCCAAGAAATAACAGGATGAATACATGCAGAGGACTTCGGCATGTGACTTTTTTCTTCATGTCCTCAACTTGGTTATTTTACAAATTGTTTTCATTTTTCCTACAGAAGCAGAAGGATTCTGGGACTCTAAACAAAATTTTCTAATTGTACTAAATCTAGCAGTGCTTTCTCTACTCCCTCCAAAAAGATGACCACTGCAAGGCCTTCTGACTATGGTCCCCAAGGTTGGCAGATGTTTGTTGAAAAGTGGTTGCATTTTGGGATTCTAAGTCTTAATTATTAATTATTAGTGACATAGTGCTCTATCTTTGACATATGGCTGCTAGGTAGTAGAGAGTGATAGAATGTTGGATATGAAATCAGGCAGACTCAACACTTCTTAGTGTGACAGTACATAAATCACTTAATCTTTCTTCATCCTAAGTTTCCTCATCCATATAATAACAGCACCTACCGAAGAGGGTTGTTGTGAGGATCAAATAAGTAAAGTGCTTTGAAAACATTGAAGTGCTACAGAAATGTTGGTTGTAACTATCATTATTATTAGCTTTTGACTTCATTGATCAGTCTCGAAAAGCATTGGGATGAATATTAGGAGATTTGAATCTTATTCTAAATTTATCACTAATATGCTATGTTAATTTTGAGGAAATTTCATAATTGAATCCAACAAGCATTTATGAAGTCCTTGCCATGTTCAAAGCAATGCAAACACTAAGACAAAACAAAAAAATCACTTCAACATGAATTATCTAAGCCATAGGATTCTGGATGAGCTCAGATTAAAGACCATTGACAAGGATGTGCTTTTGAATGATTACAAAATTCATGTAAAAATACCTATCCAGGAATCATAGCATGTAAAAGGGTCTATTCACATGGGTAATTAACTGTAGATCTGAGGCTAAAGGCAAGAGAACCTCAGTCCAGTGCCAGTTCTAGCAAAATTTTATTCCTTAGTATGCTATCTGTAACAAGGAAAAAAATTCAAGACTAGCCAGGCCTCCGACACCTGGTGTTTTATGGAGAGATGAAGAACGGCCAATGCAAAACAAAAAACCCACTAATTTTCTGGATTTAATTCAAATAAGATCTTTCATGTCAATTGACATTTGAGACTATTGACTTTAGGTAATATTCAATTATACTAACTTTATGGAACTTTTTCCATACGGGATAAGTCAAGGCCCATCCTTTATCACTGGGATAGGGTCTAGGACAGAAAAAGAGTGAAGAATTTCAACCTCTGCCAGCCTTTAGAATGCAAATAAAAATAATTCAAAACTTATGTTCCAGTTATACTTCTCTATGTTTCAACATTCTTTTTTAAAAAATTCCCTCTTAGCAATATATTTTTAGTTTGAACTCTCTAAAGATGAGAGATTAATGACAGAAAAGACCACAGCCTTATAACAAGAAAAGATGTTAGAGATCATCTATCTCAATCCTCTTATTTAATAAATAAGGAAACTGAGGACCATAGAGATTAAGTGACTTACCCAAGGTCACACGGATATTAAGTGGTAAAACCATGTTTTGAAATTACATTTTTTCTCTGAAACTAGTGTGTCCTCAACTATACTATGCTACCTATATAAAGGAAGGACATGATAAAAATCAAAGCTGGGGTATAATTACAAGTAATCTCTTTTGTAAAACATATCTATATATAGCACTTTACAGTTTTTACAACACTTTCACAAGATTTATTTTATCTTCATAAGAATATCATAGGATAGCCTAGGCTTGGAGAGATATTATCTTAATCATTACAGTAAAACTCAGAAAGATTGAGTGACTTACCTAAAGGCATATGCCTAGTAAATTGCCAACCTGGGGAAACTGAACCCAATCCTTATGATACCTAGTCCGTTATTTTTCCAACAATGTCACCACTGTGTTTACTTTTACTGCTAGAGCTTGAAAAGGAGAGCAGACAAAATTTGAGTCAGACTGAGAAAAGAAGTGGATCTCCAAGTTCAATTTGGTCAATCATTTAACCTTTCTTGTGAGGAAAGGAGATTTGGAGAAAGGCGTCCAAGGTTCCAAAGTCAGTAATTAGCTAAGTCAGGTTTTCAACCCAGGATCTCCTCGTATCAACCCTACAAGTTTTTATAGAACAATCACAGATTTTGAACTGAATGAGACCTTAAAGGCCATTGAATCCATCCCACTCCTCTCTCATTTCACAAATTTCACACACCTCGTAAGTGTCTAGCAAGTTATTTGAACCCTGATCTTTCTAACTCTAAATCCAGGGACCTGTTACACTATACGGCCTCAATCTTCTAGATCAGACCTTCACAACTTGACAGTAGGTAGGGGCCAAAATTAAAATAGACAAAACTTCTTTGGGCCTCAAATAGGCTTAGACTAGAAACAGACTGATGATATTCGTTGCTGAGGGTCATGTGACAAACAGAAGATAGTGCCCAGTGGCAATCCTACATTTTTCATGGGCCGCCCAAAATCCTTTGGCCTGCAGGCCGTATGTTGTACAAGCCCGTTCTAGGTACATTAATTTAAGGAATGGCCTAGAAGAGAGAAGTACCTCTTCCATATGGGTTAGCAGTACAGCCCTACAAAATTAACATTAGCTATCCACTATGCATTTCACCATCATCACGATTATTACCTTTAGTAGAAGCATTGGATAAATAGCATCCTGCCAACAAATCAGGCATCATCAATATGTTGAATCCCAAGCACTACCCTCTCTGTAAAATCTTCCCTGAAAACTTCAATCCCATGAAAAAAATCACTGATGGATTTTGTACCGTTGAAGCTTCAGTTCCCTCCTCTTAATTCTTGCTAGCGTTTGTCTCTTCCACCCAACCGGGTTCTTAACATGGGCTACAGTTATCAACCCAAACGCTAGACAACCACACATGGGGGTAAAAAGAACATAAGACTTTGAGATATTCATAAGATCATAGACTCAAAGCCTCAAGGATCCTTGGAGGTCACTGAGTCCAACCCCCTCATTTTGCAGATGAGGAATAGGAGGCTCACAGTGGTAATGCAAATTATCTAAAGTCATACAAGTAACACAAGACAATTTGGGTTTTGGACCCGTGTCTTCTGACCCCAAGGCCAATAATGTTTGTGTAGCTCTCTGCTTCAATGAGTATTTTTAACAACTCATCTATTTGCAAGGCATTTAGTATAGTTGCTGTTTAGTCATTTCATTTGTGTCCAACTCTTCATGACCCCATCTACGATTTTCTTGGCAAAGAGCGGTAAGCCATTTTCTTCTCCAGCTCATTTTAAAGATGAGGAAACTGAGGCAAACAGGGTTAAGTGACTTATCCAGGATCACATGGCTAGTAAGTGTCTGAGGCCAGATCTGAACTCAGGAAAGATGAGTCTTCCTAACTCCGGGCTCAGCACTCTATCCACTGAGTATGCAATGAGGATACACAGCTTTGTAAATGCACAATTCCTTCCCTCAAGGCACTGAAATCCTACCTAGGACATGAATCTTTTTATTGTCCAATACACTAAAGGTTTCTCATTCTATCCATGGGGAATTTCTTCCATCACTTTAATATATAATTTTTAGGGAGTTTCCTGAAGTAATAGAGCCTGGGTGACCTCTCCAGTCAAACAGCAAGTAGAAAAAGCAGGATTTGAAGCCAGTTCAGTTCACCAATTTATTAATAACCTGCTGTGTCAGGCACGATGCTAGACATTGGATATATAAAAATAAAAACAAAGACAAGAGTCCCTGTCATCTAAGAGCTTATATCCTCTTATTGCCCATGTCCTCCTAAGAGTCCAATATCCAATTCATTCTGTCATTCTGTCTTTATGAATATTTATGTTCAAGGCCATATTTCAAATATTTGAATCTCTTTCATGAGGGAAAAGGATTACATTTATTCTGTATAGTTCCAGAGGGCAGAATTAATTCTAATGAATGAAAGTTTCAGGGAGGCAGATTTAGAATTTCCTAACAATTAGAGCTGACCTAAAATCAAATGAACTGCCTTGTGAAATAATGACTTTTTAAGGTCCTCCATAACATGGCTGCCATTTATCTTCTTAGCATTCTATTACACTATTTACTTTCACAGAACACTTTATAATCCAAGTAAGTTGTACTATTACCTGCTCCTACATGGTGTGCTAGATAGAACACTGGGCTTACAGTCGAAAAGACCTACGTTAAAGCCCCACTTCAGACACTTACTATCCTTATTTTCTCTCAGCCTCACTTTCCCCATTAATAAAATGGAATAATAATAGCATTTATCTCAGAGGGTTGTTATGAGGGTCAAATGAGGTAACACAGGCAAAGGGTTTCGAAAACCTTAAAGAGCTATACTGTTGTTCTTCCATTGTTTTCAATCACGTCTGACTCTTTGTGACCCGACTTCAGGTTTTTCTTGGCAAAGATACTGGAGTAGTTTGCCATTTCCTTCTCCAGTTCATTTTACAGATGAGAAAACTGAGGCAAAGAGGGTTAAGTAACTTACCCAGGGTCACACAGCTAGTAAGTGTCTGAGGCCAGATTTGAATTCAGGTCTTTCTGATTTATCAATACAGAAATATTCTATCACTATCATATACCACAACTTCTTCAGCCATTCCCCAACTGACAGCATCCTTGGAGTATCCAGTTCTTTGCCACCACAGAAAGCTGCTATAAACATTTTAGAACATATAGGTTCTTTTCCTTTTTTCCACTATCATGTTTGGAAATAGACCATGTGGCATTGCTGGGTCAAAGGGCATAGGTAGTTTAATAACACTTTGGGCATAATCCTAGATTGCTCTCCAAAATGATTGGATCAGTTCACAATTCCACCAATATAGGAGCAAACATTCTAATGAATAGTCAACATGTAAATAACTAGGTGAAAATAAAATACAGACAGAGCAGGTAAAAGATAAACTGAAAATGGAGACATGAGCAGCTAGAGAGAATGAGAAAGGCCTCATGCAGAAGAAGGTGGACTTTGAGCTGAATCTTCTTAAAGGAAGCCAGGGAAAATAAAAAGGTGAAGTGATTTCAGGAGAGTACTTCAGGAATGGAGAAGACGAGTGCACAGGAACTGAAGAGTGTCTTATTCAAAAAACTTTAAATGGGCCAGTATAATTGGATTGTAGTCAGTGAAGAGGACTGAGGTATGAAAAGACTAGAAAGGTAAGGAGAGACCCAGTTAGGAAGGCTATAAATTCCAAACAGCTTGCGTTCTCCACAGGCATAACTAGAGAATTCAAAATCACTCTTATACCATCATGAGGAATAAGAGTAATAAAATTAATGATAATCATAACCTTAGTAAATGATGATTTAATGACCAAGATATTCATATTTTCCTAGACAGTATTTGTTTATGATATATTATTTTACATACCCATCACAACAGCTGAATACGTAGTATTGCATAAGGTTGACTCTTTTGCATATTCTGAAATAAAATGTTTTGATGACATGCTTAAATTCCTTGTAATTGCTGACATCCTCTCATATGAAATCTATAACACCCTATTTAGGAATTTTACATGTATGTCTTATCTGTAGTCCTTGGACCATCCCTTTAAGAACTTAGTATTCTCTCCAGTTTACAAATTGGCAAAAAAAAAAAACATATAAGGGATTTGATTTGAATGAGGTAAGGGTACTTCAGAGAAGATACAACCAACTCCAGTTCTAGGTGAAGCTTTAGACTTGGACAGTAAAAGGGGTGGTAAAAGGATCATTAGAAACCAATCCGATCTTCAATACTTGATGCTGGGGTTTTTTAGTAACACAAGCTATAAACTGCATGTTTGTATATATGTTCCTTTCATCTCATGAATAAGACAATTGCTTATCAGAAAACATCCAAATCTAATTCCCTTTCAAAGCACCCATCTATTTTTCCATAGGGAAGTGGGTTGTCTTTTCGAAATTTACTGGACATATTGTGTTATGAGTGTTTTAAAAGGCTCATCAGGAAGTTTTGTCTAGCTAACCATGTCACTATTAACATTCGCAATTTGGTTGCTAAGTTTTACATAGCCATGGAAGTAAAGTGTTGATGGCTTCCTTCCGTCATTTTTCTCCTCCCACTCTTGTCAAAATATCATAAAACTCAAGAAGAAAGGAAATCTAGCACAAATCAGTTTGTATCTGTCCTCAGAAAACCTGTAGATTTTCTAACTCAAATAAGAGGAAAGTAAAAATAAGTTCCTAAGTATGATGGGAATGAAACCCTTATATCCCCTGGGGCCTCTGGCTTCTAATCCAGCTATGGGAGGGTGTTCGTTATAAATAGATCCCTATCTATCTCCTTACTTCAGTAGCTAAGTCCTTAGTGGTAATGATCTTAAATTCCAGAAAAGATGAATATTATAGTATAATTTGGGAGAAGAAGATGATGATGGCGATGATAAGGCTGATGACAATCTCTTAACTTATGTGATGTTTTTAACAACCTTATGGAGAAGCAGCATGGCAGAGAAGATACAGACCTGGGCTTGAAATGGAAGATCCAGTTTCAAGTCTCTGCTGCCCCATAATAGCTGAGTGGTCTTGATCAAGTAGTATAACCTTTTAGTACCTGAACCTTCCAAGTTATAGAGAAATTGCCCAGTGGGGCCAAACTCAAATAGAAACAAGCCCACTAAACCATAAAGATATCTGCAGGCTTCATATTTACTTAGAAAACCACCTATTAACATCATCTATGATCTATTAGATTTTTTTCATTATATTAAATATTTACCTATTTCATTTTAATCTGGTTGGCTCAATATCTGACACTTCTGTATTAGATTGTCTTGAAGGTCCCTTCCAGCTCTAAATCTATGATCTTAAGTCCTCCTACCTCACCTCCCCCTTTCCATATCCTCAAGCATGCAAAACAGATTTAGATTCCCCTCATGAGCACCTGCACTGCAGAGAAGCAGCAATTTGCCCAGGCAGCTCAGAGATCTTTAAAATCAACAAGATCATTTTAAATCTCTTTGATAAACAGTCATAGGAGGAAGGAGGGAACAGAAAAGTCAGCCCAGTGAGTTTGCCTTCTTCCCATCCTTTTAAGAACATTGGTAGTCTGAAGCTTCAGAAGTTTCAAACTATTTTAAGAATAATTGCTGATTAAGACCTCATTATATCTAGCATAATTTAATCTCTGAGAAAGCCAGAAAGTCACCCTGTATGTAATTTATGGTGTTATTTTAGAATACATCAGAGGCAATGGCTTTCTTTTGGTTGATATAAGGAGAAAATGAAGGGGGAAACTGGAAACTGTCCTGGTCAAATTAATAGTATCTGGGAAGCATATATAGGTCTACTTGGTATGTCTACCTCATTCTATACCCACATTGGTTTTATCTCCTTCATCCCAGTAAGTTTGGGCAAAATCCCTTTTCTTTGTGATAAGATGCCAAAACTCATTCTGCGGAGGCTAGCCCAGGTGATTCCAATTCCCCTATATATTCCAGGTATCAGCCAGAGTCTAGAGCATCTGTCAGTAGGATGTGCTACATCTTCATATGTGCATATTTTCTTAATTTTGGAGCTTCTGTCCTAAGTCTCCCCCAGTTCCACCACACCTAATACCCCTTTTCTCATTATGATAAATAATTCCTTCTCCAGCACTGTACTCTCAATCTTCTGAGACTGTCATGAAGTATTCCGACTGTGTCCTAGATTGCACAAGCCTTCCAATTGTTCCCTACCGATGAACATTAGGTATTGAATGAATAAACGAATCCACTCAAAATATGAGTGAATAACCAAATTACCAAAGATTCACAAGAATATGTACCCTTCCCTATCTATAATCCTAAGTAAGGGCCTAGGTAAAAGTACAATGGAAAGATCATTGGATTAGAATGCAGAGGACCTTTGTCTAAACCTCAGTTTTGCCACTTACAAAATGGGTAATCTTTGGCAAGTCTTTTAATTTATCGAGGCTTCAGTTCAAACATCTATAAACTGAAAGAATGGGACTAGATAACCCCAAAAGTCTCTTTTGCTTCTAAATTGGTGACCCTATGAAGCTGCATCCCAGCTACAGTCATATTCGAGCTCTAAGGAATCAGTTCTCAAATCTGCTGAATGGGAACACTCAGGGGAGATCCCTGAATCTTACTGCAACTATCTGGGGTTACATTAGTAAAAGGTAATTTTCCCAACAAGTATAGGAGAATTTAATAACTCTTCTTAACAAAGGACTTTATTTATATGAGACAATCATTGAAGGATGTGAGAAATATGGATTAGGAAATTGATGGAAGGAAAAACGATAATCATAAATGAATGGGAAAGATGGATTCTCAAACATACCAACTGTTTCTCTTGGTCTATCTGCACATTTTCTTGGGAGGATAACAGTGCCATTAAGAGTAATGGAAAAGTTTTGAGGAAGGTAATGAGTTCTGTTTTTAAAATGTGATATTCTAAGTATAGATCTCTACCAGGCAGAAGTAAATATTGAACTGGAGCTCTAGGGGGTGGTGGTGGGGCCTTTGGGGAGAAATGTAAATTTGAGAATCAGTTACATAAATATAATAATCAAAGCTATAAGAATCAATGAAATCACCAAGGGAAAGATCACAGAGAGAGAAGAAAACCTAAAAATTTATTCATTTCACTTCTGTGAATTTAATTCAACTCCACAAACTTTTATTAAGCACTTACTATGTACAAAGCAGCATGCTAGAAACTGGATATACAAAGACAAGAAGAAACACTCTGTATCTTTAAAGGATTTACATTCTATTGGGGGATATGACATGTACACAGATAAATAAATCCATCCAAGATGATTCCAGGGGAGTGAAGGAGAGCACTGGAGAAATCAAGGAAGGCTGGAAGGCTCCCTGGAGGAGGTGGTCCCTTTTCTGAATCGTGAAAGAAGACAAGGATTTTCAGAAGAAGCAATGGAGGGGGAATGCATTGCAGGTATGGAATTGGCTTGCACAAACACTACAAGGTAAAAACCATAATGTTGGGTTCATGCAACAGCTAGTAGTCTGCTTAGGCTACAATATAGAGATCATGAGGGGAATAATGTGAAGTAAGGCAAGGACAGTAGGTCCAGTTGAGATTGTGAAAGACCTTAAACTCTAGGCTTAAAAGTTTGGAGTTTAGCCTAAAGCAAAAGGGAGTCACTTAAGTATTTTGAGCAGAGGAATGACATGATCAGACCTGAGTATTAACCAGATGGATGTAAAGGGGAAGAGAGTGGAAGCAAGAATACTAATAAGTGGATGCTACTATAACCTAGACAAGAGACAACGAGGATGTGAACTAGGGTGTTTTTCATATGAATAAATAGGAAAGGACCATTCTCAGATACTGTGGAGGAAGAATCAGTAAGAAAGCAACCTCTTGGATGTGGTGACTAAGGAAGAGGAATGACTCAAAGATGACTCTGAAGTTACTAACATAAGAGACTTTGAGAAATGGTATTATTAACAGAAATATGGAAGTTAGAAGAAATGGGAATTTAGAGAGAAAGATAGGAAGTTCTATTTGGGTCATGCTGAGTTTGAGATGCCAATAGGGCATCCAGGTGAAGAACAGATGAATAACATATATAAAACCTTTAGGAAACCTGAAAGTGCTATATAAATGTTAGCTATTAAGACATCTAGCAGGATCATGCATAGTGGGACATCGCTGCTTCTGGGAAGGCTAAGGAGAATGCATCACTTGAATTCATGAGCTTTAAATTGCAGTAAAGTTAAAATTGTTCAGGTGTCCACACTAAGCCTAGTACCAATATGGTAAACTGATAAGGAGAGGAGCCCACTAGACTTTTTAAGGAGGGAACAACTATCCCAGGTCAAAAAAAAAAATGGAGCAAGTTAAAGATGCCATGATGATCAGTAGTTGGATTTGCTTTGAGAGTGTCCGTTGTACTTCCAGCCAGGATGACAAAGGCAAGCTGTTGTTCAGTTGCTTTTCAGTTGTGTAGACTCTACAACTCCATTTCAATTTTTTTTTGGCAAAGATACTAGAGTGGTTTATCAGTCCCTTCTGTAGCTCATTTTACAGATAAGGAAACTGAGGCAAATAGGGTTACATGACTTTTCCAGCATCGCATAGTGGTTAAGTGTCTGAGGTGAGATTTGAACTCAGGAAGATGAGTCCTCCTGACTCCAGGCCTGGTACTCTATCCACTACACCACAAACTTAGTTAACAAAAACACTGTCTGACAGACACTTGGCAAGGAGGAACTAAAGTTCGATATGAATATTAGCACTAGATACATGGATTTGGAAGTTACCCAGACTATTGGATAGCAGATTAGAACTGGAAGAGACTTTAAAAGTTATCTAACCTAAAACAGGAAATGAAGACCTAAGTTATTAATGAGTAGTTAATGAGAACATAGAGAATGGGGGAAAGGCCTAGGATAGGGTATGGAGGAACAATGGGCTGGATTTTCAGTCTACTCAGTATAACAGAAATGAATGATGAGCCTGGAATGAAGACTAAAAAGGAGTGATCAGAGAGTTAAGACAACCAAGAGATCATGAAAGTAACATGAAAGCCAATGAAAGAGAAAGCTGTCAACAACTGCAAAAGCTGTAGACAACAATGAAGATGAGAACTAAGGATAAGTGTTTGGATTTAGAAGTTGAGATCATTGTTGACTTTGATGGGAGCAGTTTCAGGATGGCAAAGGAATGAAAAGCCTCAGTTGGAAGGGTGTGAAAATGTGTGGTGAAGAAGTAAAAGGAATCAGAGTTGATGACTCTTCCTAGGAGTTTAGCAGTGAAAGTGGGGAAAGGTAGCATGAGAGCTTCAGGTCATAGTTAGGGAAAGGAAAGGGTTTTTTGGGAAGATATAGGGATGATATACTTGGAAAATTCCAAAGACTCAACTAAAACATTAGTTGAAACAATAATTTTAGTAAAGTAGCAGGATATAAAGTAAATCCATATAAATCATCAATATTCTTATAAGTCACAAATAAAACTATAGAAAAAGATATAGTAAATAATAATAATATTCTTTTTAAAATAAATCCAGACACTATAAAATACTTTGGAGCAGACCTGCGAAAACAAAACCAGGAACTGTATAAACAGAAGTATAAAAAAAACTTTTTACACAAATAAAATCAGATTGAAATAATCAGAGAAATACTTATTGTTCATGGGTAGGTGGGGCCAATATGATAAAAATGACAATTTTATCCAAGCTAATTGATATATTCAATGCCATCCCAATTAAATTACCATTTTTACTGACTTAGAAAAGATAATAATAAAATTTATTTGGAAAAACAAAAAGTCTAGAATATCAAAAGAAATAAGAAAAAATGTAAAGAAGGAGGTTTAGCCATGCCAGATCTTTAACTATATTATAAAGCAGTAATTATCAAAGCTATCTGGTACTAGCTAAGAAATCAAAAGATAGATCAATGGAATAGAGTAGACATATAATTTATGGCAGCAAATAATCATAACAACCTTGTATTTGACAAGTGTAAAGATTTAAGATTTTGGGATAAGAATTCATTATTTGGTAAAAATAAATTGTTAGGAAAACTGGAAAGCAATGTGGCAAGAAACTAGGCACATACTAATATCTTACACCATTTACCAAAATAAGATCAAAATGGATACAAGACCTAGATATAAAGAGAAATTTTACAAGAAAATTCAAAGAACACAGAACATATTACTTATCAGGCTTATGGATAGGTGAACAATTTATGAATAAACAAGAGACAGAGAGCAAAGCTGGGTGTAAAATGGTTAATTTTGATTATGTAAAATTAAAAAGATTTTTTACAAATAAAACAATTGTAGCCAAGATTAGAAGAAAAGCAGAAAATTGGTCCAGGGGATGATTATGGTTTATCAGATAAAGGTCTCATATCTAAAATATATAAAGAACTTTGTCAAATCTATTAGAATACAAGCCACTCTCTAATTGATAAATGGTCAAAGGAATAAACAGTTTTCCAATGAAGAGAGGAAAATGATATATATATATATATATATATGAAAACTGCTCTAAATCATTATTTATTAGAGAAATGCAACTTAAAACAACAACCTTGAGATATAATTTTACACCTACCAGATTGGCCAAAATGATAGAAGGAGAGAAGGACAAATGTTGGAGGGGATGTGGAAAAATTGGGACACTAATTCATTGTTGGTGGAACTGTGAACTGGTCCAACCATTCTGGAGAGCAATCTGGGATTAAGCCCAAAGAGTTATTAAACTACCTTTAACCCAGCAATACCACTACTTGGTCTATTTCCAAAGATACTTAGGGGAAAAGGAAAAGAACCTATATGTTCTAAAATGTTTAGAGCAGCTCTCTTTGTAGTGACAAGGACCTAGAAATTGCAGGGATATCTTTCAATAGGGGAATGGCTGAACAAGTTGTGGTATATTATTGCGATGGAATACTACTGTGCTATAAGAAATGATGAGCTCAATGATTTTAGAAAACCATGGACAGACTTGCATGAAATAATGGACAGGGAAATGAGCAGAACCAAGAGAACACTGTATACAGTAACAGCAGTATTGTTTTAAGAACAACTTTGAACAGATAAGTTATTTTGACTATTATAAATACCCAAATTAACTACAAAGGACATATAAAGAAAGGTGCTATCTGCATCTAGAGAAACAACTCATTAATAGAAAATGTATAGAATACTTTTACATACGCACACACACACACACACACACACACACACACACACACATGCATTTATTTATTTACCTATTTTTTCCAATGGTAGCCAACTCTAGGCTGAGGGAGAGGTGAGGGAGAGTAGAAAAAAGAAATTTACATGATAATTTTGTTGTCTATTTGAGAGTAATATCGAGTTGTACATAGGAGATTTGTAGCTTTCGTGTGCAATCATCTTTTTTATTGTACTATGCTCTGGAAATGCTAGCTTTATTCCATCAATTAGAAGTAAAATTTTAAAAGTAAATAAATAAAAGATCTGCCTGATATAAAAAAAAAGGAAGACATAGGAAAATGGAGAATATCAGTAGATGTTCAAGTAGGAACCTCCATACAGGAAGAAAGAATAAAGGAAAATTTAGAGAGATTTTTGAGGAGAGGAGTAAAGGACATGAGGGAAGCTGAAATGAATAGCTAGAAATCAACAATCTGGTGTTTAAAGGAAATATTCCAGTGGAAACCTATGGTTATATACCTTTAAAGGTAGTAGAAAAATCATGTGATTCGTTAGGAGATGGTTTAGAAATGTTCTGTCACTCTTAGAGGAATCCATACTAGTCTATAAGGAAGACTGAATTAGGGAATAAGAACTACTTAGAACTCAATGCAACTTCTTTCTCAAGTACTATTTTACTATCTGTATGATCTTGGACAAGTCATCTCATTCCTTTCAGTTTCCTCATCTTTAAAACTATTTTAAAAAGCTTTGGCCTTGGGGGGCGGAGCCAAGATGGCGACTGGAAAGCAGTAACTGGCATGAGCTCCCCTCCAAGTCCCTCCAAAAACCTATGAAAAAATGGCTCTGAACCAATTCTAGAACTACAGAACCCACAAAGGGGCAGAGGGAAGCAGGACTCCAGCCCAGGTCTGCCTGGATGGTCTCGGGGTAAGGTCTGTCCCGAACAGAACTCCC
>CM053624.1:49269247-49284305 GCA_028646595.1 Phalanger gymnotis | reverse complement strand
GCAATGGGGCATAGAGATTTATCTTGCCCTACAAGAAAGTGGGGGAGGGGGGGATGGAAGGGGAATGGGGGGACAGAGAAGAGGGCAGACTGGGGAACCGGGCAACCAGAGTGTACGCCATCTTGGAGTGGGGGGGGTGGAAATGGGGAGAAAAATCTGTAATTCAAACGCATGTGAAAATTAATGCTGAAAACTAAAGATGTTAATAAAAAAAAAAAAAAGCTTTGGCCTTTAAGGTGTTTATGATCCAAGATTCCAGACCAAGGGTCTGCAAACTACAGCCCAAAGTCCAAATCCAATCTGCCAGCTGTTTTTGTGTTCTCTCTCTCTCTCTCTCTCTCTCTCTCTCTGCCTATGTATAGATAGATAGATAGATAGATAGATAGATAGATAGATAGATAGATAGATAGATAAATGATAGATAGACACACATATAAAGCCCTGTATATGTATGCATATGAAATAGCTATATATAACATAAATATAAATAAATATAAATATGTGACTGTTCTTATGTGTGGTACAAATAACGACGACTGGTGAACAATGGTTTCCAAGGCCAAGTGCTCCGATCAAATGGACTTCACAAGCCAGTCAGATAGTTGCTTAGTGATCAGCCCACATTCAGGTTTATAGAGTGGGACTTGCTTCCATCCACCCTCTGTAGCTCCATCAGGAGAGTAATACAAAGCAATCTTAGAAGCTGCTCTTAGCAAACACTGAGCTATATATTTTCCTCCTCTTCTGAGAGCTGACTAATCCCACTCATATTTCAGCTGTACTGAGATGACTCAAGAGACAGAGAAGGTTAAACACAAACTAGTCCATGATCTTGTAAAAACAAAGGAACTCATTTAGCTCTTGACATTTGCCTTACTATTACTAAGTGAATAATTTATATTGAGGCTTATACACACTTTTGTAATGAATATTTTCATGACTACAAGGCTTCAGTAAAAACTCCCTGCAATCACATCAGATAACTATCTGAGATTCTGATCTCTGAGTCATTTCAAAGTTTGGAAGGTGGCTCATTTTAGAGATGGGGGATTGAGTTCAAGAGAGAATTTCAATTTCAGCAAACTTAATTAAACAAGTGTACTTGAGAGGCAGTGTTGCACAGCAGACAGAAAAATGGGCTTAATGTCAGAAGAACCAGATGTGAATAAAGCCCCAGACAAAAACTCTCTGCATAATCCTGGGCAAGTTAATTTCTCTGTGTTCTAGGAATACAGTATCTACCCCCAACATGGTGTATGTAAAGCATTCTGCTACCTTTTAAAAATGTGAGGTACCACTATTCCTATTCGCACAGTATCATGAGAGAAGAGAAAATCCTTTTTTTGGAAGATTTCAGCTATTATCACAGTATAGTACTAAAGAGTTGGAAAGATCATCTATCCATACCCATCAGATCCTCACACAAAGCATGAAGCCTGTCTACAATTTTCCATTGCATTTTAAGATATTTTTAATTTAAATAAATTTAAATAAATAAAATTGCACTGCAATTTTGCATGACAAAAGTATATCCAAGTTCTTTTTGAAGGTCTCTAATCCTGAGAAACTCTATCACCTGAGGCAACCCATGCTATTTTGGGATAACCTTAATGATGCAGAACCTATTTAAAGCTATTAAAGTTCCAGACTGCACTAAGACTTTTGGGACATGATGTATAGCATTATACTGGGAGAAAAATCAGCATACTTGCAACTTCTACCCATATAAAGTAGAGCTTATTTAGTTAAATATCTGCTTTACTAGGAAGACAAATGACTCACAGAGGGGTTAAACTTCTACTTTTTATAAGACACTGCCACATACCAGGATTATGAAGAATTAGAAGACATGGCCCTTGACTTCAAAATGCTTACAATCCTGTTGGAGCCAAGTAGGTGGCACAAGGGATAGACCACTGGACCTGCAGTGAGAAAGACCTGATTTCAAATCTGGCCTCAGATACTTAATGACTCTGTGACCCTAAATTCTGTCTGCCTTAGTTTCCTCAATTGTAAAATGGGAATATAATCAGAGTACCTCCCCTATCCAGGACTGTTGTGAGAATCAAACTAACCAACCAGAATAAAAAATTCAAATTGCCCTGATGATATCAAGAAGTTGGACAGGTGTTGAAGATGAACAATGGATTCACTGATAAGAGTTTTCCTTCAAACAATGCAAGTTATAACCCATCACTGCTTTCCATCCTGCCCATGTCTTCCTTTAAGTTTTCCCAGTGGAATGGGCTGGGGACAAACCTCATATTCTCTTCACATCACAAGTTCACTGCCCATTAGGTATCCATCACTCTTGCTACTTGTCTGAACAATCATTTTTCCCATGCTCATTCATTTCCCTAACAACTCTGCCATCACTCTTCCTGAATAATTCATTATTTGCAAGGTATGATAGCCTAGTCCTACCTATTCTGCACCTCTTTGAGTTTTGGGAGATCTGCAACTTCAGGTCCTGAAAGTGTAGACTGTTGTGTTCTATGATTCACAGCTGCTATATTCAGAAAGAATAAAAAATGCTGGTACTAAAAAGTTAGGTCTTTATTTTAGAGAGGCTTATAGTCATTAAGAGAACTGTGCAATTTTCCAGAAGCAATCCAGGCTGTCTTCCTCCTGTTAAGTTCTGGACCCAGTTCATTGTCTGATTGTAGTGTCTGCCTAGATACATGTATTGGTGAAGAAGATCTACAGACTGTTTCATATTTCATGATCACCAGTATACTTGGGTTGCCCATCTGTTATCCCTTGCAATCACGACATGACTGGCTCACCTCCTTTTCCAGTCATGCAGTTTTCTAAACACACTCCATCTTGTACATGAAAAAGTAGATTAAGAATTTGGAAAACCACATTCCTGGAGTAGAGGAGTGGGCCAGTCACGTGGTGAGAATAAGAGATAACAGATGGACAACCTAAGTATTGAGCTGGTATGCATGAAATATTAAAAGCAGTAGACATTGGTGAAATCAATGTATTCATAATCTCGGTGTAGTTATTTCTTCCACTGGTATTCCTTTTAATACCTCCAGAGTTTCTCATACAAAATGGTCTTTATGCATGCCTTCCCATAAGTCCTCCATAATAGATTCAGTCATCTTGCTAGAGAAAAGGCTCCAGAATTTTGGAATAGATGTTCTGTGAAGAATTGGATGAGAGACTTGAGTGAGAATCACACAGGAAGAGAAATCCTGACATCATTGGGATCTGGACTAGTAGACTTATTATTAGTGAGTTCATGAGTCCATTAATCTATGGTTTGAGGTAAGGCCATCTTGAACCCCTGTAGTAACACTCTTTGATGGAAGTTGTAAAGTACATTGGCAACATGAAATATGGCTTCTAATTCTCCCCAATATCCTCCTATATTTAATATTGGGTTCTGTGTGCATTGATACATGTTTCTGACTAACAGAAGTACTAATTGTTGAATTTCCATATTTCTACCCACTATATAGTCCAAATAAAATTCAGGACATATAGAGAGTGGCATGACAAGTCCAACATGTTTTAGAAGTACAAAAAATGAGCAGACTTTAGTCTAAGGATGAGAAGGTTGTTAAAATATCACTGGCACTTTCACATAAAATCATGGCTTTGGCATTTTGCAAATAGCCAAATCCTTGCCTTTCCCTAAGCCCTAATGACCCGTATTTGCTATTTCTTTAGATAGTGGCTACAGCTGCCTGACTATTATGGCAAAATCTCCAGAGACAGCATTGTTTCAAGTGAATAGAAGATCACATATGTAGACCTGGAAGGGACCTTATAAATCATTGATTCCAACTTCATTTTATAAGTGAAGAAACTGAGTGTGCAGAGATTTACTCAGGTTAATAAGTGTCTGAAGTGCAACTTGAATACAGATCCAACATTCTGTCCCCTATCCCATGCTGCCTCTACGGGCCTAAGCTATTCACTAACTGGTTAAACTCATACAGAGAATTTAACCTTCGGGTCCTACAGGCTGTATACTTGGGCTCCATATTTCAATTCAATTTAACAATGATATATCAAAAGTTTACAATATGCCAGACACCATGCTAGATTCTAGACACACAAAGATAAAAACTAGATACTACTGCCCCAAGAAACTTACAAAAGGGTGGAAGGTGAGGAAAGAGGTGGCAACCCTTACATTGGCATTTAAGTATCAAATAATTTCCAAGGGAAAAGCAGTAGCAACTGGCAAGATCAATGGATTGATGATGTCAGTGTAGTTATTTCCTTTAATGGTATACCCTGTAGCCCTCCCTGCTTCCTCATATAGGTTGATTCTTATCCATGCCTTCCTATAAATAATGGATTCATCCATCTTGCTGGAGGCTTTCTTTGGGTTCTTTTAATACTTTTTTATACCATGAAATAATCCAACCATCTATCTGCTATCCCTCACTCTTGCT
Source organism: Phalanger gymnotis (assembly GCA_028646595.1). Lineage (NCBI taxonomy): Eukaryota > Metazoa > Chordata > Mammalia > Diprotodontia > Phalangeridae > Phalanger > Phalanger gymnotis. The sequence continues at coordinate 49,279,890 of CM053624.1, read as the reverse complement.
ACTTAATTGGCTCCCCTTTCTTCCTATCATTTCTGTCTTTCCATCACATTTTACTTGCAAGTCATTATTGATAGCATGTCATACCCCACAGATACCTGCCACGCATCTTTCCATTGCCCTTCAAGTCATCTGAAACTTTGACTCTTTGAACTACAGTGCTCTATGATTCATAGCTATATAGAATCAAGATTATTGGTATTCAAAAGATGTGTTTTTTGTGGCTGCAAACAGTTTAGGATTATTCAAAGTACAGCATAACTTCCCCAATACAATCTCCATTTCTAGGTCCATTGGCAGTACCTGTCTAAGAGAGTAAATATAGGATATTACCAATGGGCTGCCTACCCAAGTGCATTTTATAATCCATGCCACATACTTTTTCATTCAATTTGTTTTTCCAATAAGATTGGCTAGGCCACTCTCTTTCAAATGACTATAAATCTCATGAGCCCTGGAACACTATAGTGTTCCAGGATTCAGTGTAGTGAACGCAATGTCATCTATAAACAGGAACCTCAAGAAAACCTCTCCAGGGATAGGAAATTCTTCTACTTAATATCTGAGCAGATCATCCTAAGGTGAGCATATGTCCCCTCATTTCATATCTAACTTCATGTGGATTCTCATATGTACATGGTGGAACTGTCTTAGAGTCTCATATTATTTCAGTATTTTTATGAGGGATGCTTTGAGAAGAAACTTTAAGGTTACATTTTGTTCTCTTGAAATGTGTTTTTAAAACACATAATATTTTTATTTAAAAAGCATTTATATACCACTTTAAAATGAGAGAGACATATAGACAGATACATACATATGATACATATATTTAACATATATGTATCATATGTGTTCAATATACATGGTTTATATATGGTTAATATATATGTATCATATGTGTTCAAAATACATGGTTTTATGACCACAGAGAGTTTGGGATTATTCAAAATAAAGCATAACTTCCTAAATATAAATTCCATTTCTAGGTACATTGGCAGTACCTGTCTAAAAGATTAAATATGTATATTATCAATGGGTTTCCTAGTCAACTGAATTTTATAATTCATGCTATATATTCTTTCATTCTATTTGTTCAATTGTTCAGTTGCATTTGTGCATAATTATAACTATGTACACATATATTTACATGTGTGTGTGTATATATATATGTGTGCAACCTCATAAAACCTGATAGGGTAGATGTCACTGTCATCCCCATTTTAAAGATGAGAAATTGAGGTTGACTTGATAAGGATGACAGTTAGTAAGTGTCTAAGTGTCTAAAACAGGTCTTCCTGAATTCAAAACAGAATTTGATCCACTATGCTAAGGTTTTATATTCTCTACATACAAAAAAAAACAGAAGAAATGTAACTCTGAAAAAACATGAAAAATAATCATTAGTTTGTACCAAGTTTAGAGATGAGATAAAAGTGCATTAAGATAAGTCACATGAAGTATCTTTCATCTTTGACCTTCTCAACAATCAATATAATTCACTACACAACTGACTAGATGTCGTTAAACATGTTCACCTAAGATATATGAATGTAGCTTTAATCTTTTGGAAGGAAGGAGGGAAGAGAAATTGACCAGGAGACCAGGAACAATGAATGGTGAGGTAAGGGAACCAAGAAAGATTAGATCAAATAGGGGCAGAGTTGCTGAGGAGACTCTTCTTTGTTGATTATTTCCAATGTTCAAGTGAATATATAGACTATGGAGATTTTGACATATTTTCCACTCAATATTTCTCTGCCAACCAAAAATAAATATATTCGCTTCCTCTTAGATGGATTGATTGCACCTCAGTTACTATTGCCTTTGTTCCCAAATTGTCTTTAGTATCAATGAAGAAGCAAGAGCATTTCATGGAATGAAGCAGCCGTCTGCATCCATCGCTTATTTTCTTTGTAGACATTTTTGGTGAGCTGTCAATCAGGGGGAAGCCCCCAAAGAATTTGAAGAAGTAAAAGGTTTTCCTCAGCTAGTATTATTTACTTACCCACTTATTTGAAACTTTCATTGATGAAATTGGATATTATCTCTAGGGTGTGATGAGATAGTATTAATTCATTTCCTTTTCCGCCTACATTATTTAGCCTTTTAGATATAATCATGGGCAATGGAAAGAAGGTAGCTTTTTCCATTTATTCACATTATTTCTTACATAGCAATTTAATAAAGATGGCACTTCCTACCATGATTAGTCATTTCCATCTCCCTATATTATCCACAAAGAGGTTGATTCTAGTTTTAAATGTGGAGCCTACATCTCCAAGCACCTGCTGCCATTAATGCTAGAGTAAGCTGAAAGGCAGATTTTTTTTCCCTCATATGCCTGAGTGATGAACACTGGAGTTGAAGGTAGAAGAGTGGCAAACTTCAACGATATTTTAGAGGCTTGAAAGGAACAAAGGTGAATTTGTTTGGGTATGGTTAGAGTCCTAATTTTCCCTAGGAAGCATATGTGAAATCTACTCAAATTTGAGTCAATATTGGAAGCTGTAGGTACTCTGCCAGGTATCACATTTTAGAAGGGACATTGACAAGCTGGAGTGTACAACCAGAGAAGGATCACCAAACAAATGAAGAGCCTGGAAACATGCCTTGTAAGAATTATTTAAAAGAAATGGAGATCTGTAGCATACAGAAATCATAGAGGGAACACCTCTGCCACTTACTACCTGCATTACCTTGGGCATCTCAAGTTTTCTGGGCCTCAGTTTTCTTATCTGTAAAATTAGGAGAGAGGTGTGGATTAGCTGGTTTAGTGATCCCTCCAAGCTCTAAATCCAGAACCCTATATTCCTTTAAACATAATCATTGGCTTCACATATTTGAAAGCCAGTCATGTGAAATAAAAATTGTATGTTCTACTTAGAGAGGCAGATTGCCATAATAGAAAGGACATTAGACATGGAGTCATGAAGACATGAGTTTCCATAGAATTCCAATTGCTCTGCTTCCCAGATGTGTGACTGTGGATATCTCACAATATTTCTGAGCCTCAATTTTTCCATTTGTATAGTGGGGAGAGTAAAATGTTTACTACCTACTTCACAAAATTATTGTGAGGAATTTTTTTTTCCTTTCTCTGCCTCAAAGCATTACAAGAAATGGGAATGAAGATTAAAACAATGGTTATAATTGGACAAATGGCATTTTCCAGTGCTGGGTTTGAAACATTCTAATGCAGACTCACTTGACCCTACTGGGATCAGAGCTTGTAATGGGAACATCAGGCAACTAAAGTCAGTGTTTGCCCTCAACATGGAGTCAGCCTATAACAGAAGACACAAGATTAGCATGGTCTTGAAGAAAAAAAATGGAGAGATTGACAACTTAAGCCATTGGTATGTGTGGTCAAAGTTTCCTTCCCCATAACAAGCAAAACAGACTTTAATACTTGACATGGCTGCCACGTATGGGCAGGAGCTGTTTGTGTCTCTACCCAGGCATGGACTTGATAAAGTGTTCTCTCTTTCTCCATAGGGTGTTCTCATCTATAGCCATAAGCAGTAAAGTGGCATCCAGGATTCATGGAAACAATAACAGCAAATATGGTTCTTAATTTTGCTTAGAAACAGCATTGACTAAGGTAGAGAAGTCTAGCTCCCAGCCCAGTAACTGCTTAAGTCAGTGATCATCTCCTGTGTGCCTGGCTACTTTATTATCTAGCAAATACTTTGCATGACAGACATTTCCCAACATTCTGTGTCCATGCGGGTTGATAGGAGGCATGTATTAAGGAAGCAAATATCCTAATTTATGCTTCCCACAACTTTGGAGTCTGAAGAGAGAGAAAAGAATCTCTAATATGAAATCAGTGATTAGAGCAGAAAAAGAATCTAACGCATCTTGCTTTAACTAATCTAATTAAGCTATTTATTTAACCATGACCCTGACGATAATGGTGGCCACTGAATAGAAGCTAGATCCATCAACAAATAGACACTGAACACTAGGCATGAGAGGGAGAGGAGGCAGCAGAGATTTATAGTCTGCTTATAGGGTATAAACCTTTCATTTTGCCATATCTCTGACTATTAACAAGACAGCCTTGTCTGTTACACTGTGGGGAAATACACACACCCATTTCTTTATTATTGATGCTGTAGGACATTATAGGGAGGTATATTTTGACAACATAAAGAAAAACTACCAAACAACATGTCCCAAAATGGAATGGATGTCCTCAGTAAGTAGTGAGTTTTCCATCACTGCAGTTCTTCAAGAAGGAGCTATATGACTACTTGTCAGGTATGTTATAAAGGAGATTCATGATTTAAGCAGGGGTTCATCTAGAGGACCTCTGGCTACATTCCAATGTTAAGTTTCCAGGATTAGTTATTTTATGTTTGCCACAGTAACCTCTGAAACAAAGGAAAAATAGAAAACAGAACAATACGAATGGCCCCCAGTACTGTATTGTTTTCTTCTCCAGTGATAGCAGTACAGTGACTAGAAAGGGAACAGAAGGTATTAAGAATCACGTTGTTTTAGGCATTAAGAATCTAGTTGTTTAGAACAACTAGAATCTTTAATTTGACTATGGGACTCCAAAAGTGTGTTCTTTGTCCAATTATCCATAAGTAGGCAAATGTCTGAAAGAGCTGATAATATCAGAAAGTGAAGAACTCATCTAGTATGTTGGGTTGACTTTTGATGAACTTTTTAGACGACATCGACAAGAATTGCTCCATATGATCAGTCATGGATGAATTACAATCCGTGTCATCAGAGGAAACCTCCAAACCAATGATATCACCAATCTATCTGAGGGTATTTGAGCATAGTTTTGTGAATTTTGGTCAGAATGGTTTTGTTTTCCAGATTTCTGGGACTTTGGCTCCCATTCCTGGATTCAACTGACATGTGAATTTCACATTAGTTTGGTACTCTGTTTCAAGAAGCTATTTCAGAAAGTAGCAATGAAAGCTGAGAAAATAAAACCATACTGAAAATAGAGCTATACACTCTAAAATATATAACCTCTAGATCAAATTTCATTCTAAAAGTGAACTAAAGTGAAGGCAGAGTTCCAAGCACGTCTACATTGTCTTATAGTTCTCCAAAGAGTAGGTCATATTTGGCATTTCCTACTTTTGGTATTTGTGCTTTTCTCAGTTTAGAACACTCAGTAATTTGGAATGAAGGGGCAGGAAAATGATTAAAATGAAAATTCAGAAGATGGAGTCATTAACACTATCTCTTCACAGGGCTGTTGCACCAAATGATATTATGTAAAGCCCTTTGCATTCACATGATGGAATGTAAATAGACTAAGGGAGTGTAGCATGATGAATATAATAACACCATTAGATTCAAGAAGATATGGGTTCAAATCTTACTTAAGACACTTACTAGCTTGGAGAGTGTGGGCAAGCTACAGACTACATATCTCACTCAGGTTAAAGAGAAACTGTGGAGATACTCAGAAGACCCCGCTAAGTTTACTGAGGGTTTTAGGGACCTGTCCCTACAAATCAAGCTTTCTTGGGGTTTGCATAGACTCTTCTCTACCTATTGTACCACTGAGGAGAATCTGGGAACAAGCCCAAAAATTTAGGGATCATATAGCAAGTGATGACCCCACAAAATGCCCTCCAGGAACAGCTGCTGCTCCCACTGGTGATCTGGGATGGGATTATCAAGAGTGAAGATAGGGGAAAGAGAGACCATATGGTAATTTGCCTATGGTAAGAAGGCCTAAGAACTGCATTTCAAAAGCAAATAAATTTTCAAAAAATTAGAGAGATTTCTCAGGGAGAAAAGGAAAAACCTGCCCTTTTCCAAGACCTGCTAGTAGAAGCTATTAAAAAATATACCAATTTGGATCCCGATTCTATTGAAGGGGCATCAATCCGTAGCATGTATTTCATTAATCAGTCTGCCCCAGATATTAGGAGGAAACTGCAGGAATTAGCAATGGGACCTCAAACACCTCAGACCCAATTACTGAAAATAGCCTTTGGAGTCTTTAACAACAGAGACCTGGTCGCAGGAGAGGAGAGAGAATGCAGGGAAAGGACAAGAGACAGAGAACATGCTCAATTCTTGGCTGCTGCTATGGCCAGAAAAAGATGCAAGGAGTGCTCCTCCAGGGTGCCCCCTTGGAGGAAGCCTGGAAACTTGGACAGTGGGAAAACTGCTTTCGATGCTACAAGGAAAGTCACTGGTCAAAGGAGTGCACCTCCAGGGCACTTCTCCCCCCCCCCAGGGAATCCCAGGAACCACCGCCTCTGGGACCATGCGCATGTGACCAGGAAGGGACTCTTGAAGAAGGACTGTCCCCAAGGTTGGAAAAGTGGTGGAACCACCCCCCAGTACCCTGTTCTTGAGTCTTCTCAAGGCTCAGAATAACAGGGGAGCCCAGGGCTTGGCAACACTCCCACTTTCTCCACCTATCTCACCAAGACCTGGGCAATATCAAGGCTGAAGGTAAGTTATCAACTTTATCATGGCTACATTCTCTTGTTTTAACCAATTACTCTGGCCCTACCCACCCCATGACCCATCAGGTCATGGGCATCAAAGGGGAAATTAAGGGACATCTCTAAACATATACCCTCCCCACCTAATTGAGGATCTGTCCTTTGAATGCTCCTTCCTTATGCTCTCCTCCGGCCCTGCCCCCTTGTTGGGAAGGGACCTGATGGTGAAATTGGGCAGCCAGTTTACTCTAGTTAAGCCTCCCATCTCTTTTTTTCCTCTGTTTGGCAGAACTCCCCATGTTCTCCCAGAGGTGTGGGAGGCAGTTGAGCCAATTGTTTGGGATCAGGGAATTCCTGGGAGAGCTACTTCTGCCACCCCAGCCATAGTTTGCCTGCAAAATGCTAAAGCGTTCCCCCATCGTGTTCAATATCCAATTAAGCCCAAGGCCTGGGAGGGACGGCAACCATTCAATGCTACTCCAGGCCCTGACTTGCTCCCTCTAGAGTGGGGCCCTAACCAGGCTAAAGCTTTTGAGACTTTGAAAACTGAATTGACCACCACTACAGTATCAGCTCTACCCAATCTAGAAAAACCTTTCACTCTCTATGTTAATGAAAGGAAAAGGCAAGCTTTGGGAGTCCTAATCCAGTCCTTAGAACTGCACCCCAAGGCAGTTGCCTATTTTTCAAAACAGACTCCATGGCAGCTATAGCCATTCTAATTGAGGAAGCTTCTAAACCTCCAGTTGATCAGCCCTTAGAAGTTCAGGGCTGAATGGTTCAGAGTTCAGAGCATCCTAGAAGCAGAGGGCCACCAGTGCTGATTAGCAAAAGGCTCACCAAATATCAAGCCTTGTTCTTAGATACCCCTGACCTAATTCTTCAGATGTGCTACACACTCCTGAACCCTGAAGTAGTGTAGTGCACAGAACAAGTGGTTAGGAGGACTAAGTACAAAACAGTCATCTTGAATTCCCTCCAGGGAAATTGTCTTTCCCTCCAAGGAAATTGCCCTTTATTCCAGGGAAATTGTCCTTTTTCCATACTCCTATACTGCTTGTTTGGTCCTTGTTTGCTTAACCCCCTTGCCAGGTTTGTTTCCTCTAGGGTCCAAGCAAGCCATCAACTTCCAGATGACTGCTCAGACTGCATACCCCTTGAACTGGACTCATTGAGGCAGAGACAGCTCTACACTCCTTTCCAGCAGGAAGAAATTTCAGAAGCTGAGTCCTTTGCCCTTAACCCACAGGAATTTGGGTCCCATTTGTTTGAGGGGGGTAATGATGGGGTTTAGACTATGGGAGCCCTTTGAACTCTTCTTGAATATTCCTACTAGATTAGGCATTTGTTTGAGGCTGTAAACCTTTCCTTATCCCTACACCCAAATCTCTAGGTTACTCTTAACCTAGCCTAGCCCTACATGGTGTTATCTCCAGGTAGCCTTAAGCTACTTCCCATCCTTAATCTCATTCTCTTGGTTCCTGGAGTCTGACCTCACCTCAGTCCCATCAAGCTCCTCCTTAGACTCCTCCTCAAAACCTTCCCCAAACCCCTCCTCCCATCACTCCAGGACCATCCAATAGATCCCTCCTGCAATCTTTCTGTATATAAGCTCCACCTTGCTTCCATGAACATGTTCAGATTCAATCTACGTCAGGTTTAATCTGGCCTGCTTGTGAAAACAAGCATCACAAGCAGTGAGATTTCTTAAGATTACCCACTATGGCAAATCTTTAATAAACTGTTTTTTCTCTTTAGCTGAGAAGGCTTGAGTTGAATTCATTTGAGCAGGACCTGGTGTGTTGGTATTTTGGGGTCTTGGGCACCCCTAAAAACATATGGTTCCCTGACCTCATCGGGTAATTAATCATTTCATTAATAATGCCAGCATTTTAATAAAAGGATGGTCATTTGGCCTTCCCTCTCTCTTAGACCAAAGACAACCATGGCTGTGGCCTCACAGTTTACATACCCTTTGAAGAATAGGCATTCCCAATGATGGGAATCAACCCTGATTGTTGAACAATTAATGAGAGGATAGATATTACAACATCTGGGTGGAGTCTGAACGAGAAAGGTAGTCCAATCTCATTATCACCGATGCCCTTTAAGAGACTGAACTTTTAAAATCAGGACTTTAGAAAGGGGTGGGGAGACTCTAGATCTCCACAAATCATTGATTATTAATAATCATTTCTCTCGATAAATATTTAAGAACTGGCTCTCTAAAACATGTTCATAGAACACTTTTTAGGTTTAACCTGCATTATTAAATTTTTCCACATTACTTTCTTACATCCAGTCAATAACCAAAACAATAAATCAAATGTTGATTCATTGTATTTGCTGATTTCTGAGTTATAAAACAGTAACACTGAAAATTTAACAACCAGCTCTAGCCTGTTGGAGCTGGCTCCAGCATACCTCTACTCTGAATGCCTCAGGAGACTTGAGATAAATTCCACATGAAGAGTTCTTTGACCTGACCTGATGTAATCACAGGCTTTTTGTAAATCCATGTAATATTTTTATTATAGGCAGATATCTGTGATTTAGAATAATCTCTTAATTTAGGAAATCTTAATTTCATTGTTGTAGACAACATCTAATGTAGAAACCCACTCTACCAAAACAGGTCATTCTGTAACCTAGAGTCTCCGAGTTTGGGGAATTGAACCATTCAGTGACTTGCCCACACAGGGTCACCCAGCCTGTCTATACCACAAGCTGTATTTGAAATCAATTCGTCCTGATTCAGAGGCAGGATCAATATCCCCTTCAGTATCCTCTAGAGTACACCGTCTCTCATATCGCCATCTAGTGAAGGGAATACCAGATTGATAGTCATGAGATGCAACTCATAGAATTACAGGTTGAGAACTAGACAGTACTTCAGTGATCCAACTCTCTCATGTTATACATAAGGAACTGGGGCTCAGACTGCTGAAATTATTTGTCAGAAATCATACAGGTAAAGAAATAACTGAAATGGGATTGAAAGTAAAATTTTCCTCACTCTAAATTGAGTACTCTTTCCAACATACCAGTGCTTTGAGTATTGATTCTAATGAATAATTTGTGAGATTCTGAATAGGTGTTATAGAACAAAGAACCTAAATTTGTAGTTAGAAGACATGAGCTCAGATCCTGGCTTGGCCACTTCCTACCTAGATGACCTTGGATAAAGCATTTAAACTTTCAGTTCCTCAATTTGATTTCAGCAAAATGGAAGAATTGGACCCACAAGTATGCATAAAGTTTTAGTTGAGTGTACAGGCATGTCTATGGTTAAACCAGACGACCTCTAAAGTCCTTTCAAACTTTATATCTGTGATGTTCTGCTTTACTTCTCTTGGCTTCTATTTCCATATCTTTAAAATGACAGGGTAGGTCTCAATTATTTCTCATATCCTTTCCAGCTTTGGCATTCTATGACTATGAATAGAGAAAGGTCCAAGATACATCAAGGGGCCCAACACATTTATGCTCAGAGATTTGAATATTAGAACGACACTAGACAGAAGGGGTCAGTCAGTCCTCAGAAATTTGCTTTCCCCTCCCTCAGATGAAGCCAGCTTTTATTAGTTTCTAAGAGCCTGAAACAAAGCCCTTTTGAAGCCCAGTTATTTCCCTAAAGGTTGTGGGAGGATCAGCAAATAAAAGTACAGTGATTCAAATCTAAGAAGATAAATATTGAAATATGTGTTTGTTCTTAGCACAAGAGCCCAGAGATTCTGTGATGGACATGGATTTTGAGCAAAAATAACATACTGTCTTTGTGTTTCTGAGGAGAGGGGGAAAATGAATAGGGCCTTAACTTTTCTGACTTTTCTCTCTTGAACTGGACTCCCACATGACCTAAGTCAAGATGCTAATATGTAAGGAGCTAAGTAGATGAATAAAGAGCTGTCATTCTTGAAAAAAGTGAACAAAAAAATTTCAAAGAAAGGCAATGTGCTATAGTGGATAGAGTTGTTAGAGTCAATAAGAGAGAAAAGAAGGAAGGGAGAAATAGAGAGAAAGAGAGGGAAGAAAAGAGAATGAGGAGAAAGAGGGAGGGAGAAAGGGAAAGTAAGAGAAAAAGAAAGAAAAGAAGAGAAAAGGAGAGAGAGAGACAGAGAGAGAGGAAGGAAGGAAGGAAGGAAGGAAGGAAGGAAGGAAGGAAGGAAGGAAGGAAGGAAGGAAGGAAGGAAGGAAGGAAGGAAG
>CM053624.1:49250537-49268747 GCA_028646595.1 Phalanger gymnotis | reverse complement strand
AAAAAAAAAGAAATGTTAGATGTGACAGACCTTTGGAGAAAACTCAAAGGGAAGAGAAAAAGGAATAGAGCAAGAGACAGTCTACCTGTCAGATCAATGGGGAGGAGAAGAATTCATGAGCAAATGAGATAGAGAGCATTAAAAAAATGTAAAATAGATAATTTTGACTATATCAAATTAAAAAATCTTTTCTACAAACAAAACCTAATTCGATCAAGATTAGAAGGAAAGCAGAAAGCTGGGAAACAATCTTTACAGCAAGTGTCTCTACTAAACATCTCATTTCTCAAATATATAGAGAACTGAGTCAAATTTGTAAGAATACAAGCCATTCCCCAATTGATAAATGGCTAATGGATATGAACAGGCATTTTTCAGATGAAGAAATCAAAGATATCTATAGGCATATGAGAAGTGTTCTAAATCACTTTTGATCAGAGATTTCTCCGATCAAATTAAAACAATTCTGAAATACCACCTTGCATCAAGCAGATTGGCTAAAATGACAAAAAGAAAGGAAAATGATAAATGTTGGAGAGAATGTGGGAAAATTAAGACACTAATGCACTGTTGGTAGAGTTGTGAACTGATCCAACCATTCTGGAGAGCAATTTGGAACTATACCCAAAGGGCAATCAAACTATGCGCACTCTTTGATCCAGCAACAAATACCACTACTAGGTCTGTATCCCAATGAGACCATAAAAAGGGGGAAAGGACCTGCAGTTACAGCAGCCCTTTTTGAGGTAGCAAAATATTGGAAATAGAGAAGGTGCCCATCCAGTAGTGAATGGCTGAACAAGGTGTGGGATATGAATGTAATGAAATACTATTGTGTGATAAGAAATGATAAACAGGCAGATTTCAAAAAACCTGAAAGACTTATACAAACTGATGCAAAGTGAAATGAGCAGAACCAAGAAAACATCATATACGGTATCAGAAACATCATTTAATGCTCAACTATGACTGACTCAGCTCTTCTCAGCAACACAATGATCCAAGACAAGTACAAAGGACTCGAGAATGAAAATACTATCCATATCCAGATAAAGAACTGATGGACTCAGAATGCAGATCGAAGCATATTTTTTTTCACTTACTTCATTCTTTCTTATTGTTTTATTTCCTTTTGATTAGTTCCTTCTTCCATAACTATGATAAATATAGAAATATATTTTCCTTAGTAGCACATATCAAACTGCCTGCTATTTTCAGAAGAGGGGAGGGATGGAGAGAGAAAAATTTGGAACTCAAAATCTTTAAAAATAAATGCTAAAAAATTTCTTGACATGTAACTGGGGGAAAATAAAAAAGTCTTATTTCAAAAGAATTTTTTAAATGGAGTAGAGTTTTAAAAAAATAAAAGAGGAAAAAGTTACTGTGCATGGTCATGTTTAACTTTGCCCTGGTTGAATTGTACCTGGAGTACTACTCAGATCTGAGCATCACATTTTAGGAAGGCTATGGAAGAAGAAGAAGGATTTTTTCTTATGATCCCAGAGAAATGAAATTTATGTGGAGACAGTTTCTATCTAAATATATGTAAGAACTTGCTAACAATTAGAGCCATCCCAAAGTAGAATAGACTACCTGAAAGGATAATGAGTCCCCTATTCCTTGAAGTCATGTAGAAGCTAGTTGGCAATTTGAAGACAAATTCTATGCATGAAGTGGGGACCTGGAATAAATGCTCTCAAAGATCCTTTTCAAGATTTGGGGTTTTTTAATAAATGGTTTGGTGAGAATGAAATAAAAAATGTATGACTGTTTTTGGATTTACAGCAACAGATGTTATTGGATTTGTTTGCTAAATGAATGATCTTAGTCAAGTCATTTCACTTGTCTGAGCTCCAGTTTCATCTGAAAATGCAGGTAAAAATCTCTGCTTTTTCAGACATTTTGGAGTTGTCAGAATTAAATGAAATGTTCAAAGGTCTTCAGGGTCTCCCCATTGCCTCAAGGATAAAATATATATTCTTTTGTCTGTTGGGTCAAAAACATTGGGCAAGGATATTAAAGGCTAAGTTAAGTGATTAGCCAAAATATAACTGGCACTCTTTAGAATCTTAAAAGAGAACACAAGTCCAGCCAGAGTGGTGGCTTATCTCAACTTTTTACAGAAAAGTTACACGTTTTACTCATGCACTCAATGTGCATAACCTACTTTTTGCTGCTGTTGCTGCTACTGCTTCTTGAGTATGGGGGATTTCTGCCACCTATCAGGTATTTACTTATTTTATCAACAGCAAGGAAAAGAATAGAGATTGGGGCAGCCCAAAGGCTGCTATTAAAGGACTATCATTAAGCTTTAAGAGATCAGTGGCTGAGTAGCTGTGTTCCTTTAAGCTGACCTCAGTTTGGAGGAAGGCTTTAAAAAACTCTAAGATATTGGCTTATATAAGATGAAATACGGTACACAGAACACCTGTGATGTATTCAGAATAGTAGAGAAACCGTTGACAAGGCATCCCTACTCTAGGAAGCTAGGGAGAGAACGTTCTCTAGCAAGGCTCCCTTTGTCTTGGAATTTTTTGTCAGATAAAAAACCAAGACCTACATAGCATACACCACAGAACAATTCTGTACACTTGGAGACTTTATTAATTCATATGAATCAAGAGGGGATAACAATGGGAGGAAGAAGTACGGGTCCCTGGAAAGATTGCTGGACTGTAAGGGGACATGAGATGAAGTCCCAACTCATTCAGCACCTTGCTTGATGACCTTGGGTAAATAACCTAGCCTCAGTCTCATCCTCTGTCAGATGGAAAGATTAGTACCGATGATTTCTGAGGGCTCTTACGGCCCTTACAACCTACCACTGATTACTACACAAGAGGTCAATGTCCAGTAATTGCCAAGGATCATAAGACTTAAAGAGGTTTCTGGGTAAATGCAAAATGCCTAGTCAGGCATGTGCCCTCCTAACATCATGGGGCACAGGGGTATAAAATACTCATTTCTTCTCTAATGAAGAATCTGTAGGAATAACAGGAAAGGCAGGAATCTATCTGGTAGAATGAACTGTCAGAGAAGAAGATTAGAGAGGCTGAAATTCAGGGAAGAGAAAGATCCTTTGGTTTGGCCCTCCTTTATAATTCAGTTTCACAACCTCTCAGACTCAGCAAGGAGACAGATATGTTTATGCTTTTCACACAATCAATTTCTCTCTGTCCCAGAATGCTCTGGCACTTATTGGGCTAATAGATTCTGACCTTTATGCCCTTGCACTTGGGCAATTTCATCTTTTTTTCTCACTGTCCCTTCTGTTTGGGTCACTGCTGGGCACTTATATTGCTTTAGCTAAAGAAATACCTCAAGGATATGAAAGCTGCAATCCTAAACCTGAGGATGAATGCATCATACAGACTTCTGCTTGGATTGTAATGGGAAATGCACTGGATGGGGATTCAAGAACTTACCCTAAAATCCCAGCTTACCTTTTTACTTCCTGTGACACCTTAAGCAAATCATTCCACTTCTCTGCCTCTCATTTTCCTCATTTGTAAATTCAGAGCATGTGACAAGATAATCTCTAAGCCTCCTTCCAGCTCAAAACCATGTGAACTATTAACTAGTTTTGTTTACAAAATATCAGGATGAATAGTCCTTACCCCACAGACCCATGATGTTTCAGAGTATAAATGGCAACTAGACAGAATCCAGGATTGGGTGCCCAGTTGGCATCTTTGGTTTTCAAAAAGTCAGATTCCAGAGCAAATAGGGCTAGAAGAAATAAATGGAAATCATGCTCCAGGAAGGCTGGAAATTAGGTCCAAGGGAAATTAGCAAAAGGGAGTAACAAAATGAAGTGGAACATAAAACACAGATGTTTAGCAAAGATGTTCATCAGCGTCACCAGAAGATATCGCTCACAAAGTTTGCCTTAAATATGTTATTGTTCTTTAGACTTCACAATTTACAGGTGGCATTTTCAGTATCTGCTCCAAAAAACAGGATATTACACAACCAGTCTTCTTAATGAGCTCATTGTCTTGGCAATTCACACAAGTAAAACCAAGTGGATGAAGAATATTCATTGCTCAGATTATGATATACAGTTGGAGGGGTGGTTCAGTCAATTACTCCATCCATGTAAACATCTTGGGCAGACATTACAGGTGGACAATAAACTAGATCCAGTTTTGAGTAGGAGGAAAAGAACGGATTGTATTACATGTGTTATCACACATCACTTTCATTAAACCCAAGTTGCACAGTGCTTCAAGCTTCCTTCTCTTTAATGCCAAGATTCTTTTGGAAATGCTACAAATAGGCAGTGTGGTACAATGGAAAGCACATGATTTGAAATCTAGTTGCTATCTAGGAGTAAATCCTAGGAGTAAATCACAACCCATCTGGACCTGATTCCACATCTCTAAAATAAGGAGATGGGACTTGATGCCTGCTAAGGACCCCTTCCAATTCTAAATCTATGAACCTGTGAGCAAGCAGATGGGAGAGATGCTGTAGATCCAAATGGACATCTCTTCACATCTAGGCTATTGTCATAGCCTCCTGATTGATCTTCCTGTTTCTGTCTAATCCTCTTTACAATCAGTCCTCCCTATTCCTGCCCAGACAATGGTATGAAGGACTAATACATCTTCCTAATATTGCTCTTTGATCATGATATTTCTCTATTAAAAATCCTTCAGTTAATCACCATCACCTACTAAATACAATCCAAACTGCAGACCCTAGAATTCAAAGGACACTACAACATGGGTTTGGGTTTGACTTACTTGTTTTGGTGTTAATGGGATTAAAGATCTTCCCTGCCCATTAATCTCATTAATAGGTTTCAGGTGGAACTAATTAAAGGAAGCTTGGTTCAGAGAGGTTTGTTTGTAGGAAGGCCCATGCCCTTTTGCTAAATAGATCACAGGGGTTGTGAAGCCCTCAGGCTCTAAAAAGGGTATATATACTCTGAGGGTAGCTGTTAAACTCTCTCTCAGAGCTACAGGAAAAGAGGACATAGGCAAGCAGACAGCTAGGATTTGTGAGTGAGTGTTTATGGGAAGGCCCCTGCAGATGGGAAGGTTAAAGGATGCCTTGGCTCCCTGCAGTGATATTGTGTTTTAAGTTCCTTGCTGTTATGATAAAGTAGGCTTACTGATTTTGGGATATAATTGCCGCTATGTTGAATTGGAGTTATTGGTTTTGGATGTGATCCTCTGGTGTCTGAATAAATATTTTACTTCTTCTGCCTTCTATATGGAGAGTCTCCTATATTCTGCAATACAGAACTATACTGGCATATTCATTGTCACCGTCGATATTGTGACACTTACCTTACTGATACACCTGCCTAGCTTTGTCTCATAATACTGCCCTTTAGGCCTTCTGGACTACTGGACTACTCTTGATACTGGACTACTCTTCCTCAACCTGCCCTCTCCTATCTTTGTTCATTCTGTTCTGCATCCCTGGAACAGACTTGCCTTCCCCTTCATTCAAGGTCAGATTGTGTGCTGGTAAATGTTTAACAATTGGTTCTCAGGAAAAAAATGTATACACAGACACACATTTAAGTTTAAGCTTCATCAATATTTTCTCTATCATGTTCTTAAATCTGGACAATCAATAAAACAATAAATCAAGCCCTAATTTGTAGCATGTGCCTATTTCCAATGTATAAACTCTCACAATAAAAATTTACCAATCTGTTGTGAATCAGTTGAAGCTGACTCCATCATTCTCATCAGGGCCCAACTTAAGTATCTTCTCCATGTAGCAAAAAGTCATCTCTCCATCCTCAGATCTCTCACAGCTCTTTGCCTGTACTTCCTCTTTGCATTTTTTTTATCTCATAATAATTTTGCATATGATTGTCTTCCTTCACATTTAATTCAATACTCAGAAGTTCTCTGAAATCAGGCCTTTTGTTGTATGTTTCTTTGTATTTTCAGTGCCTAGCAAAGTGACTCAAGTATCAAGTGCCTTATTTAATCTTTAATGTCTAACATGATAGGCACTTAAAAATTGTTTTTGAAATTGAATCAAACAAGGATGCCTTAGGCCCTGTGTTACATGTGATTAAAAGGGCTAATATTAGACTTTGGCTATTTTCCCTAGTTTACAATATCTACTCAAATAAGCAAGTATTTATAGAGCATCTACTATGTGCTAGGCTTTGTGAGGGAAAGAGTAACATGCTAGCTCCCTATTTTAACTATCTCATTCACTAGGTACTAAGATATATTGATTCTATCCTACTGAAGGACACCTATTGCATTCTATGCTCTGGGACAGAGCCCAGTTTGTCCTGCCCCAGTTACAGCTCCAAGAACCATTTCTATTCCTCCAACTATGGGTGCCTCCTTGAATCACTGTCCAACAGCTTTATGCCCCACGTGTACCCAGCATAGAAGTCAAAGCAGTTGTCCTAATTTGCCATACCACAGGGTTATCTCTTGCTAACACCAGTCTACTAGCATACTTCTCAGTTCTGAAATACCCCACTAGGGTCCACAGTTTTATGCTGAAATGACAGATATAACATGATTTTTTAAAAATATAGTGATAATGAATATGTATGTGAACTATGAAAGCATCATTGCCCTAGATACTAGAAAAGCAGGAAAGAGAGGGGTGTAATTCATCTTGTCTCCATTTTCTTTTCCTCTCTTTCAAGTAGTTGCTTGATATTCTTTCCTGTTATTAACAAAATAGTCTCATTTTCCACACAATTAGCACAAAAACAATTAAGAGCTGGGTCTTCATCTCAGTGTGTCCAGGGAATGGCATTTGCATGCTGGGAGAGACATAAAAGTTAAACAAATAAACATTTTTTCCACATTGTCTGAAATTTTATGACAGAGCTGAGTGCTCAGGCTGGTCAAGGAGGCATCCATCTACAAGGCCTTGGTGTTTGGACTACGTGGATCAATGCTCCAAGGCACAGTACAGGGCTCTCAGTCTCCTGAACTCCTTGGAGACATTTTATTTCCCTATGATTAGTTAAAGGGGTTTCATGACCCTTCAGCAATTAGAGGCCAGGCTTGAAATCACATCAGAGGAATCTATATGAAAGACTCCAACCAAGGCATAAAAGCAAACAGCTCCTGGCAGAGAGGCCCAGCCTTTAATGATGTCTCTGGATGAATGTTGGGAGGAGGCATTGAAGGGGTAGGGAAAGGATGCATGATTTCTTTGCTGGTTCACTCCAACGGATTTGCCATAAACTGGATGCAGAGATAAGAAATCAAATGAGGGATCTGACGTGCCATTTCTCCCACCTGGCTGTGTCTGACCAAGATTGTGGATGATGTCTTTTCAGGAAATATGCTGTCCTGAGGAAGGAATGATGAACATGCCCAAAGGCCTCCCTGTAGCTAGTGATAAATAGAGAAAGCTAGGTGTTCTGATTGTGGGAATAGCAGACACCCCACCCCCCACCCCACCCCCATAGTTAGTATATGGATATTAGTGGCTGTGGTTTTCAAGAAAATTGGATAAGTTCAGTAAATAGTTAAACCATGGTATGGGGGAGGGAGACAGGGAAGGTCAGGGATTCATGGGCTCTGCAGTGCAGGAACACAGTCACACTAGTTGTGAGTGAGTAGTCCCCTAGAGAGTTTCGTGATAGGAGTTGCTACCTATGAGGAGCTATAAATATGGGGAGGAAGAATAACCTGAAAAGAAGAGTTTGGCTCTGTTGAACAATACTTTATTCTCCCTGTCCTTGATTTCCGGCTATGTATCACATGTCTGCTAACCCCTTAACATTTCCCTTGCAACTGTGGAATGGAGATGGCTGCCCCGGCCTGATCTAGAGTGGCAAAGCTCAAGTTTAGTGTTCTATCCTGGCTAACGATGATGGTTATATTTATGAAGCACTTTAATGTTTGAAAATACCATATACATATATACATAAAATCACATTCGACATGTGAAAATTTTATTCTTTCAACAATACAAATAGAACATCTGCCATATATCCAAGATTCTCTGGGGATACAGAAATGAAGACACAGTTCCTTCACTCAAGAAGCATACAGTGATAACCCTTGAATCAGAAATCCCCAAGGCTCAAAGTTCCCAGTTACATTTTGGAGTGTGTCATTTCCCTTAATATTAACCTCTACATAGAAAATAAACTTGGTAATCCAATGGGATGATCGATAAAGCGGCACAAATTCTCTACTTGGAAAGCATGCCAATATAGCTTTTAAAAGGGGGAGGAGAAGAAAAAAAATTAAATGATGCATTTGAAGAAAGTAAAAACCAGCAAATATAGCTTTCCAGGAATATACTGCAATAATCCAAAGTCTGACCAGGTTTTATAGTAACTTTTCTCTCTCTCTCTCAGGATGAGAAACACTGTCATACCTGGGCTCTACACATACTCTTCCCTAGAAATTAGCTCTTTCGTGCTATGCCCAGGAAATTGAATATGATCTAATAAATTGTACTTTGTTTCTGTGCCTGTTCACGGATGCTGCTCCCAATGGGATGTGGCCCACAACTGGTGTCTTTTCCTACCTTGTGTCATTTCTTGACAGTTCAGATCCTCACAGTTCTACCTGAGTATTATTAGAAAGGTCAAAGGATCTATCTTTTAGTCAGTTCTTTTCCACTGAGCACCTACCTCTTTCTATGTCAAGGATATTTCCTCACTCTACCTTTCTCGTACGCATTTTAAACATCTGTGAAATAAGAGAGTGAGAGTAGGTGATCTATAAGATCTATAAGAGCCTTTTCAGCTTAAAATTCTATGATTCTATGATCCTATAATGTAGAACTTTCTAATATCACTGTCTTTGACTACCTTCCAAAGAGTGACTTAACATCTCTCTGGTTTGAATCCCCATTTCTGCCCTTGGCTACAAAGAAAAAAAGAAGAAATCCCAAGGATTTTTTACATTATTGTTTTCAGAAGTAGCTCTGCAGGATCTGGAAATTTTAATTGCTCCTAAGGTGGTATGATCTTGGGAGAGATGTGGTCACTGCTTTCTTGGTGGCCATTCTTGTTCTTACTCAGGAAAGGTTACTTACCGATCCCTTGGGATTGCAGTCAGTATTGTTCCTCAAGGTGCCTCTTCCTTTAGGACCAGAAATGATACTGTTTACCAGGGTCCTTGGTCTCTTGAGGACAGAAGTGATACTGCCCCTCAGGGCTTCCACTTCCTCTTGACTGGAAGTGTTCCTCTTTTCCCTCAAACTATGACCCAGAAATGGATATAGGCAATGGAATTGCCAAACACTGTCTGGTCCTGTGTCCAATGCTGGTGATCTCTTTTTGACAAGTTGCCAGGTCATCTTCTCATCTCTGGCTTGGGAGTTTTAGAAGCTGCTATTGATTCTGTCTCCACTACCTAGTCCCACCAATGGTTTTTCATCCATGTGGACTTTGGGCCTGCCTACTCCCCTGTATTACATGCCTTGGGCTGGAAGAATGTCTCACTTTGATCTTTTATGGACCCTGCCATTCCAGAATTTGATTTGAGGCATTATTTTAAAGTTGTTTAGAGGGGTATTTTGGGAGAGCTTGGCTGAGTTCTCTATGCCACAATTTTGGCTCTACCACTAGAAGTGAATGGGATAAGTTCACCCATAAACTGGAATTGGATAGCAGAATGGATTAGAAAACAGAATCCAACAATGTGTTTACAAGAAACATACTCAAAACAGAAACACACACTCAAAGTTAAGAGAAGGGATTGGAGCAGAATCTCTTGTGCTTCAGCTGAAGTAAAAGAAGAGAGGCATAGCAAACATGATAGCAAATAAAATAAAAGCAAAAATAGACCTAATTAAAAGAGATAAACAAGGAAACTACATTTTGTTAAAAGATAGCATAGACAATGAAATAATATCAATACTAAACACACACACATCAAATGACATAGTGTCCAAATTCTTAAAGGAAAAGTTAAATAAGTTATAGATAAAGAAATGGAGTCCCAGCAAGATTTTATGACTTGCCGAAAGTCACGGAAGTGGAAAGCATCCGTGGGATTTGAACCCAAATCTTGTGATTCCTCCAGTTCATATTCTGCTACACTATGCTGCCTCAATTTAGTATTTGCACAGAGCATTTGAGCAGTGAATGATTCCTCAGGAGGGAACACTAGCAAGGAACCAATGAGATTTCTATTACCATTTCTGCCACTGTCTATACCTGTAGTTCCATGAGAAAATCACAGAACCTCTCCTGGTCTAATTTTTCTTATTTCTCAAATTAGAGGATTGAACTCGATGATTTCTGAGGTTATTCTAACTCTAAAATTCTATACATATGGAAGCCATCAACGCAATTCAGAATGGGTTTCTCTCATAGATTTTTTTTTTTAATTCTGGGGTTAAAAAATATAAGTGTTTTATTTTTCCTAAGAGCCTTCTAATACCCCCTGCCCTACCTCGTTTAAGCATCTAGAAAATGATAATAGGGTTGTAAAAAGGCTTGATGAAAATATTTATAATTAGATTTATCTATAACCATTAAGCTAATACAAGCACTCTGAAACAGGAGACCATTCCTACTGTTTTAAGGATTTGGGAGTAATTAAGCATTTTAGAGAGCATTTTAAAGTCTGGTGTTATGTCACAGCACACAGAATTCAAACCACTGAAACAGACTATTGTTCCTTGGCATTTCCTATAAATGTAAGATTATTATTATTCCTGATTATTGCTAGCATTATTGCCATTATGAATTTTATGCATAATGCAGATTGTATTTGCCAAGTTCTTCTCAATAATTTATTACTTAACTACTCAGCAGGCTACGTACAATACCTGTTCAGAAGGTTAAGGAGGAAATGGAAATCTTTCTTCTAAATAGACTTAATTTTCAATACTCGAAGCAGAGACTTAATCCTACTGAATATATCTGGAATGTTTTAATTCTTTTTGTTGCATTCTCCCTGGATATTAATTCCTTAATTGCTTCTTAGGTGTAAGTATTCATCATTGGAAGGCCTCTAATGGTACAGCAACGGCATGTCTTGCCCCTATGAAAAGGTTAACAAAGAAAGGCTCCTAAGCCCTATATGGGACCATAATGTAATGAGCTTGACTCCAGCCTGGGCTAATAGCCACACCAGCACATCAATCAAATAACTTTGTAATTAGTCCTTGTTTGTGACCAAAAACAGCTTAATCACCCTCCTCCTATGTTAGATTTGATTAAGAATTATGTTTAGTCACTTCCAAAAAATCAAATCCGCTCTCAAAAGACTAATATTGTCATAATTAAAGAGTTTGTGATTGTAGAATTAAAATTGCAGGAATTGTAGCAGGCATTTAGCCAAACTCCTTCACTTTACAGAGGTTAAGAGACATATCCAAGGTCATGGGGTAGTATGACAAGGCAGATTTTGAAACCAGCTCCTCTGACTCTCCCACACATCCAATTCATTCCCAAATTATGTTTCTGCTTTCACAGCATTTCTCTGATACTTCTCTTTCTCTCTGCTTCTCCAGCTATGATCCCAGCTTAGGCTCTCATCCTACCTTCTCTGGATTATTACAGTAGAAGCTTCTCACTTTTCTCCCCTCTCCATCTTCTTCCACTGAACTGCCAAGGTGAGTTTTCTAAAGGGTAGGCGTGACTGTGTGACCTCTCTGCTTAAAGACTTCAAGTGGCTCCCTATACACACCAAGATCATACCGAAACTTCTATGTTTGTCATTTAAAGTTCTTCATAACCTGGCCTCTTCCTCCTTTTTCTTATATCTCATAGCTCTCCACTCCCTGTACAATCCAGCCACGCTGACCAGCCTGCATTAAAATGTAAAGTCTTTGGACATGAAAACTCAATCCCCCACCTCTGAGTCTTTGCACTGGATGACTCCCATGCCTAAAATGTTCTGCCCCTTCACCTCCATTTCTCAGTTTCTGTGTATTCATTCAAGTCTCAGTTGAAATTGTACTTTATAAGGGAGGTTTTTCCAGTCCTCCCAACTCTTCTCCTCAGATGCTAATGTATTCTTTATCAGATTCACTTATCTAATATACACACATGAGTGTGTGTGTCATATATATACATGTATAATTATTTCTGTACTATGTGTGTGTACATATATATGTGTGTGTGTAATATATATAGTTATTTATGTGTCTTCCACATTAAAATGTATGTTCCTTGAGGTATGGGGTTGTTTTCTTTTAACTTTATCTATATCCTCAACACTTAGCACAGTGCTTGGCACACAATAGGCACTTAATAAATGCTAGGGTAGAGTGATGAATGACTGATCCAAAACACAACACTCTACTTACGCCATTCTGACATATTACAAGGAATGATCTCTAAGCTCCAAAACAGGATATCTAAAAAGTTCTCAATAATAATAACTAAATCAAATAATTACACAGTGGTGTGTATACATTATTACATTTAAGACCCACAACAACCTTTTGATGTAAGCACGACAATTAACATTATGTCCATTTTATAGATAAGAAATAAGTGTAGAGTGTCCCCAGGTACCTGTTCTGAAAGCTACAACACTCATTTGTACATTAAAAACTCTGCATGTTTAAAAAATACTCTTTTTATCATGGTCATAGTTTATACAATCAGTTAATAGTCAAAAAAGCAATTAAATGCTTAGTATATCTTAGGCAGCTAGGTTGTGCAGAGGATAGAGTGCCAGGCCTGGAATCAGGAGACCTAAGTTCAAATCCAGCCTCAGATATTTACTAGCAGTGTGACCTGGGTAAGTCATCTAAGCCTGTGTGCATCAGTTTCTTCTTCTGTAAAATGAGATGGAGAAGGATATGGCAAACCACTCCAGTATCTTTGCCAAGAACAACCCAAATGAGGTCTCAAACAGTTGGACATTACCAAAAAAACAAGTGAACAGCAACATATTTTAGGCTCTGTGCTAATTACAAGGGATAAAAGAAACACAAAGATTATAAATATATATATATATATACATATATATATATATATATATATATGAAACCCTACCCTCAAGGAGCTGATATTCTAATGAGGGAGATATTATGCAAAAAAAAAGTACACACAAGATATTTATTGAAAAAGGAAAACATTTGATAAAATTTAAGACACTGTATGAATGTAAGTTATCATTTTACTTCAGATGTTTTCAGAAAGGGATATTGGACATAGAGACAGAGGGAAGCATCTAATCTTGCCATTCATCTCATAAACCCACCAAAGAACAGAACAGGAGTCCTCCTGGGACCTGCTGGATCAATGATCCAATGCCTAGATTTTCTGAGTACAGAAGGCTTCTGCCCATCAGACTTTATCAGCTCTCCAGAAATCATCATGGACAATTGAGTAAATAATGCCCCAGTTTGTTTTGTTGGTGGTGGGTTTTTTTAACCTAAAAAGCCCATAATAAAGAACCATCTGTAACAATAGATTCTTCAAAAGCTTTCTGAATGATCTCAAAAATATAGCTGTTGAAAAGAGCCAATAATTCTGTAGCTGGTGAAATATCGTTGTCCCCTTGACAAACTCAGCAAAGCTGGGTTTTGTCTTAGTTTTATGTTTTTGAAAATAAAACAACAAATTCACAATCCAGAAAAGTGAAAAGTTCAAGTGAAATCGATGGATGAATTATACCTTATGCCAAGATGCTCTCTGCATTATGTTCTGCCTTTTCCAAACATCTTGCAGGGAATATTGACACTGGACCAAGATGGGAAAGCCAGTCATGCATAAAAAGAGTGGGACCAAAAAAAAACAGCCCCTCATTAACCATTGGTCCACCTGACAGAAGAAAGCCCCCTAAACCTGATGGGAATAGAACAAAAGACAAAGAAAATCCTGTGTGAGAAACCCAGGACCTCATGACAGTTACCACTCAGAAAGGAATCCTATATCTAAAAAGGGTAGGTGGTATAGTGGGTCGAACACCGAGCTTGGAATCAGGAAGACTCATCATTATGAGTTCAAATCCAGCCTCAGATGCTTACTCTAGCTGTGTAATCCTGGGCAAGTCATTTAACCCTGTTTGACTCAGTTCCTCATCTGTTAACATACATATACATTGTGTGGGTGTGGGTGTGGATGTATCTGGAGAAGGAAATGGCAAATCACTCCACTATCCCAGAGGAGGTCATGAAGAATCAGACAACACTGAAAAACAACTAAACAACAAATAATAGTGTGAGTTTTATTTCATTGATTTCCTTTTGAAACATGTTTCTACCTCCCAACCCACTTCTAGTTTCATTTGAACTAATGAAATACACTTTAGCAAAAAGGAGAATTTATCATTAATTTGTAAAAGCCAAGAAATCCCAAGAAAGATGAATACCCTTGACTGACGAGTGAATTTTTCAACACACATGTGACCATCTTTCCAATGGTAGAATTAGCAAATTCCAAAAGTAATGGGGTCCAGCCTTCTCTGGACAACATTAGTTTCCTCACTGGAAGTTCATAAGGAAATAATTCAGGCAGATTTCCTGGAGATATGCTTTGTTCTCTAAAAGGCCACAATGTTAAACAGGGATATCTCATTTTGTATTTCTATGATGATTAGCTTCTAAGAGGTACTTTGTTGGAGAAAATTAAATTATCCTCATCTGTTGATAAAATGATGTTATTGTTTTTTAGAAAATCCTAGGGAATCAGTGAAAAAGTAACTGACAATTAATAGTCACAGTAAAATAAAAAGTTATAAAACAAATTGAGAAAAAGCAAAAGCATTTTTCTATAGCAATAACAAAACTCAAGAGGAAATAATAGAAGGTTCCATTCAAAATATCTATAAAATGTATAAAATATCTGGAAATCAACCTACCAAGGAACACTCAAGAAATGTAGAAATATAATTGCAAACACTCTTTAAAAACAAAGAACCAGTTGAATCATTTGAAGGATATTCATTGTTTATGGCTGGTATCTGTCAGTATAACAAAAATGTCCATACTACCTTAGTTGATTTATACATTTAATGCTATATATCGTGTAAACTACCAATAAGGTACTTTACAAGAGTTAGAAAAACAATTATAACAGTATTAATTTGGAGGTAATATAGGTCTAGAATCTCAGGGAAAATAATGAGGAAAAAAGGAGAATGTAGGGTAAATAGCACTTCTAGGTCAAATTATAAAGCAGAAAACATTGAAACTAATTGCTGCTCACTAGTTAAAAATAGTAGGTCAGAAGTATACAAGGAAAAATCAGAAACAATTGAACTCAGTAATCAGTGTTTAATAAATTCAGGAACATAAATCACTTGACAAAAGGACTGTTTGATACAAACGGTCTAAAAATTGTGAAAGAAATCCCATAGAGTTAAGTTTAAACCAACATCTTATGTCATTACAACAATAAGGTCAAAAGAGATACGTAACCTAAATATTTAAGGTCACATGATAAAAAATGGCAGAATGAGCTCAAATGTCTTTATGGATACAGCTAAGGGGAAAATACTTAGTTAAACAAGGACTCTAGACAGTAGCAAAATATGAAACAGATCATTTCCATTACATGGAATTTAAAAAAAAAACTTTTGTATGCACAAAATAAATGCAAAGTACATTAGAAGGTAAATTTATGATTGAGAAAATATATTTGGACCAAATAATTCCTATAAAACTTTAATAGCCAAGTCATTTAGGGATGACCAAAAAAAAAAAAAAAGAAATGTTGGAGGACCTGTGGGGAAACAGACAAATTGTTGTACTCTGGGTAGAACTGTGAATTGGTTCAGAAATTCTAGAAAGCAATTTGGAACCCTGTCCCCAAAGTTACTAAACTATATGTGACCTTTGACCCAGAAATATCACTACTAAGAGATATTGACCCTAGTCAAAAAAATAAGAAAAGTTCCAATATTTACAAAAATATTTATATCAGGTCTTTCTTTAAAGACAACTGGAAACTCAAGAGATATTCATCAATTGGGGAATGGCTGAACAAATTAGGATATGTGAATATAATAAAGTGCAATTGTGCTGTAAGAAATTAAGAAAGAGACTGTTTCAGAAAAACCTAGAAAGTCTTTCACGAAATGGTACTTTGAGCAGAACATTGTATGCCAAATTAAAAGTTCTGAAAGACTTAAGGAACTCTGATCAAATAAAGGGTTAACTACGACTTGACCTGAGAGACTGTGTATATCTGGTCAAGTCACTTAACCTCTGTTTGCCTCAGTTTTCTCATCTAAAAGATGGCGATAATAATAGCATCTATGTCCCAGGGATGTTATAAGGATCATAATCATAAATGCTTAGCACAGTGTCTGGCACATAGTAGGAGTTACATAAATGTTAGCTTATTATTAGTTATTATTATTGGTTTTTTTTAACTTTTCTCCATTGATTCTTTGATAAAGGAGATATCTGTTCAGGGTATACAGAGAAGAGGATTACATTTAGAAATGAAGATGAATTTTTCAAATGAAAGCTGTCAATGACATTTTTAAGGAAGTACTCTATCCAATAGAGTGATCCAGAGACTATCTTGCTTTTTCTCTACCTAGGAGAAGGAGGAATGCCTTGACATATTAGATATTTAACTGTCAGTTGACATTTTGATGAGGGGGGAGCATTCTCATTTTTTTTTGCATTTTCCTTCTTCCTTGCATTGCAGACATTTCCCCTTCCCCTTTGAAGAATAAATATTAGTTGCTTTTCCCAATGACCTTGTAGAAGCATGAGGTGGAGAAAGAAGAACATTGCTGAGTGATTCTTCTCTCACAACACGAGGAGATATTTTCTGCTTGCCTGTTTCAAACCCTTTATTTTACAGATGAGGAAACTGAGGCCCAAAGAAAGTGACTTGCCTACCATCCTCTGGAGCCATCATTCTAGATTTCTCCTCCCTTTCTCAGCCAAATTCTTAGAAAAAGTTTTCTATGCTCCTAGTCTTCCCTTCATCTCCTCTTACACATTTCTCAGCACTTTGCAATCTGTTTTTTTTCTAAAACTCATTACTCTACTAAAACTACTCCACAGTTACCAATGACCTATATGTAACTAGTGGCCTTTTCTTATACTCATCCTTCCCAACCTCTCTGCAGCATATGAGACTGTTAACCACCCTTTCTTCCTGGATACTTGCTCCTTTCTGGGTTTTCCTGATAACTACTTTTTTTTTTTCTGAGCAACTGGTAGAACAGTGGATAGAGGTAAACTTAGAATCAGGAACTCCTGAATTCAAACCTAGTCTCAGACACTCATTAGCACTTATTAGCCATGTGACCCTGGGCAAGTCACTTATTCTCTGTTTGGCCCAGTTTACTCAACTGTAAAATGGAGATGGTGATGGCACTTACTTCACAGGATTGTTGAGAGAACAGAACGTTTGTAAAAAAAAAAAAAACCACTCAGCATAGTTCCCAGCGCATAGTAGGTGCTATATAAATGCTTATTGCTTTCTCTCCCCTCATTTCATATTCTTCTCCTACAAAGAACAACAACGACAATAATAAAAATCTTAACTGCTAAATCTTCTGGATTATTAAGTCAATTGTTTTCTGGACAAGACGATTTCTCAGCTAATTCTTACTCCTCTTTGTGATAACTGTTTTTTGTTCTTGTTTAGTCATTTTGGTTGTATCTGACTCTTCATAACCCCAATTAGGTTTGGGGGATTTATTTTTTGGCAAAGATACTGGAATGGTTTTCCATTTTCTTCTCCAGCTCGTTTTACAGATGAGGAAACTGAGGCAAACAGGGTTAAGTGATTTGCTCAGGCTCACACAGCTACTAAGTGTCTGAGGCTGGATTTGAATTCAGATCTTCCTGACTCCAGGCCTAGCATTCTATCCACTGTGCCACCTAGCTACCCAACAACTATTTTATATGGGTTAAATTTCACCACGAGATGGTGATAGTGAACATCAGAGCACTTTGTCCATTTCCTATTTGAAAGAATCAACAACTGATTTACCTAGAGGGAGTTAGAATTGAGCATAGTGGTCTTCTCACCCTGGGTGGATCCCTTGTGATGAATTTACGGGAGAACACGAGCAAGATTTTCTCAGGATGAGCAAGCATGGATCGGATGTGATCTGCATCAGAAGCAAGAACTTCTACACTGATGAAATCATTGATCCATTTGAATATTTGAGCCTTTTCCTTTTCATCTTTTCTTCTGACACATTATTGATTTTTGTCTCGGCCTTAACTAATCATGCATCCATCAACTTCACTTTTTATAGTGTCCAGGGTTTATCACAGGCAATACCACCTGATTTCTTGAAGATAGTAATCATATCATATGTGTGTATGTGTGTGTGTATACATACATATATATACATA
>CM053624.1:49235059-49250037 GCA_028646595.1 Phalanger gymnotis | reverse complement strand
TCATACAAGGAAACAAAGCATCAGACATAAGATTTGAACCTAGGACCTCTGCCTCTAAAGCCAGTGCTCTTACCATTGGTTGGAAAGCAAACACGGTGGATTTGAAGTAAACAGGAAGCATGTCTATTAATGTGCTTTTACTATATATTCTGACATAATGTCTATGCATGCGACCTTACGAGGACACACAGAGTGCTCTATATATTCAGAATCCGGCTTCCTTGCAATAAAAGGAGAAGATTGAAAGTAGACAAGCAACTGAGCTCATTTTTTCCTGACGAAGATAAGAAATGAATTGTCAGTTTGAGGAAGGAAAGTAACTTACTTCTCCTGGAATGTGGCTGCTGCCCTCGGTAGTATGGTGGCATCTAATAATGACTTGCAGTTTATGAAATAAAATGCATCATTCTGATTTTGTTTAAATGCTAGAACCAACTCATCTTAAATTAATAAGCTTAATGGTGCCACCTGCTGGCAGAAGAAAGAATAGCTTTTCCCAGGGCAGAGCCGGTCTCTCCTCTGCCTGAATTTCAAGCAGGGATCCTCAGGCCAGCATTCACATCAGAACGCTGGGGTGAAGCAAACACAAAATGCATTCAGTCCATCTGTGGGTTGCCTGCCCCTGGTTGTGTTTTCACGGAGATAGAAATGAGTTCTTCGGCTCTAGGGAAAAGTCATATGAGATCCAACAATGATCTGGTTTCGTTTTTTCTGGAGGTACTCCTATATGTATCCCTCTTTTCTCATTCATTTATTTTTATCATTTGTTCTTCTTCTAGGTAACAGGCTTTAAGTGCCTTCCTATTCCCTCTACATTCCTACCTGGCACTCTATGCAAATGTTTCCTCTCTAGAGATCAAGCCCTTATATCTTTCCCCCTCCCTTTCACAGCCCTGCTTCATCAATCAATAATTATTAAATGCCTACTATGTGCCAGGCACTGGCTGGATTTTCCTCTCAACCTGGGAAGTGATGAAAGAGAATCCATATTGTGCTGAATGACAGCACTTACATGCATGGTTTTTCTGTGCAGAGATCCTGCCTTTCCAAAGCCATTTCTGCCTTTTGTGACCAGTCTCCACTGTGGACTTCCTTCAAAGTTACCCAGTATGAAAGGGAATGGAGGATTCAGTGTTATTATTAAGAATACTCTAAATATGAAATGGCCTCGTATCCCAATATTTATATTCAGTTAGAAAAAGGTTGATTTTATCCACTCTCACAACAGTTCTCAGAATATTAAATTCAATAAATAGTAACAGGACAACTTGTCCTTTGAATGGTTCTATGGGGACTTCAAAAAAGATGAGAAAAACAAGATTATCACTCATGTTTATATAAAATGTCTCTTAATGGCAAGTATTATTCTTCATATCTTTTACCGAAGAGAAAACTAAATCTCAGAGAGATTATGTGATTTGCTCAAGGTCATATCTGGTAGAGCCAGGAAACAATACCAGTGTCCTGACCTTAAAACCAGTGATTTTTCCACTAGAAATGTGACTTTTAAAAATAGCATTTCAGGAGGTTGCCTTTTCTAGACACACATAGTCCTTGGTGATACTTAGAGAATCTCTCTTCTTCAATTCCTTATCCCTCCCAAGGAATCTAAGTCATTGTCCACCCAGATGCCCCAACTTTCAATCAATCAAGAAGCATTTATTGAGACCTTTCTATGTGCCAGGCATTGTAGATATAAAGATAAACATGAAATGGGCCTTCACCTTAAGGAGTTTATAAGGAGCTTTTTCTAGTCTTAAAAAAAATGACTACAAGGTTACCCAAAGCAAAATTTGGACCCAAGGATGATGGCTTGCTTCACCCCATTTCCACTGGCTTCTTCGATAAGCACATCCTGTTACCACCATCAGTATGGGTTTGAATGAGAGAAGAAAGCAGCAGTAAGCAGTAAGAATCCCCTCACATTAATCTCTGACACACAATTGCATATGTGCCTAAGCAATATCTTGGGCACCATACTTAGGTCAGCTGGGAAATACACAAAAATAAATGTGTACATTTCATTGCCAGCATTCCTCTTGTCTATAGTGACAGTCCATCTGAGGGCACACCTGCCATCTGCAAATAACCAAGTTCTATTCTGAAAATGGTGGGAGGAGCTATTCAACTGGACTCTGAAAATGATTTAGCTACTCAAGACTGACTACTAGGTCAACACAACTAGAGTATGGGAGATGCTATCGACAAAACAAATACACTTAACTGCTTTGTGAGCTAAGCAAAAGCAGAATGAATGAACTCATTAGAAGGTCGGGAATAACTGCTTCCAGAAAAAAAAAAGTTGGTCTAATCTGAAGGAGATGTGGTGTTACAGATGGTCACTGGAAGGAAGACGAGCTTACTTTCAGAAGGGGTCTCTGAAGCCTTAGTTCATTGGGGAGAAGAGAAAAGATCAGTGAAGGATTGAGTCATTTGAGAAGCAGTGTGGTATAGTGAGTAGAGCACTGAACTTCTTGAAGTCAGAAAAATCCAAGTTCAAATGTCCCTCAGACACTCATTAGCAAATCACTTGACCTCTCTGACCTTCAGTTTCCTCATTGGTAAAGTGGTGATAACAGTACCTGATTCATGGAAGCACAAGATTCACAAGATAACATATGTAAAGCATGTCAAAAACTTTAAAGCTCTATCAATGCCAGGTATTATTATTTAGAAATCATGATCTGAGTTAAAAGTGTGAAGGAAATTGATAGAGGCAGAAGCCAAAAGATTAATATGAACACATGCATTCAATTTGTGCCCAGTCGCTTCTAGTAGAAATGGGGAGAGGGGAACTCAAGGAAGCACAAAGAGTATCCAAGAGTCTGATCCTGGAATAATTGATTTGCCAGAGAGCTTAGTAGGCACCTAATAAATGTTTACTGATTGATTGATTGGAAATAGGCTTCAATAACAGCCAGTCAGAGCCAGTGTCCAAATTCAGGGTCATAAGTCCCAATCAGTAGGGTCTCACGAAGTCTTTTGCCAACTTCACATAACCAATTTTTTAATCCTTCCTTCAGTGCATGTCTATATCCCTGAGAATCAATTAAATGGACAATTATGTCCCTCAGTCATTATTATGAGCAGTAATATCACCACAGCCCTCACAAATGAATACTCCTCTAAGCAATCTTCTACCTCAAACAGTCCTTACTAGAAAAATGTTTACCAAGAAGAGGGGGGAAAAATAAAAGCAGCTATACCACCTAATTGCCTCTGTAAGAGACTTCTTTTAAAAGCAAAATACCAATCTTTATGACATCATGATAGTTTGAGAACGGAAAGGGACTGAAGAATCCATCTTCATCTGGGTGAATCAGTGGCTAGAGGGCTGGACTTGGAATTAGAAAGTCTCAAGTTTGAATCCTGCCTCAGATACATACCAACTAGATATCTATGGACAAGTCATTTAACCCCTCCTGGCCTCAGTTTGCTCATCTTTAAAATGGTAATAATAATAATAGCACCTACTTCATGAGTTTGCTGCGAGAATCAAATGATGTTAACAGAATGCAAAGCACTTTGCAAACCTCAACGCACTATATGGATGCTAGCTTTTATTATCATTCTCTAGGCCAAACTCCTCATTTTACAAATGAAGCAACTGGGGAAAATCAATCAGTTTGCCATAAATCACACAGGTAGTAAATAAGAAAGCTGGGATTTGAACACAGGTTCTCTGATTCCAAATCCAAGACTCTTTCCACTGCATCACGTGAAATGGAAAAAAAAATCTAATTATACTATATATTTTTAAAATTCCACGCAATTTTTGTTGTTGTTCAGTTGTTTCAGTCATGTTCAACTCTTCATGACTCCATTTGGTGTTTTCTTGGCAAAGACACTGGAGTGATTTGCCATTTCCTTCTCCAGCTCATTTTACAGATGAGGAAACTGAGGCAAACAGGGTGAAGCAACTTGCCTAGGGTCACACAGCTAGATAGTGTCTGAGGCCAGATTCGAACTCAGGAAGATGAGTCTTCCTGATTCCAGACCAGGTATTCTATCTACTATAACTCCTAACTACTCCTTTTATACTCTAGCCAGAGCCTTAATGATAAATATGGTTTCCAAAATAAAAGCCTCAGAAATGTAAGGCCAAACTGAAAAAAATTATTAAGAACCTTCACATGAATCAGAGACTCTAATAGAATTCCTTAACGTAGTTGTGGTTCCATGAAGTCTCTATCCAAAACAGGTTACTAAAGAATCTGAAGTACAAAACTTAGACTGCCTGCTATCCAAGGTCCTGAATAATCCAGTTCCCCCCTTCCCTATACATTCTTCTATCCCCAGATTCCCATGCACCTCCCACTCCAATCAGGAAAAGCAACCACCAACTGAGCATTTATAAAGTTCCTATTATATGTCAAACATTAAAAATACAAATAATATAGTCAATCTCTTCCATGTCCCCCAAAATATACCACATGAATTACCAAGTCTTTTACAATTCAGGTTTCTCATGCCTGGAATGCACTCCCTCACCACCTATCAACCACCTCACCTACCTATTAATCTCAATGCTATCTAGATTCAGGTTAATTTAATGGCCAACCTTGATTCCAGAGGACTAATGGAGGAAAAATACATCTCTCCTTCAGATAGAGAAGTACTTGGAAGAGGGGAGAGAATTTGGAACTCCAAAGTTTTAAAAGCAGATGTTCAAATAAAAGCTGTTTTCGCATGCAACTGGGAAATAAGATATACAGGCAATGGGGCATAGAAATCTATGTTGCCCTACAAGAAAGTAAGGGAAAAGGGGATGGGAAGGAGTGGGGTGACAGAAGGGAGGGGTGACTAGGGAATGGGGCAGTCAGAATATATGCCATCTCGGAGTGGGAGGGGGAGGTAAAAATAGGGAGAAAATGTGTAATTCAAAATCTTGTGGAAACCAATGCTGAAAACTAAAAATATTAAATAAAAGAATTGTTTTGAAATGAAAAGAAATGTTCCATACATTAGCAGACATGGTTCATGTGTTGATTTGTTTTGCTGAATTGCTTTTCTTTGTTACAAGAGGGAATTCTATTTTGTTGGGGTATTTATTCAGAAGTAATATAAAACCAAAAATGAAAAGCAGCAATAAAAGATTTAAAAAAAAATGAACGAATCCTACATAGGCAAAGTATGGGATTGTAGAAATAGAGCTGGAAGAGATATTAGAGGTCATCCAGACTAACCCTTTTCATTTTACAGATGGGGAGACTGAGTCACAGAAAGGGAAATTGGGTTGTGCAGTGAATAGTGTTCAACTTGGAATCCAGAAGACCTGAGACCACATCTGATATAAGGCACTTAATACCTGCA
The DNA here is from genome assembly GCA_028646595.1 of Phalanger gymnotis. Taxonomy (NCBI): domain Eukaryota; kingdom Metazoa; phylum Chordata; class Mammalia; order Diprotodontia; family Phalangeridae; genus Phalanger; species Phalanger gymnotis. The sequence goes on along the minus strand of CM053624.1, from coordinate 49,244,724 downwards.
TGATCCTAGGCAAATGACTTTCAAAGTCCATTTCCTGATGTATAAAATGAAGATAATAATAGTACTCACTTTGTAGGATTATAATGAGGATCAAATGAGACAACTTGTTAAAATGCTTTCTAAACCTTAAATCACTATAAAATACTGGTTATTATTATTATATGATGATGATGATGATGAGTGGGGTGGTGGTGGTGATGACAATGTTGATATGAATTGCCCCAGGTCACATGGATAGTAAATGAAAAAGCAGAGATTTGAACTTGCCCTCTGACTTCAGATCCAGAGCTCTTTTCTTTCTATCCTTCAAAGTCAAGTTCGACTTTAACCCCCTCCATTCTCAACCACCTTAATCTTTAATCGGAGACACTGTGAGCCAAAACTGTGACTGAAGTAATTGCAATTAAAGAAGGATGGTGTCTCAGAGGACAGTGTGACCATGAGTGGGAGCCAGAATTTTGACAGGACCCTGAGGGGAGGCAAGTACAGATATTTACAAAGGATCAAAGGGAGTTCATCTACCTCCAGCACAACCTAAGACAATACCCCACTAGCCTTGTGATATTCGCAACTTTTGACAGAGTGAATTCTCCTACCTTTGCACTTCTAGGACACTTATGGTCTAGACCACTCCTTTGTGATAATTATATGCTCTTCATATTTGTATGTTCTACTTCTCAAATCAATTTCCTTGAAGGTGAAGTCTGTATCTTACATTTTGTATATATCCCTAGGAAACCTAGTACAGGGCTTTATACATAGTAGGCACAATGCATGTCAACACATTAGAATGAATTGATCAGTGTTCAATTAATTCTGACAGAAATGAATGTTGTGTCCTGGCTAGATGGGCCAGTAAGGATGGGCCCACAAGTAGTTAAAAGAAGTGGCTTCACCACATCTTAGCTCAGACTGAATATGTATGCTCATCTCCACCTTGGTCTTTAGCCTCCACAAATTTCCAATGCACATGTAACTGCTCGTAAACTCCAAGTGACCCAGGATATTAAGGTGGATTAAGGAAGGCTATGCACGTCACTCCTCAGATGGGGTTTTGAAGAGATGCTGAGTTTTATGATTGTGTAGGATGTCTGCAGCAGAAACATTTGTTTTCCAAACTGCTCTTTGGTGCTAGAGTGAATTTCTTCTAAAGCTGAAAGTGGCCATTTATCTGTTTTATCAAGAGTTTCCCCTCAGCAAAGGGTGCAGCGATTTCGTGGGGGTCAGAGGGAGGAGCAGGAAAGGGAATTGGAAAGATCAGCATGTTCTCATGTCTTGTCGTGGCCGTGTTGACCTTGAGATAGATACTCCACCTGCCTTCTTGAAATTCCTTTAACAGGGAACAAAGACTTTCATCCCACATCTTGACAGCTTGGTAAAAAAAGGCAAATGCCCTTGTGAGAGGAAATACCCACCAGGACTCAAATTCACTAATATTAAGGTCTAAATGACTAATATCAGAGCCTTCCCAGGAGTAAGTTTTGATTCAGGGATTTCCCTGATGCCTCTAAAACCAAGATCATAAAACAGTTCTCTAGTATTTAAAACCTTTCATAATCTGGCTCCAACCTGTTTTTACCATATTCATTATACATTATTTCCTTTTGAGAACTCTTCAGTCCAATAAAAAATGATGAAATAGGATCAGAAAAAAACTAGGAAGACATGTATGAACTGATGAGAGTACAGGAGCAAAGTCAAGAAAATAATTTATACATTAATAATATTATATAGAAAAATAGCTTTACAAGGCTTTAGTACCCTGATCAATGATGATGACAAATTCTGATTCCAGAGAACCGAAGATGAAGCATGTAGACATTTCCCAAAAGAGAAGCGAAGGAGTCGGGGTACAGAATGAGACATACATTTTTGGACATAGCCAGTGAGGGCATTTGCTTTGCTTGGCTGTGCATGTTTGTTAGGAAGATTTTCTTTTCTTTTCTCTTTTCTTCTCTGACCTTCTTGCCTTTCCTTATATTCAATAACACTCCATCCCTTGAATTTGCACCAGCTGGCTCTCATGCCTAGGGTGCACTTCTTAGAGTTCTTTGAAACTTCAGCTCAAAGACCACCTCCAATGCAAAGCAATTCCTGATGCCCCAATTTCTAGTGCTTCTCCCTACCATGGCTTTGATAATTATAGCACCTAACACAGGGCTGTTGTGACAATCAAACAAGATCATATATGTATACAGTGCTCTGGAAACCTTAAAGAACTAAATAAAGGTTAATCATTATCAATGCCTATATGGAACATGTGTTATTAACATGTATTTATCAAAGACCTCCTCAGTCCAGGCATTCTACTAGGTGCTGGTGATATTCATGGAGTTTTTAATTAGACAAGATGAAAATAATAACTGATTTTTTTCAGATTTTTAAGGCTTACAAAATCCTCACATACATTAGCCCATTTCAATCTCACAAACACCCTAATGTAGATGCCTGTAGCTGTTATTATCCTCATTCTACAGATAAACAAACTGAATCTCAGAGAAATCAAGTCATTTTCTCTGTGTGTGTCCTTGGGCAATTCACTCAACCTCCCTGGGCTCCATTTTCCTCAGATGCAAGATGAAGGGATGAGACTGGACTGGATAACCTCTGATGACCTCTTCAGCTCCAGAACTATGATCCCACATCTTACCCACAGTTACTAGTGTCAGAGGCAAAATTTGAACTCAGATTGTTCTAATTCCAAGTCCAACCACTCTTGCCACTGCACCACAATCTACTTAATATGTGTGACTCTACTGCTAGACTTTCCTTCAGGGTCTAAGTCTTAAGTAGTGCCATGTTCTCCTTCTCTGTTGCAGTGTGTGGATCCTCAAGCCTCTGTGTGTGTTGGGGGAGTGGGGAGAGAGGAGGTATATATGAGGTATCCATGCCTCACATAGTGCCTTGCACATAATAGGTATTCAGTAAGTAAGTTTGAATGAGTGAATGAATAAACTGCAAGCTATGAGTCTATAGCTCCCTTGCAAATGGCAATCTAAAGAGTTAAGGCAGTTAATAAATTCAGAAGCATCCAGAAGCCTGGCACATGTTCCACTCAGAGGGAACACTGAGATTCCCAGGAGAGAAACATTTTATTCCTCATGCTGGCTTTATCTGGAGGCAAAACTGTTGTGTTGAAAAATGAGGAAGGCTTCCCCTGAAATATGCAGCATGAGTTATTATCACAGAGGAATCTTCCCAGCGAGCAAGGGCACAGAGTGTGTTCCCCTGCCGTTGTCGCCACTTAATGAGGCTGCGCCTGGCAATGAGGCAGAAAGACAAACATGGTAGCGTGAGGCATAGCCCATTTTCCAGGGAGGGGCATGACAGACCCCACACTAGGCTGGGCACTTCTACTTGCTTTTCTGACTGTGATTTTGAGTGGCTCCCAATGAACCATTTTTCTCCCCAGTTGCAAGACTGAGTGAGAAAACTTATATGATAAAAAGCTAGACCAGACTCCTCAGTTTGGGGAGTGAAGATTCCAGGGATTCTACATTACATGGCAATCCCCAAGGGAAGAAGAGGATTTAATTGGCTAAAAATTCCCAGGGTACATTAGAAAGAGCCATAGATTTGATGTTAGAACTTAGGTTCATAGACCTAGTGCTTAAAGGGAATTCAGAGTCTAACACAGCAGTTTTGCCTCCAGACAGAACCACCATGAAGAACATAATGTTTCCCTCCTGGGAATCTCAATGTTCCCTCTAAGGAGAATGTATTTATAGAATTCTGGGTGCTTCTGAATTAATTATCATAACACTTAATCCTCAACCTTCATTTTATAAATGAAGAAACTGAAGCCCTGGCATGTTTCAGTGATTTGCCAAAGGTCACATAAGTAATAAGCTTAAGAAGTGAGATTTGAACCAAGATTCTCTGACTCAACTGTACTATGGACTCCATTTCTGTCATTTGCTACCAATGTGATGTCAGACAAACTACTTAGCCTCTCTGGGTCTCAGTTTACTCATATATAAAATGATAGGGTTGGACAAGATGATCTCTGACCTTGCAGATCTAAAAACTATGCCCTCAGGTTGTATTGGGTAGATTCACAAGTACATACTCACAGGTAATTCTTAGTGATTTGCCTGGCCCAGAAAGTAGCTAATTATTTACTCTAAGGGAAGACAGAAATTCCAAAATTACCAATATTTCACAAAGACATTTGCTACAATTTTCGTAATGTGCTAATCACTGGGGTTAGGGGCTTGCCCTAAATGGAGTAGGCCATTTTGAATATGGCTGGTGAGTGATAGTTGGTGCTGCTCCAAGCATTATTTCTTGACATCAGAAAAGAATAGCTATTCATTAAGTTGTTCCTTGACTGACAGATGAAAAGGAAGCCTACCCACAGGACAGGTTCTTCCTTTCTCCTGCATGTGGAAGGAAGTGACCCAAAGAGAGATAAGGGCCACTCAAATTAGCTGTTTCTGAGCTCCTAATAAGCTTCATAAATTGATAATTTTGGACACATTAGCATACAAATTATTCCTAAAGCAAGAAATACCAGTTGTTGAGCTGCTGAAAACCACCAGTGTTCCATTGGGTCATTATTTTGCTTTAATAGTGAGAAAATCCTTGTTGACTTTAAGGACCCTGTTTTATTATTCAGAAAGAAAAACAGAATTTGACTTGCCAGGGTGATTTGAATTTCTTGGCAATAAGGTTGAGAGGGAAGATGAAAATTTCAAGCTCTACAGGTCTTAGAAGCGAAAGTTTGCACAGTAACATAAAATGATAATTCAGAGGATGTGATTGATTCAAAGGCAAAGGTGACCCATTTCCAACCTCAGTGATTCTCTATTTGAGCCCACATATAACTGAGTCCTAAACACCCCAAACTGGCTTTGAGTCGTATTCGTGGGATTGAACCTTTTCAGATGTTCATTTAGTACAACTCCATTTTACAGATGAGGATTCTGAATCCCAGACATGTTTCATGACTTGGCCAAAGGCACATAATAAAAATCAGAGGTGATATGTGAACCCAGGCCTTATGAACCCAGATATAATATCATTCTACATTTCAAACCATATGTGTCCTTTCTTTTGGGCATTTTCTTTGAAAAAAATGTAGGATTTCATATCCTGAATCAGCTAGTTGTTCCCTGCTAAAAACTTGTAGCTAGGCTTTTTAAAAAAAAGTCTTACATATACTTTTAATTGTTTCTATATTATTATTTATTAACATTTTTTCTTTTTAAATTTTGAGTTTTAATTTTTCTACTTCCTTCCTACTCCTTTCCGCACCCACTGAGAAGGCAATCAATATATCAATTATACATGTGAAATTATGCAAAACATTTCCATATTAGCCATATTTTTAAAAAGAAAGAAAATAAGAAAATTATACTTCAATTTGCATTCAGAGTTCAGTTTTTGCTCTAGAGGTGGATAGCATTTTTCTTCGAGTCCTGTAGAATTGTCTTAGATCAGAGTAGCCAAGTCTTTTATAACTTATCATCCTTACAACATAGCTGATATTGTGCATAATTATCTCCTGGTTCTTCTCACTTCACTTTGCATCAGTTCATATAAATCCTTCCATACTTTTTTTTTTGCTTTTTTTCCCCCAAAACCACCCCCCTCATCATTTCCCACAGCACAATGGTACTCCATCACGATCATATGCCACAGTTCTTGTTCAGTCATTCCCCAGTTGATGAGCATCCCCTCAATTTCCAATTCTTTGCCACCAGAAAAAAGAGCTGCTATAAATATTTTGTATATATAGATCCTTTTCCTTTGTCTTTGATCTCTTTGAGATAGAGTCCTCCTAGACAGGATTGCTGCATCATAGGATATGCATAGTTTTATAGCCCTTTGGGTATAGTTCCAAATTGTCTTCCAGAATGGTTGGACTAGTTCACTACTCCTCCAACAGTTCATTAGTTTACCTATTTTTCCCTCATCCTCTCTGGCATTCATGATATATGATAGGTGTAAGGTGGTACTTCAGAGTTGTTTTAATTTGTCTTTTCCAACCAATAATGACTTAGACCATTTTTTCATAAGACTATGGAGAGTTTTGATTTCCCCTACTGAAAACTTCCTGTTTATATGCTTTGACCATTTATCAATTAGGGAATGGCTCTCATTTTTGTAAAGTTGACTCAGTTCTGTACTCAGTATTTATTTGAGAAATGAGGCCTTCATCCGAGAAACTTGCTGTATAAGTTTATAGTACTTTATTGTCTATATTACCTTTTAGCAAAATGTAGTTTCTCCAATTGTCTTTTTTAATCAAGTCTGTATTTGTTTTTGCTTTGTCTGAGATCATGACTGCTACCCCTACTTTTTTCTAGTTCAACTAAAGCTTATTAGATTCTGTTCCAGCCCTTTATTTTAATTTTGTGCACATCTTTCTGTTTTAGATGTGCCTCTTGTAAACAATATATTGTTGGATTCTGATTTCTAATCCATTCTGCTGTCCACTTCTGTCTTATGGGTGAGCTCATCCCATTCACAATTATAATTACTGTGTTTTCCCTCCACCCCCACCCTGCACTGTGTTAGCTCTGTCTTTGTCCATCTCTCTCTCTCTCTCTCTCTGCCCTTCCTTTAAAGTCTATCTTGCTTCTAACCATTGCCTTCTTTAATCTGTCCCCCCTTTTATTACCCCCTCCTTTCTCTTATCTTCTTCCCCCTCCATTCCCTATTGGGTAAGTTACATTTCTATACACAACTGAGTATGTGTATATATATTCTCCCTTCTTTCAGCCAATCCTGCTGACAGTGAGGTGCCAGCCTTTTCTGCTACCTCCCCCATTTTTCTTCACACTGTAAAAGCTCTTCCTTGCGCACTTCTTTTATGAAAGAAAAATTTCCCCTTTCTCCCTCTCCCTTCCACCTCTCAGTACATTGCTCTCTCACCTATTCTTTTTTTTTTGAGAGCATTCCAACATAAGTGACTCACATCCATGCCCTCCATATATGTAAACTCCTTTTGACTACCCTAATAATGACAAAGGTCTTAGGAATTACATATATCATCTTCCCAAGTAGGAATGTGAACAGCTTAACTTTATTGAGACACTTACAATTACTCATCCATGTTTACCTTTTATGTTTCCCTTGAGTCTTGGGTTTGAATGTCAAATTCTATCCAGCTCTGGTCTATTTGTTCCTGAAAAGGATTATACTCAGCTTTGCTTTGTAGGTGATTCTTGGTCAGAAAGAGATTACAGGGAATCCTCTGCTGGCACTGGGTACAGCTGGCACTGATCAATGTCTCTATTGCCCATATACAGTTCTAGGTCACAATTCCAGGGTAGAGAGAAGTGCTGGGAATTGGACACAAAGAAGGACAGTTCCTGGTCACAGTTCTAAGACAAAGAGAGTACTAGAGCTGGTGGCTGCATGGGACCAAGGGCATTTCACGGGTAAAGACTAGGAAAGCAGTGACCACACCCCTCCTGAGATCCTACCACCTTGGAAGCACTGAAATCTTGCACACCATCAGAAACCCTCTGAAAACAACATCAGGAAAAAATACCTGAAGCTTGGGACAATGCCCTACTTCTGACCCTCGGGTAAACAGAGCCCAACTTTAATATAAAGTTCAAGGCAGAGAAATAGAAAATGGGCAAAAAAAAAACTTGACCATAAAAAATAACGTGGTGGTAAGGAAGACTTGTTGTCCAACTCCCTTACCATCTCTAGGCTGAGAGCTCTCAAAGCTGCTGCTGCTGTGGCTGTTGCTGCTTCTGTATGTGTGGACTCTGGCAGGCTGCTACCCTGATGTCACAAATTTCTCCTGCTAGCTTCCTAAGTTTTCTTAGGCCAGAAAAATGCCTCATCCTAACCTTTTGTTGCCTCTACAACTCCAAAAGTTTGATTTAAGGTATTACTTTAAAGTTGTTTGGAGGAGAATGTTGAGAGTTAAGCTGGGTTACCTCTAATCCATCATCTTGGCTCCATCCCGCAATTTTTATATATTTTGAAAGCACTTGTTTGGGTTTAAGGCTTTGTGAGCATGTGTGCATCTCACTGACATCAAGTCTCCAAAATGCTGATTTTTTCCCTAGTTCACTAATTAACATACTTGTGCCTAATTACTTGCTATTTCATTGTTATAATGGCAAGAGGATTTTTTTTTCCTGTGTCCAAAACATCAATTCTACTGCTTGACTACCCTGCAATCTGCTATAGGTCCCTGCATGCCAAGGCATACTTAGCAACTAAACAAATCACTAGCTAGCCTAACGGAGAAAAAACATTCATAAGCCCTTCTTTCTGGAGCAACCACCTCTGGTCTGGGGAGTTACCTCCCCTGCATGGCCATCTACTCAATCCACATATTTATTTAAGCAGTCTCTTGCAATCACAACATCTTGCATTTGTGAAGCTTTCTTCCCCAGAGTTCCTCCTCTGGGGTAATGGCTTATGTTAGTGTGGACATAGAGTTGGGGATTAAAAACAGATGCAGAGGTTCATTGATAAATGTTTAACAACCAGCTCCCTGAAAAGAAAAATTTACTCTGAACATACTTTTAATTTAATCTGCATTAACATTTTTTCTATCACTTTCTTAAGTCTAGACAATCAAGAAAACAATAAACCAAGCCCTCATTTATAGTGGTTGCCCATTTGTAAGATATAAATACTCACATTAAAAATTTAACAAACAGCTCTCGTGAGCCATTTGGAGCTGGCCCCAGCACATCCCTGGACAGTGAACTTGTATTTGAAATTCAACTCTGTTCTTTATTACTTGCATGACTTTAATATGTCATTTCATCTCTCTAATTCCCAGTTTCCTTTTCTATAAAATAAGGCGGTTAGACCAATGATTCTAAACTCCTTTCAACTCTGAACCCAGGAGTTTCTAACAAGCAATGGTCAAGAAAAAGTACTATTATCATCCCTTTATTTTTACAAAGGAAACATGGAAGAAAGCTTAGATCTGGAAGGGGCCACAGGGGTCCATCAGTCTAGTACTTTTTAATCTTTTGTTAATGAGAGCCTAAGTTAGACATGAGAGATGTTTCCCAAGCCTTGGGCTTAAGAGGGAGTTAAAGAAGTTAAAAAAGCCTATTTTTAAAAAATGCTGAAGTACATATGATGTCTGTCCAAAAAGTCTTAATGCAGATTTAGGCTACTAAAGTTTTAAAACTGCACTAAGACTTGTGGGTGACTCTGTATGTTGCTAATGATGACGATATAAAAACTTTTAAGATTTCTGGGTAGCAGTTCTTAAACTCAGTTCCATAGGTAGATTTCAGGGGGAATCCATGAATTTGGACTTGGGAAAAAATGAGATTTTTATTTCAATATCACTGGTTCCCTTCAAAAGCCTTTGGATTTTACTTTATACATTTAAAAACACGACTCTGAGAAGGGACCCATAGATTCTACCAGACTACCAAAGGGCTGTATCACAAACACACACGTAAATAACCTCCTGATTTAGGCTGTACATGTGTCCTGTCCTAAGTCACTCTAATCCCACTTTACCCTTGCTAAATTTCAAGGAATGTGATATATTCTACATGGTCCCAGTATATTATAACAATAATTAAATTTGAGAGAGAGAGAAGGAAGGAGAGAGAGGGAGAGAGAGAAGGAAGGAGAGAGAGGGAGAGAGAGAAGGAAGGACAGAGAGAAGGAAGGAGAGAAGGAGAGAGAGAGGAGAGAGGAGAGAGGAGAGAGGAGAGAGG
>CM053624.1:49208843-49234559 GCA_028646595.1 Phalanger gymnotis | reverse complement strand
GTTACAAAACACTTTTCACACAAAGACAGAACTTAACAATTAGAGAAATATTAATTAGTCATGAGTAGGCAGAGCCAACATAATAAAAATGACAATCCTACTTAAATTAATTTATTTATTCAGTGCCATACCAATTAAATTACCAAAAATTCATTTGAGAGAGCTAGAAAAATAATTTTTAAAAATTCATCTGGAAGAATAAAAGGTCAAGAATATCAAGGGAATCAACTTTTTTTTTAATTGAAGAAAGGTGGGCTAGTGGTACCAGATTTCAAATTGTATCGCAAAGCAGGAATCATTTTAAAACATCTGGAATGGATCAGTGAAAGAGAGTAGGTACACAATACGCAGTAATAAAAGGAATAGTAATCTAGTGTGATGAACTCAAAGATCCACGCTTTTGTGACAAGAACTCGCTATTTGACAAAAGATGCTGGGAAAACTGGCATAAACTAGACATAGACCAATATTTCACACCATATGCCAAGGTCAGGTCAAAATGGGTTTATGATTTAGACATAATAGGGTGACATGATCATAAGCAAATTAGGGGAGCATGGAAAATTTTACTTGACAGATCTATGGATAAGCAAAGAATTTATGTCCAAAAAAAGAGAACATTATGAGATGTAAAATAGATAATTTTGATTACATTAGCAATAAAAGTGTTTGTACAAACTAAGCCAACGAAACCCATGTTAGAAGGAAGGCAGATAAGTGGGGGGAGGTGTGATTTTACAGCAAGTTTCTCCGATAGAGGTCTCAGTCTTCAAATATATAGAAAACTGAGGGAAATTTATAAGAATATGATTCATTCCCCAATTGATAAGTGGTCAAATGATATGAACAGTTGATTTTTAGAAGAAACCAAAGCTATCAATAGTCATATGAAAAATTGTTCTAAATCACTATTGATTAGATGAAAGGTAAAACAATTCTGAGGCACCACCTCACACCTATCAGATTGGCTAATATGACAGAAAAAGAAAATGACAAATGTTGGATGGGATGTTGAAAACTGGAACACTAATGCACCGTTGGTGGAGCTGTGGACTGATCCAACCATTCTGGAAAGCAATTTGGAACTATGCCCAAAGAGCTATAAAACTGTGCATACCCTTTGACCCAGCAATACCACTACGAGGTCTGTAACCCAAAGAGATCAAATAAAAAGGAAAGGATCTATAAGTATAAAAATATTTGTACCAGCTCTTTGTGTGGTAGCAAACAATTGAAAATTGAGGGGATACACATGAATTAAGCAATGACTAAACAATTTGTGGCATATGATAGCGATGGAATATTATTGTGCTATAAGAAATGATGAGCAGGCTGCTTTCAGAAAAAAAATTGGGAAGACTTACATGAACTGATACAAAATAAAGTGAGCAGAACCAGGAAAACATCATACACAGTAATGGCAACATTGTGTGATAATCAATTGTGAATGACTTAGCTATTCTCAGCAATACAATGATCCACAAAAATTCCAAAGGACTTATGATGAAAGATTCTATTCACCTCCAGTGAAAGAACTATTGGAGTCTGAATACAAATTGAAGCATACTTTTTTCACTTTATTTTTCTTGGGGGTCTTTTTGGTCTCCATTTTGTTTTGCAACATAATTAAAATGGAAATGTTTTGCATGATTGCACATGTATAATCTATATCAAATTGCTCAACTCAAGGAGGTATGAGGAAAGAAAAAGAGAGAATTTGGAGCTCAAATTTTTAAAAAGGAAAATTTAATTTTCTTTTTATTTGTAATTGAGAAAAAAATTTTAAAAAAAGAACTAAAGCCTTAAAAAAAAGTTGTATTACCAAAAGAAAAGACAGTCACATGGAAAGAGCAAGGATGAGATATGTGTTTCTCTGATACTCTTAATGATGCCTAGAGAAAGCAAGAAAGGTCTTTAGCACAATGGCACCCTCGGATCAAGCAGTGATCATTGGGAAGGACAAGAACAACAGTTTCACAGGATGAATGAGCACGGATAGGTTGCTGTCTATGTCATTAAAAGAAGCTCCCAAATTGATGGTAACCAACTAATTATAATTATTTGATGACTGATTAATAATAATAATAACAAATCAACATTTATATAATTCTTTAAGTTTTGCAAGCTCTTTTTTTTACAAATATTTCATTTGATCCTCACAGTAACCCCGAGAGATAGGTATCATTTTATACCCATTTTTAAAGATGAAGAAACTGAGGCAGAAAGAGGTTGTGTCATATGACCAATGTAAGAAAGTGTATGAAAGAGGATTTGAACTCAAACGCCAAGTCTATCACTCTATCCACGACACTATCTGGGCACCAAATTGATGACATTAAGCATTTGGATCAAGATGCAAATGTCATGTTTATCAAAGTCACAGGTGACAAGTGACATGGAAAATACAACTAATATATTGGATGACAAAAGCAGTATCCACAAATACAGGCTGAAAACAAGAGTTAAATTTATTGGATCAAAATGGATTGGGCATAAGTCAAACTATTCTTTCTGAACCCTGTACATCAATTTTTTTAAAAAAAATTGAACAAGAGATTGGTAGACCTAGATTCGTGTTCATTAAAAAAAAAGACTTTAAAAGTTTTAACTTAGCACTAATTTATTTCTAGTTGCCACATATTTATTTAAGAAAAACTGGAACAAATCTGGAAGAGAATGACTAGGATGAAAAGTGACTAAAACCATGCCACATGAGGAACGGCTGAAAATTAGATGTTTGGCTGGGAAAAGAGAAGGCTTAGGTGAGCTATGAGAAATGACTTCAAATGTTTGAACAAATTTTATACAGAAGGGGTAATAAAATCATTCTGTAATGATCCAGAGGACAGAAGTAGGACCAATGGCAAGGGAAAACAGATTTCAGCTCAATTCTAAGAGCTCCCTAACAATTGGAGATTCCTGAACAATAGAATGAGCTATCTCATGAATTGAGGTCACTGAAAAACTTTAAGGAAAAGCTCAACGACCACTTGTCAAAATGAGGCCGAGGGAATTTATGAATCAGGTAAGAGTAATTAGAAAACCCTTGCTCATCCACCAGAATCTAGTCAATGTTTCGGAAAAGTAATGCTATAAATTTCTTTTCATCTCCTTCATTAATTTTTCATAACTAGAAAATTATTCCCAGGAAAATTCCCTGTTCTGTCACTAACTAACTGTTTAGCTTTGGACACATTGCTTCACTCTCTAGGCCTAAGTATCTTCACCTGTAAAATTAGAGTGATGAAAAAGATGACAAACTCCATTGAATCTCTAAGTTGATGAATCTCTAAAAGGTGAATATTTGGGTTATGACTTCCATCCCTCAAGGGATAGGGGCTGTTTTCTGTTTGGAGGACAGGAATAGTTTAGTTGAAATACAAGTTGTTTCTGTCTATAGAGAAATGGGGCCTTATGTTGCTCAGTGTTGGCAAATTCCCAAGGGCAAAATGTAGGCCCTCACATGCTCAAACACACACACACACACAGAGTCTCTCTCTCTCCCCATCCTACTCCTCCTTTCCACTGCTATTCCAGGGGTGGGGGCATAAGTACCCAATATATATATAATACCAAAAGCAATTCAGTCGTACAAGACAGATCTTCAGAGGATTAAATTAATACCCTTTGCCAGTAGGAGTCACACCTCTCCAAGACAGCCTGGAGAGTGACTTCGTGCTGTCATATATTCTATAACTATTAAGGATTTAACTACTCAAGACTCTGGTTCTTGGTGTACTATTTCCATTGAATCCATGGATCCTATTTCCTCTGCCTTAGAAAATAGCCCCCAAACCAATTTCTTCTCTGAAGAGAAAGACATAAATGCCTTCCCTACATCAGAAACAAGCACTGGAGCTGGGCTTCTGATGAGACTTTTCAAAAGATGGATTATCCCTTTCATCCTGAGAAGGCATTATCAAAGGCCTTGAAAGAGGGATCTTACTGAAGGTGTCATGCAATGAAAGAAGGGTCTACCCAGGTCAGAGTTGGGGCAATGGTTGCAATTGACTCCATCTTCTCCAAGGGAACAAGGACTGTAGTTTTTCTTAGAAAATAGAGATTTTTTTTTCATCTGCTTCTTCATGATCTTGAAACTCAGAAGAAAGACCTTATCTCTAAGGCCACAAGTTTGATGAGACTGGCAATAGTATTCAATCTACACTGGACATTAAATGATTGTTGGTATTAAGACACATTCTGTAAAAGGGCCCAAGAGGCAAAGATGAATTCTGAATAATGACATTAATTCCAAAATTTGGTACAGTGCTTGGCACATAATAGGTGTTTAATAAATGTTTATTAAATTGAATGGAGTTGAATTGATTCACGGCAGGGTACTTTTGGAAATCATCAATTAGGACAAATGAGAGATTTAAGTTTTTTTGTCTTTCCTGAAAATAATATTTTAATAAAAGTCATTAATTGTGATGAGACATGACAGATTATTAATTGTGGTATAGTAACTGACTTCTACCCTAACAACAAGTCAGCCAGGAATTAGGGAGTGGGGAGGAAGGGAGAGACATGAAAAATTACATAGCTGAGTAAACAGGGAAATTTAACTCTTTGGCTACTCAAATTTCACTGGCTTTTTCTAAGAGATATTTTGATATGCAATTCTATGGAGTTTGGTCCTAATTTCCCATTTCCATATTATAGAGAGTCGTAGTAGTAAGGGGCAGAATTAAATATTTATTATGCACCTACTATAAGTAGTAGGTGGCTCTCGAGGCAGCTGGTGATTCAGTAGATAGCGCACTGGGCCTGGAGTCAGGGTAGACCTAAGTTCAATTTCAGCCTCAGATGCTCCCTAACTGGGTGACCCTGGGCAAATCACTTGACTTGTTTTTGCCTTAATCCACTGAAGAAGGAAATGGCAAACTACTCTACTGTCTTTGCCAGGAAAACCCCATGTGAGGTCACAAAAAGTCAGACAAAATTAAGTGACTGCACACCAACAACACCAACGACGACACGGGCCAGGCACTCATTTGAGACTCACAACAACCTTGTGAGGTAGGTGTTATTATGGTCCCCACTTTACAATCGAGGAAACTGAAGCGGAGAGGTTGAGTGACTTATCCAGGGTCATAAAGCTAGTCGGATTGAACTCAAATTTGAACTGACATCACTCTTACTATGGATAGGTCCCCTTATTTTTACAAGTCCAGAGCTAAGAGGTCCAATGCTATATTCAGATGAGAGATGGCCATATAGCTATGCAGCTTTAGCTCTGAGAGTCTGAACAAATGTTCTTAGGGCTCAAGAATTCAAGAATAGCAAATTACAAAGTGTAGGCATTTAACAAAAAGGATAACAAAATTGGGCATATCCACTTGGTATTCTAATATATGCATTTTTTCTTAAAAATCATCTCAGGCATAGGATATGCAAATAGTTATGTGCTCAGTAATTTGGGAGTGGAAGGGTAGGCTCCTTCAAGTATTTGAGCAGTTTCTGAAGAACAGGTTCAGTCATGCGAAGGACCTACAGGCTTTGTGCAATATTCCATATGTTGGGGTGTCTTATGTTTATGAGATAGAACCAAAAAGCCACGATGGGCAGCCTGAGGCACGTTTTACAAAAGCCAAGGCATTTATGTTTCAGTTGTGCTCCTGTAAGGAGAAGTAAGATGGTGCTGTTGAAAGAGATGCCCTCAAAGCCAGGAAGATTGGGGTTCAAGTTCCTCTTCTGACACATACTGGCTATGTGACCTTGTATCAGTCGCTTATCCTCTCAATAGTAGTGTACAAATCTCTTAAGACTATAAGTTTTCAAGGAAGATGCTGACCTCAATCGGTAAAAGGAGTTTCCTCACGTGGGAGTTCCCAATGGTCATGACATCACAGATCTGGTTCTCATCCCTAATCCTGTATTAGCCGAACATTCTTGCCAATCAACAATAATGAAAACAAATTCTACAGACATTTATTAAGCAGAAACTACATACTAGGTACTATGGTAGGCTTTGGGGATTTTCAATTCTGTTCAATTATTAAGTGCCTACTATATAGCATGCACTATTCTAAGCACTGGGGATACAAAAAGAGGCAAAAGACAGTCTCTGCCCCTGAGGAACTTACAATCATTCCTCTCCAGGCTGTCCTCTGGATTTTATGTATCATTCCCCAGAAACCTCTTGGATCTAGAAGCTCACTTCAGTCCTAGACCTAGAACCTTGGAGGCCTCTCTCCCTCTGATTGGATAGCTCCTCCCAGAACCTCCATTTAAGGAAGCCAGCCTGCCAAGACACAGCTATGTCTCATTCCTCTCTGGACTGAGCTCCAGACTTTCTCTACCACCACCATCCCACTCACCTCCCTTTTAGCTTCCTTTTATGTATTGTCTTCTACCATTAGAATGTAAGCATCTCAAGGGCAAGGAGTATCTCTCTGCTACTATTTGTTTGCCGAGCAGTTAGGCCAGCACCAACCAAAGATCAGTATGCATAGGCCTTGCTCCACTGAGCTTGCCCAGCAAGTGATCTCCTCCCTTGTTTGGTCATTCACCCTATCAGGAATTTTTTTTCAGCATGTACTCATGAGATATTATTGTTTGGGATATGTTAATATTGTTTATATTAAAATAATATATTAAATATTGCTATATAACATTTTATATTATTATTAACATACTTTTTTTTGTTATGTTCAGTTGTTTCAGTTGTGTCTGACTCCTCATGACCCAATTTGGGGTTTTCTTGGCAAAGATGGTGGAGTGGTTTGCCATTTGCTTCTCCAGCTCATTTTACTGACGAGGAAACTGAGGCAAATAAAGTTATGTGACTTGCTCAGGGTCATACAGCTAGAATGCGTCTGAGGCCGAATTTGAACTCGGGTCTTCCTGACTCCAGGTGTGGTATTCCATCCACTGTACCACCTGGCTACCCAATATATACACAGTATTGTACTAACAGTTATGTACATTATAAAATTTACACAAAAAGCAGAAATTTTAAAAGGATGAGATAAATATGAAATAACATTTGATCTTATACTCAATAGGAAGTCACTAGAGTTTATCGAATAACAAAATGACATGGTTAGAATTCCTCTTTGGTAAAATGTCCTGGTCAGCTATGGGGAAGATTGGTTGGAGAAGGGATAGACCAAACTCGGGCAGGTCATTTAGAAAACTATTATGATATTCTAGGTGAGAAGAGATGAAGGCCTGGATTAGGGGAAGCTGAAATAGGAATAGAGAAGGGAAAAGGAAGAGTCTAAAAATTATTCCAAGGTTTCAAGCCTTAGAGAGTTGTAGGATTGTGGTACCGTTAAAATTGTCAAAATGAGGAGGGAAGGGTCAGTTTAGAGGAGCAAATGATTAGTTCTATTTTAGAGCTATTGAGTTTGAAGCGCAGAGTGGCAAACTTTCACATGGAAATACCCAGCAGGTATGTGGAAACATGGACATGGATCTCTGGCCAGAGGTTCAAGTAAAGATAAATATCTGATAGTCATCTACATAAAGGTGATAATTGATAAGGACATCCGAGAATGTCCTCATCAGTTTGACAGCAGGGAAGTGGATGGAGCCACCGTCTGGGTCTAGGAAAGTGACAATTGCTCATTGACCTCAGAATATATCTGTTGTCTCAGCTTTGCCAATGAACTGGGAGGCAAGGGGTGTCCGCAAAGACTCATAAATTTGGAAAAGAAAAGGAAAGTCGGTCTGAGCAGGGAGAAGAAAGGCTTGAGGCCTTTTGACTCAGTAACCATGGGGTTCTAGGTCTTGTAGTCCTAAGTCACATAACCCAGAACCCTAAAGAAAAGAGGTCTCAGATTCAGAGTTGGAAAAGAGTTCAGAGATCACCTAGTACAGAGAAGAGGAGACAACTGAGGCCTACAGAGGTTTAAGAAGCATTCCCAAGGTCCCACAGGTGAAGTATCAGAGCCAGGGTTTGAGCTGGTTCCAATATTAAGTAGAGAAGGAAACATTTCACTATAAAAAGGAGAAATAGCCATTCTGTCTGACTAGTGAAATTGCTCCAGGAAAATCAAGAAGGACAGAAAATCTATATCAGATGTGAAAGAGAAAGAACTTCTGGGAGGGGCCAGAGGTCCTAAGAGCTTCAGAAGGGCACAGGAGGTACCTGCCAGAGGCAGATGCAGAAGGTTAACACCCTGAAGCCCTGGAGAGGAAATCTTGGTAAGCCAACTAGGAAAATCTTTCTTTGTACAAGGATTCATGGATTCACTAGTCTGTGAGACTACAGGGGAGGAAAGGGACTCTAAAATCTTAAAACCCTAGGGAGAAACTGCTATGGATTTGGGGAGGAAGGAAGTGTGTCCTATCTCTCTATATCCTTCACAACACTCAATGTACAGGTAGAACTAAGCACCATAAGCCTTTTCAATGAGTGGAGCTTTTTAACTAATGAATCTTTTTAACCAGAACACCTTTATAACTGAACCCAAATGCTAGCTAGGCATAGAGTAGGGGGCAGAACCAAATCAGGCATTTGGGGGCAAATTTAGTTGGGAGGGGAAAACTTTAGGGCAAAAACCCTAGAGAGTGGAAAGAACCCAGGATACTGCTTGGGAGTAGGGAAGGTGAGAGTGGGGGACAGAGACTATAGATTTCTCTCTGAACAGGAAGATGGCATGGATATATCCTATGAAAGGAATAACATAGGTCCCTAGGCCTGTCATCCAAGTAGGGTGTAGAAGGATAATTTACTCTAGTTGGGCACACATTATCCCTAAAGGGAAGAAGGGAGTTCCATCCTCTAGAAAGTTTAGCCCGTTTTTTGTAAAAATGCCTATGCCCTCTCTCTAACCTGTCTAGTAGGACATGAGGATAGAGAGGGAGATGGGTATCAGACTGTGGTGGCACTGGGGAATATGTGTCCTGGAAAGAAGTGTCACAGGACACTGAGGGGAGCATCCTGGAGCTAGGCAAGGGAACCTGGGAAGTCTGAGGCCAGAAAGAACTGCTTTGGATGAAAGACCAATAGTAATCTAGGAGAGGTTTCTATATGCGGTACAATGGACTCCAGAGCCTGAAGGTTCAGAAAAACAATCACTTTACTAAAAGACATACTCAATGACCCTCAGGCACAAACAACACAAAAAATAAATAAAAGCAGTCCATAAAAAGTTCCCTAGGGGTTGGGGTCACAAAAATTCTCTCCTCACACCTTAGAGTGATCTTTGCTATTAGGGCCCAGTGCTGAGTTTTAGATCAGTGCAGCAGGGAGCAAACTATACTGAGTCATAGCATCCTGGCTCTCAACAATCCTCAAACTGGAGTAGTTTCTCCAGTTCTACTGGACCGCAATAGAGAGCCATCATTCCCCTCACCCCACCCCCAAATCAGCACCCTGGAACAAAGGCCAATTTCCCTGCCCTAGATTCAGCTTTAGTAAGCATATAAACACATGCTGAGAGAAGCATTCCTAGTGCTGGGATCACAGAATCATATATTTGGAGTTAGAAGGAACCTTAGCTCCTCATCTTCTAAATCAGGAATTTGAGGTCTCAGGGTTCCCTAAGTGACTTTCTCAAGGTCGTACAGCTAACCAATCAATAAATATTTCTCAATTACCAACCATGTGACAGTCACCTTGCTAGACATTGGGAATAGAAAGGCAAAAATTGATTAGCCCCTATCCTAAAGGAGAGTATATTGTGTTGGGGGAGACAATATGTACAAATACAAGTAAATACAGAATAAATACAAAGTAAATTCAAAAGACTTTCAGAAGGAAAGCATTAGCAGTTGGGAGATCAGAGAAAGAAGCACTGTGAGGATTTGAACTCATGTCTTCTAACTTTAAATTCAGTGCTTGGAAGGGTGCAGGGATGTATAAGGGCAGATAGGTCATGACCATGAGAACTAGTTAGAGCCCCTTTTCCAATGTTTATTCATTGATGTGCCCGTCCATCAGATAAACATTTATTAAGTGTAATTCTGTAAAGAATACTCTTTGTAAGCTTAGAGTAAGAGATGAATTATAGATAGGATATGGTCTCTGCCTCCATGGTACCTACAGTCTCATGGGTGGACAATATAGACTCATATGTGACAACACCTAGTATTACATTTTAAATACTTTAAACAATACAAGAGAAGCAGGTGCCTCAGTGGATAGAGCAATGGGCCTGGAATCGGTAAGACCTGAATTTAAATCTAGCCTCAAATACTTCTTAGATGTATGACCCTGGGCAAGTCACTTAACCTCTGATTGCCTGACAAAATAGACTCACTGGATCCACCGGAGAAGGAAATGGCAAACCACACCAGTATCTTTGCCAAGAAAACTCCAAATGGGGTCATAAAGGGTTGGTCAAAACTGAAATGACAGAACTGAACTTGAGACACTTGTGATATCAACTGTTCTGTGTGATCAGAGCGGGAAAGGTCATCTCCAATGTGGGAAATCAAGAAAGCCTTCACGAAGGTCATAGAATTTCAAATGAATTGTAGAGGGGAAGGAGAGATTCAACCAGCAGAAGAAGAGAGGGATGAGTTCCAGAAATGAGGAAGAACTCAAGGAAAAGCATGAGGTAGGAACAAGTTGTGTTCAGGAGTCACTGACTGGCTAAGGGCAAGGAGTGCACAGGAGGTGGGCATGAGAAGAAGACCAACCGCTTCACCAGGAGAAAAAGTCATCCAAGGAAACCAGATCTCCTAGGGCAGAAGCAAAGGGAGATTATATTCAGCCAAACAGAGAGCTCTGAGCCAAACTCCAACTTTTTAGTATTCAGGTTCACTTAACTTCTGGCAAAATACTTTGGGGAGAGGAATAAAGGCTTCAAATGGCTTATTCAAAGGCTTCTTGAGCATCAAATGGCTCCTATGAAATAACATTTTGATCAGCGAAGTGCGACGGAATCTGAGGCAGCAGGATGTGTCAGCAATCTGAGCTGGGGATGATTGAGTGGTAAGAAGACGATGCCAAGGCAAACAGGCCCATCAGCTCCGTGTGAGATGTTTTTGCAACATAAACAGATCCCAGGGCCAAAGGGTCTCTACTTCCAGAGAGGCTGCCAAGATCCTTGTTTAGAAATACAGCTGCTTAGGAAATACAGTCAAATTGGTGGGCCTGGAGGACAATTGGCCCAATGGGAACTTCTCTGGATTTCCTCATGGGATGCTTTTGTGTCATGGCCCACCAACAGTTCAAGTACAGCCTTCTCAGACTAAGGAAACAAGAGGAACTTGGCACAAAGTGGGTGCTTTCAGAGCATAGAGAAGGTTTCCCTTCTTTCTAGGATAATCTCGGAAAGATATAGCATTTAAACTGGACTTGAAATGCAGGAAGAGGGTCTGGGGGGAGGAGAGCATTCCAGGAAGAATGTACTGCAGAAAAAAACACTGGCAAGGTAATTTAAGACCAGATCATCAAGGGTATTGAATGCCAAACTAGAATGAAGGCTTTATTTGGAAAAAAAATGAAGGTTTTGAGAGAGACTAGCATGATCATAGTTACCGCCTAAAGAAAAATTATCAAATCATCTCTTAAGAGGATTTAGAATGAAATTGAAGGAGAGAGACAGAGAGACAGAGACAGACAAACAGAGACAGAGACAGACAAACAGAGACAGAGACGGACAGAGACAGAGAGACAGAGACAGAGAGACAGAGACAGAGAGAGAGAGACAGAGAGACAGACAAACAGAGACAGAGACAGACACACCGAGAGAGACACACACACAGAGACACACACACACACAGAGACACACACACACACAGAGACACACACAGACACACAGACACACAGAGACACACAGACACACAGAGACACACAGACACACAGAGACGCACGCAGAGAGAGACGCACGCAGAGAGAGACGCACGCAGAGAGAGACGCACGCACACAGACACAGAGACACACACACACAGAGACACAGAGACAGAGACACAGAGACAGAGACACAGAGACAGAAACAGACTAGAGACAAGGAGACCAGTTAGGAGGCTTTGAGAATAATCGTGGCATGAAAATATTAAGATCACAAACTAGGGTGGAGCATTAGGAATAGAAAGGAAGGGACAGATGGAAAAGGTTATTAGCATTACCAAAAGAATAGATCTTACCGTGTCACCTATCTCTCTCCTCATCATCATCATCATCTTCCAGTGGGTCCTTTAGACCCCTAGGATTACATATAAACTCCTACTTAACACTGTTAAAAGCTCTTTATAACCCACATCCAGTCTAAGTTTATTGGACATCATTGTCCTTCACACACTCTACATTCGAGTCAACTTGGCCTTCTTGCCAATGCCTACACACCATGTTCCATATCTCATTGCATAGGCCTGGAATATACTTTCTCCTCATCCAGGCCCCATCAAATATCTAAGCTCAGCTCAAGTGCCACCCCTCCCAGAAAACCCATGCTCATTCCCTCCCTTTCCCAATGACTAGTACCCTCTTCCTGTAGATTACCTCATATTTATTTTGTATTTCATTTTCTATGCACATGTTTTACCTTCTACCTTTAAAAGCTTATAAGCTCCCTGAGGTCAGAGACTGTTTTTTTGTCTTTGTCGAGCACAGTGCCTGACACATAATGGGTATCTAATAAATGTTTGTTGAATGGCATTGAAGATTTTATTAAATCCTAATGTTACACTGGAAAAATACACATTCATAATTATAATATACATGAGGACCTATGTTCAAATCCCATCTCTGGAACTTACTATCTGCTTGATCTCAGGCAAGGTGCTCAATCTGTCTGGGTTTTTAACCAACTAAGCACTTAACTTCTCTTTTTCTTCATCTATAGCATGAAGGGGTTGGACTAAATGCCTTCAGAAGTGCCCTCTGGATCTACAATGCAAACAATTGTAGCTACAATGCTACAAGAGGAAATAAAGCATAGTAAATAGAGGGCTGGTCCTGAGTCAAAAAGAACTGGGTTCAAGACCTCCCTAAGACAGATATAATGGTCATGTTAGTTAACTTTCCAGGGTCTTAGGAAACTCTATAAAGACGTAAGACATAGATGAGTTGCCAATATGTATTCATAAAAGAATTTTCATTACAAGTGTAAATAGAATCACAAATACATGCCCTCCCCCACAAAAAAAAATAAAATAAGAAAAGTTCTCACCCATTGATTTCATTTTATAACCTTCATTTCATCATAAGATGATCAAAAATCAATCAACCCACAAGAATTTAAGCACTTACCATGTGAGGCTGTGGGCTATTTGCCCTTCATTCTCAAGAGGACCGTGATGTCAGGAAAGGGATGCCATGACATGCAAGTGAATTGGATTAAGTGAATGAGGACTGTGCAAAGTTACCAGCCTCACTCTCTCCCCCAGAGCCAGATACAGATCAAGAAAACTAGAGATGGCCCAGGATGCACTGGGGAACCTTGGCCCTTTCAAGTTAAGGGCCTTGATAGGTCTCGGGTTTACTGAGATAAAGCCTTATTCAGTGATTAAGGCTTAATAAAAAAATGAAGTAAAGAATGGCCTCTTAAAAAGTGGATCTGGCAGAGGAAGAACTTGAGGGTTGCTGGCCAAAACAGAGACAATTGCTATTTACATTCATTCTGAGCCAATCAGGGCCCAAACAATGACCAAGTAGGGCTTGGTTTAGGACCTATTATTGGCCAATCAACGAGAGCAAGAAAGATTTGGAAAGCCAGGGAGACTTGGGGTTAAGGCTGGTCTTTAAGAGAAGAGGAAAAAAAAATTTCAGGGATTAAATATTTACATTCCCTTTGGGCAGAAGGTAAGGGTGCAGAGCACAGGAAGGAAGACATCTTTGCTTGAATAAAACAAGCAAAGAATATCTACTCAAATGATCCTGCTTGAATTTGATTCACCTTCCACCCTTTCATATATTCAAAGGTGATTGCAAACACCTGTAGAGTCAACCTGAACTAAATTTAACAATTTGAGAGATCTGTCTTTCAGAGAAGATCCAACCAGAACAGAAAAGGGAACTTTTCCCCACTACACCATGGTATCTCTTATCATCCTTGAATCCTAGAAAGAATTTAGATTTCAAATAAAGGAAGATATGGTCAAGGGAAAGATCAGTCTATCTGGAAGAGAAGCAGAGAGTAAAAAGAGCAAACAGGGAGCTGGGGCCACAAAAAAGTTATGCATGCTGTCAATGCTTGTGTAGGTTATCCTGTGCATGAAACTTTAAAAATTGAAACTCAAAGAAAGGGTCATTGGAGAGGATAGAAAATGCAGTGAAAGAAAGGAAAGAGAGAATATACTAGAAGCCAAAAATTTAAGCCTCCTATTTTCTTTTTTTTTTTTCAGTTTTTTGCCCTACTTGACTGAAAAAACGGAAAAAGATGAATGAAGACAAAACTGAATCTTTAATGGCCCCTATATTAGCTCAGCTCCTTCTTCAATTAATATGAGCTAACTAGAGACATCGTTTTCAAATACAGCTTTGGATAAATCAGTTACTCACTACATAGTTGTGTCATTGTAAAATCATAATTTATAGCTCCATTTTTCACAGAAATAAGAGGCAGCCTAAATAGTGGATAGAGAGCCAGCCACAGAGTCAAGAAGACACAGATTCAAGTCCTGCCTTTAACATACACTGGCTCTGTGATCTTGGGCAACATCCTCTTCATTCCTGCCTTCAGTCTCTCTTCCTTGCCCATAATCAGTCAGTTAATAAGCATTTATTAGGCACCTACTAAGCGTCAGACACTTTGCTAAGCTCTAGGGATACAAAGAAAGACAAAAGATACTCCCTGCTCTCAAGGAGCTCAAAATCTAATGGAGGAGGAAATAGCACAAACTATGTACACATAAGTCATAGATGGGATAAATCGTCTACATCTTCACAACTCCCAAAATACTCTCCATAATGCACAAATCTAAGCGTGACATTCACCTGCCATTAGTCAAAATTCTTCACTCTAACTTTTCAGTAGGTTTTACTGTCTACCAAATAAAACACACATTTCTTAGCTTGTCATTCAAGGTCCTCTGTCATCACCTCCATCACTACTTAGTAACTTAGCCTCCGTAGCAGAAATTAGCATAGTGCTTTGATCTGGAAAGGTCAGTCCATTGGTGCTGGTAACTTGAGAGTTCCCTCCACTATGAATACACATCAGCAACTCTATTTCATAGTCTTAAATGCTCACCTGGGGCACCAGAAAGTTAACTGCCCTCCTTCATTTAAATCCAATTCATTGGTACGTCACGGCATACCTCCCTGATATCATGGTCGTCTTTGAGAACAAAGGACAGACATCAACCATAATCACACAGCTACAATGTGTTGGAGGCGAGATTTGAACCCAGTTCTTAATGATTCAAAGGATGATCCTCTATTCATCACTCCACACAATCTTTCACCTTGCATATACTTGATACCTAATGGATTTTTTATTACTTTGGATCTGATATAAGATGGAAGGAAAGAAGGAAATAATGAATGAGTGAACAAAGAAATAAGGGAAGGAAAAACTTATTAAACATCCATACTGTGTTAAACACTGTACAAATATTATCATTTGATCTTCACAATAACCCTGAGGGGTAAGTGCTATTCATTACTATTCCTATTTTGCAAAACTAAGGCAAACAGGTTAAATTACTTGCCCATGGTCACACAGCAAGGAAGTATCCGAGGTCAGATTTGAACTCAGATCTTCCTAACTCCAAGCCCAGAACTCTACCCACTGTGCTACTCACTGCCTTTCTCCAGCAGTCTGCTGGCTTTTGTTCAAAGGGAGATCTGAAGATTAAGTATGCATGGCGTAGTCCCTTTCTACTGAGGATCTTTTGTATGGCCAGACGCTGATTTAATGGACATACCTTAACCTCCCTATTTTTAAGATTTTTCAATGTTCTCTAAGCTTTATGGAATAGTACCTGCTTACTTCCCAATTATTATTATAAAAAATGTCCAAGGCCATGGTCCCTCTGCCAATCAGTTAGCATTTATTAAGAGCCTGCTATGATCTTGGCATAGTGCTAAGCACTGGGAAATGAATGTGTGGGTGTGGATTTTTATTTGGAGGAGGAAATCCATGTCTGTGATTTTATTGGTGTAAGAAACTTCTCAAGAAGAAACTCCTTCTTCTAACACGGATGGGGCACCTGTACTTCAACTTACTGTCTCCAGCTTGCCCAGGCTCCCCACAGACATAATGTACCAGAGGGCAGGACTTGGGCCCAGGTTTTCCTGACTCCCAGGACTGACATTCTATCTGCTCTGCCAGACTTTCTGAATTCTTAATAGGTCATAAATAATCATCAATCTAGGATTACTGCACATAGGTTATAGACCATTTGCTCACTTCTGAAACCTCTAAATGTGGAGATTCTCCTCTTCCTGACAGAAAACAAGTGAGTGCCTTAGTGGGAACGACAGGCTGGAGATCCGAGGACAGTCAACAAGCCTCTCAGGGAAGATGGAGAGGGGCAAAATCAATGGCTCCCTCAATCAGATGCTCCCCTTTAAGGTCTTCAAGAGCCAGTTTCTTTGAGAAATTGAATCATTTTTCTCCTGAGCCACTAACCATAAGGAGGAAAACTGTCCGCACAATTCCCCCAGAGCTAAATTGCTGGGGGATTAGATGTTTAACCCCTATAAAATTCAACCTGATTCATTAAAGAAATGTCTGGGCAAAAATAAGCAAGACTGGAGGAAAGGGGGTGGGGGGAGAGTCTTGTTGTGTTTGTCTTTTCTCACCTTAAAAGGTTTAGTGCCTTCTCAATCAAGAAAATTACAACAGAATGTATATCCAAAGTCATAGAATCACTGAATGGCCCACTTAGAACGAGCCTTAATCGATCAACCAGTACAACATTTTAAGGGTCTACTATGAGCTGAGCACTGGGCTAAGCATTAGCGACATAGAGACAAATATAAAGAGATCTCTGTCCTTAAGGATCTCACATTCCAGTGGAGAAGACATGTAAAAATACAAGGATATGTAGAATCGATGTAAATTTATTACAAGATGATTTAGGGAGGGCTGGCACTAGGAGCCGGAGGAGTCAGGAAAGGCCTTATGCAGGAGATGGTATTGAACAGAACCTTAAAGCAAACCAAGGATGTCTTAAGGCAGAGGCGAGAGGGCACATTCCACCTCAGACGCCATCCACTCCAACTGGGATTCATTTATTTCCATTCATCCACAGTCTCTTCACTCTTCCCCTCCTTCCCTTTCTTAATCCTCTTTTTCTCTGGGTACCCATGCTTCTCCTGTTAACCAATCTTTCCTGTCAAGAAGAGGAAAGCATCTGATAAATCCATCCTGTTTTAACCACATGTTAGAGACTCATGTGTCACTCCCCTCAGAAGTATTTTTATTCAAGAGGACTTTGGGGAGATGCAACTGATAGAGAAAATTTCCTGATAGGAGGAGCATTTCAGATATTCATGGAAAATATGGTTTTTTTCTACGTCATTTGGAGATGGAGAAGAGGAAACAGAGGCACTTAGAGGCTTACAATACTAATATTGCTGAATGGGACCTTAACAATCAGAGGAACATACATTTGGATCTGTTAGGGCCCTCAAAAGTCATCTGGTCCAACTATCTCATTATACAGAGGAGGAAAGTGAGACCTACAGAGTTCAGGGATTTTCCCAAGGTCACCCAAATAAGTGCCAGGATCAAGATTCAAACCCACATCTTCTGAATCCAGATCCAATATTCTTCCCACAGCATAGCCCGCCTCTTTGCTTTACAGGTGAGGAAACTGAGCCCCAGAGAAACGGAGTGATTTTTCCATGTTCAAAAAACAAGTTAATGCCCTGATCTCCTACACAGCACCCTTTCTACTATCCTGTGATGCCTCTCAAATCATACTTCCCAGGTGACCATCTACATGGAAGGCTGGTGAGCTCCTAGCTGAGTTCAGGCACCCTCCAGGCACATGATAGAAATATTTTTTTGAGACTGGCATCAGGGTCATTTTCCCTGACAAACAGGGAAGCAACAGCCTAGAAAAACGAAGTGATTTCCACAGAGGCAGAACCAAGAAGCTCCTCTACTCAGTCCTGGCTGGGTTTATTTCTTTGAAATATTCTCAATCTGTCAGCTTTATTTAATAATATGGCAAAAGAATGTCAAAACTACAGAACTCCCATTGCTCCCCCTTGTTCTTCAGCCACTGGGAAAAATATCGAGCTGTTCGGCTTTAATAGTTGAGAGACCATTCCTATATCTAGCAATAAAGAAGGTAGATGTTTGCTATGGAAATAAAATTTCCATCCAGATTCCCACACCAGATCCAACCCATGGCCTAGCTAGCCCAGGATTCTTTTGCCAACAGCAGCCTCAGGAGATAAATAATGGGGGAATGGAAGAAAGGGAAGCAAAATAAGGAGGGATCCATATGCCTATCAAGAAGATGCCAATTGGAAGGCTATGTATATTTCTGAGCTTCTCTTATTAGCCATTAAAAATGTATCCAAAACCTTTTTAAATTCATCTCAATTTCTTACAAATGCCATCATTTGAGATGAATTCCAAAGCCCACTGGGGCCATGAATATACTTTTTTGTATTTCCCCCAGATTTATCACGTTCTGCCTAGTATTTCATTGGTAAACAAATCTCCTTGTTCATCCCATTCATGCAATTCATGATTAGTAGATCTCAGACACGCCCCCTGTCCAGTGTCACATTTTAACTTGGAAGGAAGGGGTTAAATCTTTTAGTTTGTGCCCCTAAGGAAGCTTCCCTTTTAAATATCTGTATCCCACTCCAGCAAAACCGATTTGCCTCCCTTCGTACATTAGGAATAGCAGCATAGGCTAGTAGGAAAAGCTCTAGATTTAGGTTCGAAAGACTAGAGTTCAAATTCTTCCATAAGTGTAAAATGAAAATAGTTTAATTATATGTGCATAAAGTCCTTCTAGCTCAAAATCTTATAAATCTATTTTCCAGTGCTTTCAATTAATCAACTCGGAATTATTAAGGCTTACCAACTATGCCAGGCACTAGGGATATATGCAAAGAATGAAACAATCCTAACTTTCAAGGACCTTATACTCCATAAATACATATAGAGAGATTAAATATTAAATATGTACTTTCTCACATCCAGGCCTTTGTTTTTGTTCCTATACTCTCTATACCTAGAAAGCCCTCCTTATGCCCAATTAATAATAATAAAAGTTTACCTCGACTTTTGCCGTTCTTTAACGCCCAACTCAATGGTCACCTTCTCCAGGAAGCCTCCTCCTGTCCTAAATGATTTTCCTTTCCTCCGATCTCACATTGGGTCATGTACTTCTCTTATATTATTGTAGTCTATTCTGCCCCAGAGTTATTACATTTTTCAAATAATATTGCCTATTTTCATCTTTGTATCCCAAAATATTAGGCTATAAGTTCTATGAAGGTAGGGACCATGTCAATTATCTTTTTATTCCTCCCAGCCCTTAGTTCTGTGCTTTAAATGTGATTAATGGCATAATTCATTATTATTGAATGAGCGAATAAATGAATGGGAATTTTAGTAGTCAGGATTATTTAAAAAAAAAAAAACTTTTGAGGCTAGGTCTTCTTATTTCACCCAGGCTGGATGTGCATGGGACTGATCTCACTTTTGGTCATCACAGAAGCTTTAATTTGCTTTTTTTCTGCCTTGAACTAGTTCATCCTTCTTTTGTAAGCCTGGTGGGCCCCTGTGGAAGTAGGGCTCATCATGTTGGTACAGGACTCAGGCCTTACTGTAGCTCAGAACACAGAAAATCAAGTGATGCAGCAGCATCTACCTCCCCAGGATCAGAGACTACACCAAGCCCAGGATTTTAATAAGATCTTACCAGTTACTTGAAGGTTGTCCAGCATAGACTCCCACTTAAGGCAGATTATTGGTTATCTACCCTCTTCTAACACTCCTGGGGACAAGAAGCTCACTACCTCCCTAAGACTCATTGTTAGATGGTTCTAATCATTTGAAAACATCTTAGTTATATTGAGTCCAAATCTGGCAACGTGTAGCTTTCACCCATTGGCACTAGCTCTGCCCCCTGGAGCAAAGCAGAATATATCTAATTTTGTACTTTGCAGCCCTTCAAAAAATTAAAAACTTGAATTTCCACACTGTCTCCCTCCCTTTAGACCAAGGGTTCTTTGAACCCTTTGAACATTTGAAAAAATATATTTTGATAGCTATTTCAAATTGACTGATTTCCTTTGTAATCTGGTGTTTCCCTTTATGGATTTAAAAACATTATTCTGAGAAGGGGGGAGGGAGCATAGGCTTCACCACACTGCTAAAGGGTTCAGGACACATCGAAGAAGTTAAAAACCCCTGCTCGATGCTAAATATACCCGATGTCTTCAACTGTTCTTCACATAAAATAGACTTTCTATAGTTTATTATATCCTAGAGGTAGCATAGTATAATACAGAGGTTCTTAAAATGTGTTCCAGGAACCCTGAGGTCCCTTTCAAGTGGTCTGTGAGGTTAAATCTATTTTCATAATAACACTAAGATGTTTATTTTCTAATAACAGTAGATAATGATAGATATGACCCACATAAACAAAGGTTCTTTGTGGATAGGGAGGAAACCTCAATCATTTTTAAGCATGTAAAAAGGTACTGGGATCCAAAACTTTGAGAATCAATGATAATTGAGTACTGGACGCAGAATTGGGAAACCTGGGTTCAAATCTTACCTTTGGCACTTAGTAGTGTGGCTCTAGGCAGATCAATTGAGCTCTCTAAGACTCCAGATTAAACAAGAATACCTACAGTATTGACCTTTCAGGTTTGTTGTGAAGTTCGTAGGGAATCATCTATGTAAATGCACTTTACAAACTTTAAACACTATATAAATGTCAGTTGTTATTATTCAAGCACCCAGAACCACCTGAAATATTTGAGATACTAATGCACCATAGTTTTATATAAGGATAAGATATTGTTCTCTGGTTTTCTCTTCAGTAGCCCTGATGATAATATTCTAAATATCAATAGCAGCATTTTCTGCCCTACAAACTGAGAGAAGATTTCATTAGTTTTTCTCTTCAAACATACAGTTTATAGCTTCTGCTGTGGAGTTGTGCCAGCCACCCTCCCACATACCTTTCTCCTGACTCTCACCTACACACCAGGTGAGCCCAATGAAGCCAGGCATTGCTTTTATTACAAACCTTAATTTCAAGGCCTAGTACACATGATGGGGCCCTAGACAGTAAAGAAGGTTGATACTGGAGCGCAGCTATATTCTCTGAGAGTGCAGAGGACAGGACGGAGGGGCCTGCTTTCATTCAGTAACCAATAGCCCCTAGCCAGACTCTCAGTAGATGCTATGGCTATCTGTTTACCTACCTCACTCAGTTCTAAATTATTTGGTCAGAGTTTTATTTGTTTGTTGTTTATGTGTGTGTGTGTGTGTGTGTGTGTGTGTGTGGTGTGTGTTCATTAGGGAGGATTAAAATCCACAGATAGATAGAAATTGCTCTGGAAGAAAGTGAAGTTCATGAAAGAGAAGCTCTAATCTCTGGACAAATCAGCTTTATATTTAGACAAAACAAGTGGCTGCCTACATGGAAGAATCTGGTTCCCTGCCCCAAAACATGTCTCTGCAACTTACCCTTCCACCATTTTCAGAATGTTTGAAGGTTTTTGTGGTTTTTATTTTAAGCCTCCTTTTAAAATGGAACTATTGCTATGAGGGAATGACAACAGTCTGAAATAATTCTGACTATAAATAATCTGGCCTCTTCTTAGCTCTCTAAGTGACATGAGACTTTGTTATACATTAAGATTTTAGAGCAGAGATTCTTAACCTGGGGTCCATAATTTTTTTTTTAATATTGCACTATAACTGGTTTCCTTTGTAATCCTATGTTTTTAATTTTATGCATTTTAAGGCATT
Source organism: Phalanger gymnotis (assembly GCA_028646595.1). Lineage (NCBI taxonomy): Eukaryota > Metazoa > Chordata > Mammalia > Diprotodontia > Phalangeridae > Phalanger > Phalanger gymnotis. The sequence continues at coordinate 49,212,753 of CM053624.1, read as the reverse complement.
ATTCTAAGAAGGAGTACACAGGCTTCACCAGGCCCCCAAAAGGTGCCATGACACAAAAGAGGTTAAGAAGTTCTGCTTATGAGTAGCTGAGAGCAACATTTCATGGGCTTCCTAGGAGAGGCACCAGAAACCAGTCAGAGGTAGGAGGCTGCAGATTCAAGGTGATTTTGAAAGGCCACTAACAGGGAAGGTGGGAAATTATTTAAAGAACATTTTTTTCTGGCTTCCCTCTGCTTCTGACTGTCCATTCACTTCTACCATTGTTGCAACATAAAAAAAAAATAGGGGGCTTTTAAGTTTGGGTGGACCAAATAAAAATCAATGTAATTTGGGTGGTTTAAGTGATAGAATCCATTTCCATTCAGTTCAATAGGTGTATATGTTTGTGTGTGTACGTATATGTACATATTTTAAGAACACTGGTCAGTTACGAGATCTGAATTCTAGTCCTGGCTTCACTACTGACCATGACCTTGGAAAACTTACCTTCTTATCACAGGTCCTCAATTTTGTCATCTGTAAATTGAAGGGGTTAGGAATAGATGACCTCCAAAGTTCCTTTCAGTTGCAGCATTCTGTGATTTTGAGTCTAAGATGATATGGTCTTGTTGTTCAGTCATTTTCGGTCGGGTCCAACTCTTGGTGACTCCCTTGGGGATTTTCCTGGCAAAGGTACTGGAGTGGTTTGCCGTTTCTTTCTCCAGCTAGTTTTACAGGTGAGTAAACTGAGACAAACAGGATTAAGTGACTTGTCTATTGAGTGTCTGAGGCCAGATTTGAACTCAGGAAGATGAGTCGTCCTGACTTTAGCCCATCCACTGTGGTCTTTTTAATTCCTATGATTGCCTTTGGACAGGACTGTTGGAAAGGAAAGTTAACAAGCACAATGTAGATAATGGAAAAGTCAGTGACAAACAGAACAAGCAGTGATACGCAGGGTGAACATAATATTTTAAATCCCCTTTTGAACAACAAAGTCACATATCTTTGTACTTTGTGTAATTTGTGACATAAATTATTTTTATAAAAGAGGGAGAGGTAGAAAAAGGATGCTTGCTCTCTCTGCAGATGACAATAGAAGGTTTCATGAACCAAACTGAAACACTGCCGCTTTAAAAGACAACATGAGTATGCAAGCCTATGTAACTGATTGATTCACCTTTCAGAATGTACTTAATAGCTAGCATTTACTATTAGGCAGTCAACCACAGATGATGTAATACACACAGGTGTGAGTTCTCCCCCTAAGGGTCCAACTTGGAATTGCAATAGCATAGGATTCCTTTTCTAATGGAAATAGAGAGAGGCAGCTGTGGTGTGTGGTGGCCTGAGATGGGAGTCACAGGATCTTAGATTTAGAGCTGGTCAAAAAAGTCCAACTCCATATTTACAGATAAGGAAACTGAGGCACAGAAGAGATAAGCTAAGGATCACACAGCTACTATCTGAGGTAAGTTTTAACTGAGGTCTTTTAGATTTTTTTGTTTTGCTTTGTTTTTCTTTTTTCTTTTTTTTTTTACTCCAAGTTCTATTTACAAAGAGGCCTGGATTTGAACCTTGGCTTTACCTCCTACGACCTTAGGCATGTATGGCCTCAGGCAAGGCATTCCTAAGGGTTGGGAAACCAATCAAAATCAAAGACAGTCAAAGAAACCTCCCTTAATCTCACAGAACTTATAGTCCATTAGAAGCATCCAGTGTGTACAAATTGTCTCAAATTTCCCCATTTGTTAAATGCAGAGTTGGACTAAACAATTCTAAAATCCATTCCAGCTTCAGTGCTGAAGAACAAAGGATATGTTCAGGGGATATAGCTGCACTCTCTCTTGTCTCCCTCATTTGGGGGTATGGATTCTTTGAAGACAGAGAGCTTTCTTATTTGTTTTAATGTAACTCTCAATACCTTGCTTTAACACCTTGCATATGGTAGGCCAGCAAAACTGATTTTTGATGAAATAAATGAATGAACCTACAAATCTCTAGCTTCACCTAATCTATAGTTCCATAATCCATTTTCTTCAATAGATCCAGAGTCCTACTAAAGTAGGTCCTCCTTCCTATGGTGTAGTTTACACCCCAAACACGTTGTGTCAGTTGTTTTTGTGGGCCACTGTAGCCAGCAAATCCATCACTTCTCAATCTACAGGTAATGATCCCAAATCATTGCCCCCAATCATGCTCAGGCAATAGATAGCCCATCACTAAGACCATACTAGAAACCTTTCCAGCTTGTCGTATCCTGCTCCTGACAAAACTTTCACTTATACCTCTTCCATTGTAAATTCTTTGAGGTCAAGGATTGTTTTTACTTTTGTTCATATCCCGAGAAATTAGTACAGTCCCCAGGACCCAAGAATAGGAACAATACCTCTGATTTCATTGGTGTTAGTAAGAAGAAACTCACTTTGCCAACAGCCTTGAAGAGTTGCCCAAAATACTGCGTGTAGTTAAGTGACTTATCTAAGATAACAAATTAGCAAGTATGTCCAAGGTAGATGAACCCCAGTCTTTCCTGATCTGAGGCCAGTTCTGCCCCATACAATCTTTGTGTGGCATATAGTAAGAGTTTAATAAATGTTTGTTGATTCACTGACAAACAAATTTATACCAATTTATATGCATATTTATCCAGCACCGACCAGTGAGATAAACTCCATTTGATGTCATCGCGTCTAGACTGTAAGCTCTATGCAATTCATTTTGTTACATACTATACTCCTCTCCCCACCTGCACTGGCCCAGTGTTCCCAACCTTAGAAAATACTCATATACTTGTTGACAGACAATCTACTGTGTAAGAAGCAGACTAAGTTTGTTTGGGGGCACACTCAAACCTTAGGCCCTGGGGGAACACTGAATCTGAAACTGAATTAAAAAGCAACACTAATTTTTTTTTTCCTTTGTAACAAGTACAAGCAATATTTCCCCCACCACACAAGGGGCCTGCCTGTCATTATAACAGGGAGAATAGGGACCTGCCAGAAGTAGAGGTGAAGAAAGAGCATGCTTATGCCATGCACAGAAGATCCTCTAGAGATACTCCCTGGCTCCCTGCAGTCCTAGTACTGGAGTGAGTGGTGGTGGTTGATTGATCCATCAGTAACACCAGATATTAAATCAAGTCAGGAAATGGGAATAATAATGATAACTTACATTTAAAAAACACTTTAACATTTACAAAGCATTCTTCCCACAACAATCCTATATGGAGAATTAGTATGGAAATTAACTATGTGCCCTCTCGTGCAGGAAATCCTTATCTGTAGGCATTATTTTTTTCACTTTATTTCTATATGTAGCATCTGGCACATAGTAGTTACTATATTCTTGTTTGGCTGAACCACTTAGTTGTTGGTCTCTCTCCCTCCTTCCCAAATTCTCAAGTCTAGACTTCTCCACTTGTATATCTCTCTTTATAGATTGTAAGCTTCTTGAGGGCAAGAACTTGTTTTGTTTTGTCTCTGTAGTTCCAGAATCTACCATAGTGGCTTCCACAATGGCAAACCCTCGCACACTTGCTGATTGACTATCTATTTGTACATAGTAGAAGCTTAATAAATGATTATCAGACAGAATTAGATCGGTTCCTCATTTTAAAGTTATTGCCGTCCAGTCGTTTTCAGTCACGTCCTTTGTTTTATCCCCTGTATCACACCAGCTCTCTCTGGTTAGGTACGATGGGAAGGCTGCTTGGGTAGCTCTTGGATCAAACAGGCCCATACGTGCGGATTTAGGGAAAGAAAGTGTTTTATTTATGAAAGCTAGTGGAGTTTGCACTAGGGAGAGGCGAGTTAAAACTGAAAGCATTAGAGCAATGGTAGAAGCTGTGGCCTTGGTCCTAGACCTCCTACCAGCTCTGCTGCCTATTTATTGAATGATCTTTAACTCTTCTCATCTCAACTTCCTTATC
>CM053624.1:49181913-49208343 GCA_028646595.1 Phalanger gymnotis | reverse complement strand
TTCATGGTTTTCTCACATCATTCTCATTTCTCTTTCCAATTTTTCCTCTACTTCTCTAACTTGCTTTTCCAAATCCTTTGATCTCTTCCATGGCCTGGGACCAGATCATGTTTTTCTTGGAGCCTTTTGATGTAGGCTCTTTGACTTTGTTGATTTCATCTTGCTGTATGTTTTGGTCTTCTTTGTCACCAAACAAATATTCATCTGAGTGTGTTTTTGCTGCCTGGACATGTTCCCAGCCAACTTACTTGACCCTTGAGTTTTTCATTGGGGCACGACTGCTTGTAGAGTAAAGAGTACTTTGTTCCAAGCTTGAGGGGATGTGCTGTTGTTTTCAGAGCTATTTCTATACAGCCAGCTCTGCCACACCAGCACTCCTCCTTCCCCAAGAACCGCCAACCTAGACCTGACTCAGATCTTAAGCAGGCTCTGCATTCCTGCTCTGATCTGCCACTTAATTCCTCCCACCAGGTGGACCTGGGGCCACAAGCAACTGCAGCTGTAGTTCTGTAGCTGCACCATCTCCACTACCTCTGGGGCAGTGGCCCAACTGCGAACTCCTTTTACTCTGTCCCCTGCAGCTTTTTCCACTAACCGTCTCTGTTGTTTTTTGTGTTTGTGGGTTGAGAAGTATGGTAACTGCCACAGCTCACTGATTCAGGGCGCTAGGGCCCGGTCTACCCAGCTCCTGTTCTGATTGGTCCGGGCGGCCCATGCTGGGCTCTGCTCCCCTCCACTCCCAGCTCTGTGTGCAGTAGACCTCACCCAGAGACCCTCCAGGCTGTCCTGGGCTGGAGCCCTGCTTCCCTCTGCTACCTTGTGGGTTCTGCAGTTCTAGAATCTGTTCAGAGCCATTTTTTGTAGGTTTTTGGAGGTACTTGGTGGGGAGCTCATGGTAGTCCCTGCTTTCTAGCAGCCATCTGAATACATTTATTTTTTACTATTATCTTATATGTAGAGATGAAACATCATGGGGCAATGGAAAGAGAGCTGGATTTGGAGTCAGAGAACCTGGTTCCTCCATCTACTCACTATGTGACCTTAGGTAAGTCACTTAGCTCTCTGGACCTCAGTTTCCTCAACTACAAAATTAGGGGGGTTGACTAGTTAGCCGTGAAAAATCACTTCTATCTCTAAATTTGTGGTCCTAAGATCTTATAATTTACAAAATCCAACTTCATTTAAATGCATTTCTAAATTGATGGTACGTTTTTATGACTGTGCAATTTTCTTATTAATGGATTATAAGATGATAGAAAATAGCAAAATTATTATCACGGGGGCAGGACCTGTAATGTTATTTGATGTGAAAAGAGTTCCCTAATATTTGAGAAGACATCTAAATAATGAAACAAGATTTCTGGTGGTAGAATCAAGGAATTCAGGGGAAAGACAACCAGTTTTTGATGTGAGTAATCAAATCATACAAAATACTGCCACTAGTTTAGAATAGGGAGTTTTGCAAACTTCATGATATGACAGTCAAGAAAAGTTCTACTATTTGTCATTGGTGGTATTATTGCCTTTTTCTTTCTTTTTGAGTGGCAGTAGAAACTTTCATATTAGGAAGTGAATTTAGCCAAGTCATTTTAATGATGTAAAAACTACAGTTCTCCATATTATTTGAAAGTAAAAATAAATAAAAATAAATAAATAAATTTTATTTAGTATATATTTTATATAAATTTAATATACATTATATGTATATATACTTAAAATAAATAAATACAAATAAAACCTAGCCAAACAAATAAATATATTTAGTTAAAAATCCTTATTATGAGTCAAATTTTTCTATCAATATTTCTTGAGCAGTTATTTCCAAATTGAAGTCCATAAGTCCCCATAGTTTTCAGTGGTATTGGATTGTTGCAATGGTCTATGATGGCATAAGTATAAAACAGCACCAGGTATATTGTTAAAAAATTAAACAATAATAAAACATATCTTTTGTAGATTGATTAAACAATGTCTCTCACATATGGGTAACAAATATTGTTATTTTTCATATACGTGTAGGTGGTCTTCTGATTAATAAAATAAAGCTATGCTTTGACCATTTATATCTATTATGTACTGGGGATTATCACTGTACCTTTTAAACACCCCCTCATATATTTTAAATGTCAATTTTTTGTCTGTAATATTTACCATAAATATTTTCCCATCTGTCATTTTTATTTTAGTTATATTGCTTAATATCGTACATTTTAAATATATGTATATATGAGTATATATATATATAGTTGTTAACCATATAGCTTATCTCTAATACCTTTTATTTATCCTTTTCCCTTTCAAAATTGATATAAATATTTGATTTTACTTTCTTCCAAACATATATATGTATTTATATATATATGCATGTGTGTATATATTACATATACATGCACATATATGTATATGTGTATATACATATATATATATATATATTTGAGAGAGACAGAGACAGAAGCCTCTCATTCAGTTAGAATTTACTGGAATATACTGTTTATCACTCTAAATCCCATTTCAGCCAGATTGACAATATTTTTCTCCAGTTACTTGTAGTAAATATTGGATCCTTTCAACAATTTTTGCTTTCTATAGCTTTATCAGACTAAGCTTTGTATATATTTGGTTGGATATCTGGTGCATCTGTTCTAATCTCTCTTCCTCTATGTTTTCTCTTAATATCAGATAGCTTTTACAATAATCACTTTGTAGTATGTTTTAAAATGTGCAAGACCACCTTCATCAGCTTTTGTATGTCCTCGAACATTTTTGTGTACTCTTTTATTAATCTAAATTACATTATGATTTCATCTAGTTTTATAAAGAAACCCCTTGGCATTTTGGTTGATATTACATTAGACATATAAATTAATTCGTGGGGTGTTGTCATTTTTACTATAGTAATCTGGTCCATCCATAAGTATTTATTTAATATCCTTCCTATTATTTAGATCCTCCTTTACCTTGGTTATTATACTTTTATAGTTGTCCTTGTGTGAGTCTTAGGTAGGTTAATTCCCAAATATTTGTTAGCTTCTGTTGTTATTATAAAAAGCATTTATTATCTTTAAATTAGGTTTTCTTGATCTTTATCACAAGTAAATAAGAATACTGATGATTTTGTGGATTAATCTTACATACTGCAAATTTGCTGAACTCATTTATTGCTTCTTTTTTTTTTTGATTGAGATGGTTGCATTTTCTAGATTCATTATCATGTCAGCTACAAATAACTCCGTTTTGAGCTCCTTATTTCCTATGTCGATCTTTCAGCAATAGGGCATAATGGAAAGAGAAGTAGCCTCAGGCTCAAGAAGAATTAGGTTCATGTTGTTTCTGACACATCCTGGCTCTATGATCCTTGACAAGTCATTAAACTTGTTGGTGTCCTAGGAAACTCTCTAAGACTACAAGTTTCAGTATTTGTGGTGGAACACTTGAAAGAGGATAGGGGAGTCCCCTCATGGGGATTTCCCTATACCACTGAAATTACAGGTCTGGTTTAAGGAAAAAAATCCTTCCACCATCTTTTTTCTATATTATTTCAAATGTTATAGTAACCCTCCTTTTGGCACCCCTCATGGGGGCATAGAGTAAAGGAATGTGAGGGATTTGGGGATCTATCCTCCTGAATGGATTAGATTTACTCAGCATTCACGCAAGTTCCAGACCCCAAAACTAGCCCTGACCTTGATATTAAAGTGGCTGGAGGGAGAAAGGAGAAAAACTCCAGGGAAAATCATACAATCTGCAGTAAGGTCCTTTGAATGTGGATGAGGTAATGATTGCTATTGGGACAATCTGATTATGAATGATGAATTAATAATCAGGCAAAAGCAGAAGAAAATATAGCAAAACCTTCTTCCCTTCCCCTTCCCTTTCTCCAACAGGGAGCCAAATATCTTTATGGCTTATCCATTCAGCTTTCTTCCATGCTTCCATCTATCCCTGCCAAGCTGGGAGACAGAGACAACCATGACTTTAGGACTATGATCTTATCCTGAATGTCCACTTTCATCTTTACACCTTTAAATTGTGATACAAACCTGTTGGTCAACAAAATCCCCAGTTGCTTGATGTGTTTTGTTTTATTGTGCAGATATGTGGCAAAGAGAAAAAGAGGGATTTCAGGGAATTCTTGTTTTTGTTTTGACATTTAAACTGCAGGCTTGAGTCAAGAGAAGTAGGTAGGGAAGAAGGCAGGGTATTAGACTTTCATAAGCATTGTAAAAGAGCTCAAGGCCAAATATCCTCAAGATACCCCCATATTCCTTCATGTATCTGAGTGTAGAAACAGCACTGGAGAGGGAAATATAACCTCACCACTTACAGTGAGCTCTTTGACTACATATTTCTAAGCAAATTTGGAAAAGAAGCAAAATACCACTATAATAATCCCTCCAAGGATAGGAGTGGTGAGCAAGGATGCTCTGATGCATCAAATAAAAGGGATGAGTGAGAATTCTTGTTTTACATTGTACAAATAGATAATTTAAGGACAAACTACATGGCACAGACTATAAATGCAGTACATCAGAGAAAAGAGATATTAGTGTGGGCTGCAGCAGTCAGAGACAACTGTGGAGAGGAGGTCAGGGAACAGCAGGAGTAAAGAGGGAGGAGAGAAGAATGGATACAAGGTTTGTGGAGGACAGTGAGACCTGCTGCCTGAAGGAGAGAATTCATGTGGGAGTCCTCCTTTTCTTTCAGCTGTGAATAAATCTGGGACTAGAGTTTTGGTCAGAAGCATTCTGGCATCTATCCCTAGAGCAAATTAAAAGAGCCAAATATATCTCTTTAGGCATGAAGCTTAGACTCCATTGAGACTCACTCAGCCCATTGCATGTATCTGCTCTAGTTAGCTCAGGTGTTTACTGCACTACCCAGGAAGAAATATAATTCCTCTCTTGGAAATTATAATGGTAGAGTTTAGCTTCTGTGAATTCACACACAATGGCTGTCTCTTAAAGTAGAGGCAACAATGCACCATGATTATGAATAGTCTAATCTGTAGCATTAGCTTTAGATAGCAAAATTAATCCAGTGACATTCAAGCAATAACTCAGTTATCTTTTAATGGGCTGAGTAATGTGATGGTGCTGTGAACATGAATGGAGCCCTCTAATTCAACAGATGCCAAAAGATTTTTTTTTTTATAGTTCTGGGATGCACAAGTCTTCCAAATGGAGAAAATTTTAGAAGGGACCTTTCTTTTTTTTTTAAAGTTTTTCTTCTTTTTATATTTATTTATTTTTAGTCTTCAACATTCACTTTTTTTTTGGCAGGGCAATGGGGGTTAAATGACTTGCCCAAGGTCACACAGCTAGTACATGTGTCAAGCGTCTGAGGCCAGATTTGAACTCAGGTCCTCCTGACTCTAGGACTGGTGCTCTACTCACTGCGCCACCTAGCTACCCCTAGAATGGATCTTTCTAAAGATAATATGAAAGTTTATTTCACTGTAGGTTTTGTTGATTACAAAAGTCCAAAATATTCAAGAAGTCAAAGACCTTAGAGAGAACACAGCATTGAGGTGTTGAGTGGAAAGGGATAGAAATGCTAAGATGTATGATAACATGGACTTGAAGGTTTTAATAAGTTGATTTTTTTATCTGTTGGTGGTGGAAGAAGTGAACAAGAAGTTATTAAGCACCTATTATGTGCCCAATACTATGTATGCTAAGTGCTTCATAAATATTATCTCATTTGATACTCATATGAACTTTGTGAAGTTGGTGTCATTATTCTCATTTTAAAATTGAGGAAACTGAGAGAAACAAAAATTAAGTGGCTTGTCCAGGGTCATACAGCTAGTAATACAGTCCGAGGCTGGATTTGAGCTCATGCCCTCCCAGCTCTGTGCTGGGCCCTCTAACCACTGTATCACCTCACTGGTGGAGATATTAGATGGTAGTGAGCACATGACCCTGATCACTACTCACTATTATTTCATACCTTCCAAGATTTTGATTTTCTCTTCCTCTGGTCTTAAATGACTTCTGCTCTTCAACACATTTTCAATTGACTTACAGGATGTCCCACACACTCACACATATTCCCTGTATATAAGTATATGTGTATGTTCACATATGTGTGTGTGTATTTTACATATATAAAATATATAGATATATGTGTATATGTATATATATATACATATATGTGTGTATGTATACATAGAGCAGCTAGGTGGCACAGTGGATAGAGTACCAGGCCTGGAGTCGGGAATACGTGAGTTTAAATCTGGTCTCGGGCACTAGCTGGGTTACCCTGGGCAAATCACTTAACCTTGTGTGCCTCAGTTTCCTCATCCATAAAATGAGCTGCAGAAGGAAATGGCAAGCCACTCCATTATATTTGCCAAGAAAACCACAAATAGTGCCATGAAGAGCCAGGCGCAACTAAAAAATCACTGAACAATAGCCACAACAACTACACACACACACACACACACACACACACAGACACATACACACACACATGGACATGTATAGACATACACACATGGGAAGGGAAGAAAAGGAAACAGGCATTTATTAAGTGCCTACTAAGTGCCAAGCACTGTGGTAAGCACTTTACAAAGATTAACTCATTTGATCCTCACAACAGCCCTAGGTGGTAGGTAGTATTATTCTCATTTTATAGTTGTGAGAACCAAGGCAGATAGTGGTTAAGTGACTTCCCTAGGGTCACACAGATAGTGGGTATTTGGGGCTGGATTTAAACTCAGGTCTTCCTGGTTCTAGTTCTAGTTCTCTGTGCACTGCATATACGTATATACATACATACACACATGTATTTATACACATGTGGGCATTTATATAGGTATACATACACAATAGCATAAATGTTTGATCCGACCTTCAATGCTTCTACCCTAAATCCATTATATGTTTCTATAGATGTATAGAGAGTGGACTCCTGCCCTACAACCTTGCCCCATCATCAACTTGATGAAATTACAGGGCAGGTGCCTTTGTTTAGTACTTTATGTTTTTAATAAAACTATGGGGATACAAGAACAGTATCTGACCTCAAGGAGCTTATAGTCTAATGAGGGAGACATACACAAGCAATGCACAAACAAGATACACACAAGACAATTTGGAGGTAATCTCAGAAGGAAGACACTTCCATTAAGAGGGCCCAGAAGACTTCTTGCAAAGGTGAAAATTTAGCTTACTTGAAAGAAACATGCATGTATGTTTATGAAAGGAGCATATATTGTGGCCTTTCGATATAGAAATCATACACAGGCAAACAAATATTACAAAATCTCCTGGCATTTTACTCAAATGTCATAAATACTAAAAATTTATTATTTTATAGGTAATGTCTTGAAGAATAAATGACATAAACTACTTGAATTTATACAAGAGACAAATTAGGAGTTGGTGAATTGCCTTACAACAGGATTCATTCTTAGATTTCTATAATAAGATCTCTTGAGACATTTTAAATAATGACTTGATATATACACGGTTCTTCAAAGTCATAGTTTTCTTCTCTCTAAGTGTGGGTCGTATCTCCATCACCACCATCATATCCAAACAGAAAACCAAAACACAAGGCCTTAAGGTCAGCCAAGAGTAAAGTAAGATCTAGTTATAACAACACTTTGATTATAAGACATATGCATTGTCAATGAATGTAGGACTTCTTTCACATTGGAATTGAGAAGTATAGTAAGAAACCAAACTCAAAGTGCTCCAGAGCCAAAGGGGAGCTATCTCACAAGAGCCCTTGTTCAAAAGTATGGTGTTTCACAACTGATGTTGAATAGCTTATGAGTATAGCTAGCATTTGACCAATGAGTAATATCTCATATATATATGTATATGTATATATATATGTATGTATATATAATATTATACATTCATGATGTCATGCACATATATATGTATATACACATATATAATATATGATATATTATATATAATATATAATAATATATATTACATATGTAATAATATATAATATATGTAATAATATATAATTGCATATGTATACATATATGTTTCTTTACATATATCATCGCATTTGATCTTCATAACAACCAATTGAAATTGTTGTTTTTATTAACCTTACTTTGCAGAACAAGAAATTAGGCCTGGAAGAAGTCCAGAGACTTGATTGGGGTCACACAGCTATTCAATGCCTACGGTAAGATTTGAACCCAGGTCTTCCTGACTCTGAGTCCAGTGATGTATTGACTACAAAGTGCTGCCTCTTAACATTTGATCTAATGCTTGGAATTTTGTATTACCATGAATCTCAGCTGCTAAGGGGCACGATGATAGAGTAGAAGGCCTGAAATGAAGAGGATTTATCTTCCTGAGTTCAAATCTGGCCTCAGACCCTTACTACCTACCTGTATGACCCCAGGCAATTCACTTAACTGTGGTTGCTTCAGTTTCTTCATTTGTAAAATAAGCTGGAGAAGGAAATGGCAAACCAGTTCGTTATCTTTGCCATGAAAACCCCAAATAGGGTCACAAAGAGTTAGTCATGACTGAAAAATGACTAAACGACATTATCACGAATTATTGAGACTATATAGGATGGATAAGAGGGGAGCTATTTGTTTAAAAGTCACAAAGTGAATTTCCTTTCTGGAAGAAGTAAAAACTAGAAGTGGCACTATGAGTCTAAAAAGAACCCTGTAGGACCCTGGGGACGTGTGGAATCCACTGGCAAGGAAGGATAATTGTATTGAATGTTTGTGAGCTACTCTGAATCCTTAATGTGTTTTCTACATTTGTTTATGGGCTCCAGTGAGTATTTTATAGCTCGTGCATTTTCTGTGGGGTAAAATAAAGGATGTCCTGTACCAGATAATGGAATTTATTACCTTGAGTAATTACACAGGATCATGAGAATCTATTACCCATATCTGTGAAGAAATAAGCTATATTCTCCTATTTCCCTAAGTAAATTCCAAGTAGGAGCCCTATGAGCCAGAGATATTGAATTTGGGGGATGGCCCCCAAGCTTAAACCCAGTCTATGAGAACCCAGATTTTGGAAGCCTGGAGCTACAGGTTATGCATAGCTGACTCTTGTGTTGAGTACTTTGATGGATCCATCTATGATTGCATCAATAAGGTTGTTCCCTCTAACAGTACAGATTGCAACCATCCATACCTTCTCATCCTGAAGCATTCTTATCTACAGCCCATTGAGCTTCCATTATGCCCAATAATAGAGGTTAATTCAAGAGGCATAGCGTATTTAAAGTAAGGCAGTAAAGATACTGGCTGGCTTGGAAATTAGAAGACATGGGTTTGAGTATTCATTCTGCTACTAAGCAGCTATGTAACCCTGGATATGTCACTTCCCTCTCCGAGTCTCAGTTCCTCATCTGTAAAACAGGAGTTAGACTAGATGAGCTAACTCGAACTGAATGATCCTTTCCAACTCTAACAGTCTGAGAGTCTCTCTGGTTGTCCCAGGAATTTCCTCTAATAAAGAGAGCCACACCCTAGGTGTACTGAAGAAAACCAGCTGAGCTCACTGCTTCTTACTATATATTCTGAACCTAGGTCTCCAAATAAAATTAGTTGACTTGTAACTGGGAATTCTTGAACCAGAGGCACATTCATGAGGTGAGGGGGGGCAATTCTCGAAGTGAGGATGAAGGTTAGATGGAAGTAGCAGTGTCAAACTTTAGAGTAGAGTTGTGCTGGTAGAAGGTATGACGTGTCCCCAGAGCATTCTCTCCTCTGTAGAAGCCAGGATACAAGGTAGGCCCCAGGAAAAAGGAGCCATGAGGATGAAATCCTAGGAGTGATTATACCAAAGCTAAATAGGATGGTGGGAGGACTGGGTGGTGAGCCAGAGAGACAGTGGTCACCATAGAAAAGAACAAGCTCTTCTTCCTTGCCTCCCTCCTCCTGTCATGATGTCAAGGACCCTGAAGTAAAGCTCTAGTCACCTCCACCTGGCCCTGAAGAGCAGTTATCCCTTCTAAGCAGGGTCCTGTTTCCTCTGGGAGAAATAGCAATAATGCACTATTATGTAGTGTTTTAGGGTTTAAAAGTCCCTTCCTTAATAGTAATCCTGAGTGTGATATGGAACCGATATTCCTATTTTTCCAGAAGAGACCAAGAGTCTGAATGACAGGTTCACAGAGCTAAGAAAGATCAGAGACTGGATTTAAACTAGGTCTCATGACTCCAAGTTCACTCTTCTTTCCGTAGCCTCTCAAGTAGCCACTTTTAGTGAAATATAATTCAGGATGATCTATAAAATAATAATAAGTAATAAAAATAGCTAACATTTATATAGTATTTTATAAAATTCTATACATGGGCTATCTCATTTGATCCTCACAACAATCCTAGGAAACAGATGTATTTATTATTCTCATTTTGCAGCTGAGGAAACTGAAACTGTGGGAGGTTAGGTGACTTGCCCAGGGTCACTTAGCTAGTAAGTGGTGGATTTGAACTCAGGTCTTCCTGGGTTCAAAGTCCATCACACTATCCACTATGCCACCTAGCTGCCCAAAGCACTAAACATAATAAGAATAAACATAACAATAAGCCTAGAGTTCTTTAACCTTCCTCCAAGCTCCAATTCCCCGTCTCTATCTGGGTCTCCCTGCTCCCCCAACGTACATTGCAGTAAACAAGACAGGCAAATAAGGCTCAAAGAACATTAATTTGACTTCTTCCCTCCTTTGATTCCCTCCACAAACCCTGACAAAATTGGCTATGTCAAAGGGAAGAACTAGAGATGGTTACAAAAGCCTTGGGGACATTCATCATTGGGAAGTGCCCAGTTTAGTCTGTCTTGTGAGCGCTCAATAAATACTTGTCGACAGAAGGATGAGTGATAGTACAAAGCCCCCAAACAGCAGAACTCCTACCTCCTGCTCAGTACTTGTCTGAAAACCAGGAATAAATATCACAGGCTTTGCAGAAGCCTAAATATAATCTAAAAAATAAAATACACTGTTTGATGTGCAGTAGCTCTCTTCTAATCTCAAACTTGCAAGACAGGAGGAAATAACCCTAGCCAGGCTTAGAAACCCCTGATGGATGCCCTATTGTTTCAGATCCCTGAGACAGACACATTCATGCCAACCTCCAAAGGAAACACTATTTACAATCTCCCCAGTGCACTTTGAGACAGTGAGAATATTGGAAAGATTAGACCAGAAACCAGGAGACTCAGATTCTACAGCAAAGTGCCACTAACTACTATCCTCAAGGGCATATCTCTTAATCCCTCTGGGTCTTAATTTCCCCAGATATAAAATAGAGTTCTGTCTAGCCTACCTCATGGTTGTCCAGAAACAAGCTAGCTAGAAGCATAGATGGAAAAGGAAGTTTCCTGCAGAGAGTGATTTCAGGGTGCCCAAAGAAGTCTTCCTGGTCTAGGAAAAATCCTCCCACTTATGCTTAAGTCTGAAATTCCTTTAATGAGATAAAGCTATTCCTTCCACAAGTAAGAGATCAAGCTTAATATGGCAGGCGAGGGGAAGTGATGCATTACGGTCATGCTGAAGCAGAAATAACAGCGAGTGGATTTTTTTTTTCTGGGATCAGACTTTGATAGGAGGAAGGGAAAAAGGATGAGGACTATTTTGGGGATATGGAGAGGGGAGCCCTGATGGAAGAAAAAGGTACCAAAAGGGAAAGCTAGTGCCTCCTGAAGATGGCTAAGCTTGAGTTGCAAAGAGGCAATGAGATATGAACATGTAGACTATGAAAACTGGAAAGCACTACCCAGATTGCAGCAAGGTTTAAGTTGCTTGCTGGGGAAAGGGGAGAAAAGAGAGGAAACATATCTCTTCCTGTCTCAGAAAGAAGACAAGGGGCAACCAAAACAGGACATTCCAGAACAATTGTCGACTCTATTTAAGTCAAGAGATATTATATAGTAAGAATGTAACATTGGCTGGACTTGGGTTCAGAAGAGGCCTAGGTTCAAATTCAATACTTACTAGCTTTTCCTGACCAAGGACAAATCTATTAACCTATCCAGGCCTCAGTTTCTTCATTATTATGCAAATATATGTATACATGTACATATCATATAGGTATATGTATATATGTGTATGTGTGTATATATCTCCCTACAAAAAATGTGCTGATGCAAACATGCCCCCCAATTTTACTAAAATCATCTTGGAAACCCAAGATATGCAATGATTACCACACTAACAAAAACCCAGCAGATAGCAGCACTTAATCAGTAAAAACATTTAACTGGCATATTAAAGCAAACATAAGACATTTGAAGTAATTTCTATACTCATTCCCCAAATGACTGCAAACTCATTCCCGATTCTGACAAAGTAGCCTGCACAAGCAACATTCCACAAATCCAAATTGGGATATGGTCTTTTCTCCTCACCCTGTCTCCTTCTCTCTAACCATAATGAGAATAAATGTGTTGCTCAGTAATATTATCCTTGAGAAGGAAGATTATGTCAGCCACATATACAGGCCCGTGGGGAAAACAATTCCCAGAAAGACATATGTTCTGTCTGAGATATGAAGACTTTTGACAAAACTTCTGATATGGCTAGACCAAGGTGGCCTAGATCTTTTCACTGAACACCTACGTCTCCAGCCAGAGAATTTCCCTTTTTGTGTCTTCCTGGGTGTTTCCTCTCTTAGTTTCACAGGTCTAAAGAATGCTCTAATGCCTGCTAGCCATTGCAAACTCACCTTACCAGCATTCCCTCCTTCTATAGGCCAGAATTCTTCACCAGAGTCCATAAACACTCTTCATAATAGCCACTAAATCTCATGAGAAAAATAGAATACTATAAAATGTCTCCCAATGCACAATTACACCCTATGTTAAAGCATCGTGGGTAAGACAAACTCATCCCTGTTACATGAGCCACTAAGCAACGAGACCATGGATTCCTTTTAACCAAAATCCCTGTTACCAGCAACAGAGTTCAAGGGAAATATTGACATACATAGATTATTGCCATTTTGAGATAATAAAATAGAATGTAAAAATGATACAATTCATTTCAATTGGTTTATCATCAATAATCAGTAGGATATGTTACTGCCTTCAAGAACAGAACTACAGATGCTCTCATTTAGATAGAGTAGTCAAATTGACTGACATTATAATAGCACTCTCTATTTCCACAAGACCCTGCATCCCTGGCTCTTCGAGTGCTTTGAAGCACTAATTAATTCTCGTCAAGCCCCAGGAGCTTGATAATTTTATCACCAAGCATCCTCAGACTCAGAAAGGTTCAGTGACCTGCCTAGGGCCACACAGCAAGTCAGTGTCAGAGACTGAATTAGTAACTACAGCCCACAGATGCTGCCTTTGGGCTTACCTTCCTTTACTTTGATCTCCAGGATGTGAGGAAAGGACCCACTTATTCCAGACCCCGCGGAGAATGAAAGACAATTTTTTTTTTACTTTTATGCTAATATGTAAAAAACTGAAACTTATTACTACAGACATTCATAGTGGTCAAGTGATCAAATACTTAGAAGACATCTACTAGCCAGTCAATCCATTAGCAAATATTTATTTAGGATTTTATATGCCTAGCCCAGCATGGATTCAGTAAATCCCAAGACCTACCTAATAAAATCCAATATCTGCTTGCTTGCTTTTTTGTGGGGTGGGTAGGGAGGCCCAGTGGTTTTGAGATCAGATCTCTACGTCTCTCAGAGTGGAAATTCAGCTGCCACTCATAAGCCTAATCCTAATGCTTATTAGTATGAAAGCATTAACCTGCTCCATTTTTCTAGCTAGGCTGGTTTACCCCTCCTCGGGCAGCCTGGCAGCCCTCTGTTTCCAAAGGCTCATCCTTTTAGTATAGATACCTGATTGGCTTTAACCCTACTACAACTCAGAATTCCTGAACTCAAGTAGTCTACCAGCCTCAGTGTCACCCAGTAATAATGATTATAAGCATGTACCACTGACTTGCTTATGATAGCCTGACTTGACTTGTTAACTTATATCTCTCTCTTCCAGTGCAAACTCCAAAAAATTATCAAAGTGCAGATCTGACCACCTCAATCTACTATTAAGGAAACTTCAATGACTCCCTAGTACCTCTAGTATCAAATAAAACTCCACTCTTTGATTTGATGTAGTTCCTTCCCTTCAGCTTCTGAAGCAGCAAAACTGCTTCCTTGGTCTTATAACCCTCGACTTTATCTTCAGCAACTAAAGAAGTTCTGAGATTTCTTCAATTCGATTACCTTTTGACATGACCGGATCTGGCATTGCAGACAAGATGGTATCATGTTTTTGCATTGTGTTCACCCTACAATGCTAACAGCACCAAGTCTTGGCGAGAGCAAACACACATCATCCTCTGAACACATTTCTAAAAGCATCCGAGCCAGAGCAATGAGTTGCTCCACTTTAAACACAAGGAATTCTAGTACCAGCTCTATCAATTTGGCAAGATCCAGCACTGGTCTGATAATCTGCTAATTCACTGACATCATAAGGTTGCCAGTTTTTTTTCTTATGTTGGTATAAACAAAATTCACACTATCTGGATGAATTTGGGTCTTAAATACAGCAGGTAATGTAACATATTGCCAGATATTTTCCCTTTTGGGAGTACATGGAGATTAAGGAAAGTACGCAAGTCATGGTGGGCACTGGAGAGTATGAGCTATGTTCCCCCCTTCCCCCACCATGACTCTCATAAGAAAAGGAAATATTTTTCCCTCAAAGCCGCCTTAAGAATGTGAGTCATTCCACTTTGAATATTTATTCTTTAGAAATTTACAATATTGACGCAATGGATTATGGCCCAATGGATAAAACTCGTCTGTTTCTTTTTTTAAAGCTCTTCATGAGCTGGCCCAAACCAATTTTTCCAGCTTCATGTTAAATTACTCCCATTTCTAAGCTCTCAGATCCAGACAAACTGGCCTACTCTCTACACATTACCTTCCGACTCCCATTTCTGTGTCTTTGTACTGGTCATTCTCCATATCTGGAGTATTCCCTCTTCTTACCTCTTACTCATAGGGTGTATCTTTTACTTCAAGATACAGCTGAAGCCCCAATTTCATATGAAACCTTTCCTGATCCCCCAACTACTAAAGCTCTCTCCACCACTGACTGCTTTGTACTTGTATTTATTCTCTTCATATTTTTCTGTATATCAATATCCATATGTGTGTGAGAGAGAGATCGAGACAGAGACAGAGAGACAGAGAAAGAGACACAGAGACACAGAGAGACAGACAGATATACAGACAGAGACAGAGAGAACGAACGGATAGATGGATGCATGGCTATTTAGATTCTCCCAATAGAATACTAGCCCCTCAAGAGTATAGCTATTGTTTCATTCTTTCTGTTCATGTCTTTAGTGCCCCACATAGCACATAATAGGCACCTAACATTTGTTGACCGATTGATACATTAAGGTCTTCTTCCTAATGTTTCTCATTGGGACCCATTAGCTTTTGTTGGGAAAGGATTACAAGCACAGATATTATCAGAAACTAGCATCTGTCCATGGGTTTGGGGGGAGTGGGCTAATAGGAGAAGCCAAGTATCGGAATCAACAACGAAATAAAGCAAAACAGCAGACAAAGCAGTATGTTGAGCATCAGGACGTGGGAGTTAGTGAATCAAGTCCCCATGCCAAAGGAGGCTATAATTAGAGAGAGATGGGTAGTTGGAGAGGATTGTCACAGACAGAAGAGCTAGTATGAGGGTGAAAATATCAAGGGAAGAGTCAGGAGTCAGACAGACCTAGATCAATCGGGGAACAGAGAGTTCCCATAACAAAAGTTCTTCCCCACACTCAGCATGCTGTTTGATAGACTTCTTTTGTTTTTGCTAGCCACACCCCTGGAAGGCAGAGAGGACTTTAGTGCTCATCCAGCCCAAGCCCTTTGCTTTACAAATGAGTGAACTGGACCCCAAAGTGACTTGCTCAAGGTCCCACACTTCGTCATCAAGATCGTCATCACCATCACGATTATTATTATCATAACATTTACCATGTGTCAAATATTGGGCTGAGTGTTTTGCAAATATCACATTTGAGCCTTACAACAACCCTGAGAGTAGGTGCTATTACTATCCCCATTTTACAGAAAAGGAAACAGAGTTTGTGACTTGTCGATCCAGGGTCAGAGAGCTAATAAATGTCTGAGGCTGCATTTGTACTCAGTCATTTCCTGACTCCAGGTCTGGTTCTCTCTCTGCCATACCACCTAATTGCCTAACAAAACAAATGGTAGAACTGAAATTCAAAGCCAGGTCTTCTCACTCCAAATCCGGTGCTCACTATCCTATATCATGGCTGTTCCCTTTCATTTCTCATAGAGACAATGTTCCCTGGACTGATAGAAACTAGACAAACTATCATTCTCTTGCCCATGTCCTTTACTCTCCTACCTCCATGCCTTGGCTCATGTCGTACATTTCATCAGGATTGTCTGTCCCTCTTTTCCACCTGTCAAAACTCTACCCATCCTTCAAAGCCCAATTCAAATGCTACCCTCTCTATGATACTTTCAGATGCTTTCGTCCTCACAGGTAGAAATGACTTCTTCCTCTTCTAAATTCCTATTTTTATTTTCCTCTCTTATAACACTTGCCATATTTCTCTTTATGTTACTAATTATAGTTAACTATGTATAGAGGTAGCTATTTGTTCCACTTGTCATAGAGTTATTTATGTGTAACTTAGTGCATAGAGAGCCGGCCTGAAGGTCAAGTAGATCCTGAACAAAAAATTCCTCTAAAACACATTGACTATATGACCCCGGGCAACTCTCAACCTCTCAGTGCCCAAAAAACCTCCCTAAGACTATAATTTGCTATGTAGTTACCAATCTGTTCTTCATGGATGGAGAGAGTTTCCTCCCCAAGAATTTGCAATTCTTGTTTAAAAAAATCATAGTCCATCTCATCATATCCTATCTCTCTTTTTTAATAAAAAAGTCAGCATTTACATAGTACTTAATGTTTTCAGTCATATAAATATTACATTTTATCCTTATGACAACTCTGAAAGGTAAGTGTATTTTATGACCATTTTATAGAAGAGGGAACTGAGGTAAAGAAGAATTAACTGACTTGCCCACAGTGATACAGCTAGTAAGTATCTGAAATTAAATTTGAACTCAGGTCTTCTTGACTCTAGGTAGTTAGGTGGTATAGTGGCTAGAGTTCTGGGCCTGGAGTCAGGAAGACTCATCTTCATGGGTTCAAAACCAGGGTCTGACACTTAATAGCTACAGGACCCTAGGTAAGTCACTTAACAACTCATCTGTAAAATGAGCCAGAGAAGGAAATGGAAAACCATTCCAGTATCTTTGCCAAGAAAACCCCAAATGTGGTTATGAAGAGTTGGACACAACTGAAATAACTGAACAACTTCCTGACTCCAGGACCAACACTGTATCCACTGTGTTACCTAGCTGCTTAGCTTTTTATTATAAATTTATTGAGCACAGGGATTTCCATCTTACTGAACGTCATAATCCCCACACATGTGACCTTGGTTACAGTAATACTCAAACAGATCTGTCAGCTCATCAGTTTTAAAGTTCCCTCCAATAACATATCTATGCCTGCTCATCTTGTATAACTCTCATCCATGTCCTCTTCTAAATTTGCAATGTGAGATTCATCATTCACTAGAGACCTTCCTTGATTATCCCTAACATCACAAGGGCACCAATGGAACTCTCTGGCTGTCTACGTGTGTTCCCTTGCCCTCATCACATGACCAGCCCATCTTCTCTTTCTGTCATAAATTTCCTTAATGACTTTTGTTCTTGTTCCAAATCCCTCATTGGATATATATTGTAGTCTACTCACACACACCATTTGTTTTTCTATAGCCCTTTGTATAATTCTCATTTCTAATTCTTCCAAGGTAGTTACAGTCTATGTTCCACTGCTACACAATACTGGTGGAATGGTGGGAATTCTGCTTTCTTGCAAAGTACCCCCAAGACCTCCAGAGAAGGGAAAAGTCTTTGTGGGATGAAGCCTAACTTCTCTTTTACTAGTGGGGCATCATTCACTCTATTCTTTAAAAGGCTTCATTTTGCCAAAAACAACTGAACTACCGTCATCATTTCAAGGAGGGGAAAATATCCACATATTCCAGCTTAGAGACCAGGACAACCTTACCTGATAAAGAAACAGATAGAGTCACATTAATACAACCTGAATTTAAAAGAAGCCATTCCATTAAATTTTCATTGATTTGATTTGGCACTGATATGAAAGGAAACAGTAGACACGATTTTTCAAAGCTTTATAAAGGGTTCTGCAGTGATCAATTACCAGAAATGACAAAAGCTAACAGAGAATGAATTGTGGCCATCATAGACTACTCACCAACCCAACCTCACCTGGAGACAAGATTATTGTTAATAATATTCTGCATCAATTCCAGAAGCCCAGGGTTGGAAAGAATTTGGATTTACCTAAATGACTGAGCAGAAACCATTGGCCAGAAGTAAAACAACAGACTAAAGGCAAAGCTAGCCAGTATATACTGTGGAAGCCATCTAGTTTAAGGAGTCTTAACCTGGGGTCCACAGGCCCACCCACCCCACTAAGGGATCCATTAAAAGATTGCAAGGTGTCTGTGAGTTTTTTAAAATATCTGTTTTTCAATATAATTGGTTTCCTTCGAATCTTGTGCACTTTAATATATGCATTTAAAAACATTATTCTCAGAATTATTCTATAATTTTATATATGCATGTGTGTATATATATGTGTATGTACATATATATGTGCATACACACATAGATTGTGATTATATATAATGTGTTTATACATGTATATATAGATACATTCATATATACATGTATGCATATACACAAACATATATGCATATACATACATTCATATATGCATATACATTTGTATAGGCACACATATACACATACATGTGCATATACATGTGTACATATATGTATGCCTATACGTATATACATTATATACATAAACTTATACATATACATATATACACGCATACGTCTATACATGCATGCATATATACATACATACACACATACATATATGCATACGCACACACACACACACACACACACACACATATATATATATGAGACGAGAAGAAGACCTAACAACTTAGGGAATCAGGAGACGTTTCTTTTATATGGTGGCACTTGAATTGAACCTTGGAGGAATCTAAGGATTTAAATAGGTCTATGTGACAAAAGTATGTATTTCCCCTCATTCCCCTAAGAATGGCCCCGGACCTGCAGTCCTCTCCTAATGATCCTTACTGCAAGACAGATGCTGTCTTGAAGGTTTTTAGTCCCTTGCTGCTGGTATTCTAAAATTCCAAATCCCGGCTCTCGTCTTAGCAGGCCAGGTCCTTTCAGGTGACAGAACAGCTTTCTATCTAGTAATTACCCCAGCTGGGAGGCACATAGATTTTTGCTGGCCATTAATGTGTCCTTTGACAAATTACAGTGGGAGGGTTCCCTGACATCCAAACACTAGGTGCCTGACCTGAGAGGAAAGCATTTCTAAACCATTCATTTTGAAGCACCTTCTAGGAATAGATGAATGGTGATATAGCAAGGTACACACTCCCCTAGCTCTGGAGCCTCAAAGACTCTTGAAACAGAGTCATAGGAAGTAGTAGCTGAAAGTTACCTGGACTTCAGTCCTAAGCATACTCTGACCCTTTATACCCTTTCTGTAAGAGCCAGAAGGTGCAGAGAGATATACTCTGATTTGCCCTTCTGAACAAAAGGAAAATCACAAAGAACTTTGGAGTTGTCTTTTCCCTATCTAGAAATCCATTCTCCCTTTCAGAAATGCATTGTAAAATTCAGGAATTTACTCTCCTATCCAGAAAGTTAGTGATAATGAGAAAGGCACTTCCTTAAAGTACTAATGGAAAAAATTTCCAAAGATCCAGGCCCAATGGAGACTCTTTTTCCACATAGCTCTAGGATTCTCTCATTTCTTTGGGCTGTTGAGCTGTAAGAAATAAATCATTCAACTTCTTTTTTTAACTCTGGTTTCATTTGGTGACCATTCTTATTCCACAGAAACAATATGATGTAGTGAAAAGGGTTCCATAGGTAGAGACAGCAGAGACCTGGGTCTGAATCCTACTGCTGACATTCACAATGATGTGTGACTATGGGCAAGTCACAGAACCTCAGTTTTCTCATCTATAAAGTGGGAATGATAATATTTGTAGTACTTGGCAGGGATGCCATGAAGACCAAATGAGATAAAGTGTAAAGGACATTTGGATTTGAAAGCAGCTATAAAAATGCTTTCTTATAAGCAACTAGAGGTCAGGGACTATTTCATTTTTATGTTTTTAACCAGCACCTAATATGGTACCTTGGTAAAATTGAACCAAACTAAATTTGTAATATTTCTATTCTAAGCAGTTCTTGAGTGGATAATGTAAATTATTCATATGCATGTGGAGGTTGTAGTAAAAATGTATCTACAGCTAACATTTAATACTTTCTTTCCTATGCATGATGGTAATTGCCTGAGAGGCCTACATGTCCATCTCCAGGTGGTATAATTGGTTGAGTGTGCAGTCAGGCAGGAAGAAAGGAGCAGAAGGAAGGAAAGTATGGCTGAGCCCTAAAAGGAGTTTGTTACTAGTCTCTTAAACATTAATTAATCCACTTTCCAAATAGACTACCTTTTTTTTCACCTGGCATTTAAAGGCCCATCTCCATATATTCAAGTCAGATATATAGCAGAGGACGGGCCAATGAGTACAATCTTTATGAGCATGTGCATCGTTCTTTTCCAATGCAATCTCTACATGTTTCTGACTTTTTAATTGACTGCTCTCTTAGAATCCAGTTAGAATTCAGAACAGAAAATTTCCATGAGGGCAATATAGCCCTTTTCCTTGCCTGGCTGGTTTGAGTGAGGAAGACATGCTGCAAACCTCTGGGCTGAGTGAGATCTTAAGCTCTCCCTACCTCATCTAACATGGTGCCATGAATAGGGTCCTCTATTCTTCACCTCTTTGCATTTGCTCTTCATTGTTCTTAGGTGAATGAATATCAAATTGGGCTATAAGCTTATAAGCTTTGAAAGGTCAGGAAAGCAAGCCATCAAAGGCCTGGGAGCCAGAGTCCATGCCACATCCTGAGGACACCAAAGGCGAATAAGGAGAAAATTCCTAAATGAAATTCTTGACCTAGCAAGCAGTGGACAGAAGGCAGCCAAGAAAGAGTGACTATAACTCATCCATCAGCTATGCCACATGTGAAGGTGAATTTGGTGTGGCAGGCTTTGTAGAAACTGCTTTAAGATTGAACATACTCTAATCAAGGACCAAAATAATATTAGGGAAGAGTGTGCCCCAAAGTATGTGTGAGAAAATGCTTTGTAATTTCTGTTCTTATTATATTTTCTCATTAAATACCTCTTTGTGAAAATGGATTGACATTAATGGTTAAATGGTACTGGGACATTAAACACTGTTGCATAACATTGATATAAGGGAGACACTACCTATGATTAGTGATTGATACTGGGGAAACACACTACAATGGCAGCTCAAAATAAATGCATTTGAGAAGAAAAACCTCAACTCCTTAGAACCCTGCAGAGGAGATGTTCTCATCATTATGGGTCAGAGCTGTAATAAAGATCTCCAGAGTTTAGAAGGACTACAGTGGAAGTTGTAGAAGACAAATTCTAAGCTCAGTGTAGGTGATGTCCCAAAAGTGGAATGGGATCCCCCTATAAGTATTGAAATACCATACTTGAGATCTTCAGTTAAAGGCTCTACGACCATTTAATACAAATGTTGTAGAAGAAATCATTTAGTAAGCACAGGTTGGACTAAATGGTCTTTGGTGTCCTTTCTAAATCTGTTATTTTGTGAACATGAAGGTAGGGATTTCCCATGATGAAGTGTAAAACACTGAAGTGTTAAAGAACAAAGGAGCAGAGAAGAAAGAATCAAGTCAAGAAAATAGCTTTTAAGGCATTAATTACTTATTTTTTTTCAAGATGTCAAGAGGAAATTTCTACAGTTTCCATACATGAACTCTACTCACTTTTCCCTGAACACGTGGGGCCAATGTGGTACAACTGGAAAGAATAATGACTCTGGAGCCAGAAGACCTGTGCTCAGATTCCTGCATCGGCCACTTGCTAGATGCATGACCTTGGGTAAATTGCTTAACCTCTCTGGATTTCTGTTGTCCCATCTGTGAAATAAGACCACTGTACTAGATTGCCTTGAAGTTCACTTCTAGCCCTAAATTTATGATTATGTACTCGCAAGCCTTTGTTCATATTCTTTCCCCTACCTGTCTTCTTCCTTTCATGTATTTTAACCTTTCTCATCACTCAATTTCACCTCCTCCATTAATTAATTCCCTGGAAGACTTACAGGGGCAGAACTATGATGGCAGAGTAGATGAAGCTCTTGGCCAAGGTCTCCCAACACTCCTCTTCAAACAACTCTAAATTAACACCTCAAATCAAATTCTAAAGTGGCAGAACCAACAAAAAGTTAGGGCGAGACTTTCTTCTGGCCTAAGACAACTTGGGAGGTCAGAAAGAGATATCTGTGACACAGAGGTGGAGGCTGACCCAGAGCCCAAGTGGATGAAACACCAGTGGTGGAACTAGGTGGTGAAGACAGAAGGATCAGCAGCTTCAGGAGCTCTCAAGTCTGAAACAGTAAGGGGACCTGGCAACTTGTCAGAAAGAGATTAAAGAGAGAACTGCCCTGATATTCTAGAGGCAGAGAGTAAAATAGAAATTGAAAGAATCTACTGATCATCTCCTGAAGAAGACCCCAAAAAGAAAACTCCTAGGAATATTGTTGCCAAATTCCACAGCTCCCAGATCACAGAGAAAATACTGCAAGCCACCAGAAAGAAATAATTTGAGTAGTGTGGAAACACAATCAGGAAAACACAAGATCTAGCAGCTTCTACATTAAAGGAGTGAAGGGCTTGGAATACGGTATTCTGGAGGTCAATGGAGCTAGGATTAAAACCAAAAATCACCTACTCAGCAAAACTGAATATAATGCTCCAAGGCAAAATATGGATTTTCAGTAAAATAGAGGACTTTCAAGCTTTCTCAGTGAAAAGACCAGAGCTGAATAGAAAATTTGACTTTCAAATACAAGAATCAAGAGTAGCATAAAAAGGTAAACAAGAAAGGGAAATCATAAGGGACTTACTGAAGTTGAACTATTTTGTTTACATTCCTACATGGAAAGATGATGTGTGTAATTCATGAGACCTCAGTATTAGGGTAGCTGAAGGGAATATACATACATACATACATACATACATACATACATACATACATACATACTATATATATGTAAATATATACACATATATGTATATATAAGTATATGTAAAGACAGAGGGCACAGGGTGAGTTGAATATGAAGGGATGATATCTAAAAAAATAAAATTAAATTAAGGGGATGAGAGAGGAATATATTGAGAGAGGGAGAAAGGGAGAGGTAGAATGGGGGCAAATTATCTCACATAAAAGTGGCAAGAAAAAGCAATTCTGTTGGAAGGGAAGAGGGAGCAGGTGAGGGGAAATGAGTGAATCTTCCTCTCATCGGATTTGACTTGAGAAGGGAATAACATACACACTCAATTGGGTATCTTACTCCACAGGAAAGAAGGAGGAAAGGGATAAAAAGGGGGCATGATAGACAGGAGGGCAGATAGGGGGAGAAGGTAATCAAAAGCAAACACTTTCAAAAAGGGAGAGGGTCAAGAGAGAAAACTGAATAAAGCAGGACAGGATAGGAGGGAGCAAAATATAGTTAGTCTTTCACAACATGAGTATTGTGGAAGGGTTTTACATAATGATACATGCGTGGCCTATGTTGAATTGCTTGCCTTCTTAGGGAGGGTGGGTGGAGAGGGAAGAGGGGAGAGAATTTGGAATTAATATTCAAATGTTCAAAAAAATGTGTTTTTGCATGCAACTGGGAAATAAGATATACAGGTAATGTAATATAGAAATCCATCTTGCCCTACAAGAAAGTAAGGGAAAAGGTGATAGGTGGGAGTGGGGTGACAGAAGGGAGGGCTGACTGGGGAATGGGGCAATCAGAATATATGCCATCTTGGAGTGGGGAGGAGGGTAGAAATGGGGAGAAAATTTGTAATTCAAACTCTTGTGAAAATCAATGCTGAAAACTAAAAATATTAAATAATTTTAATAAAAGAAAAAAAAGAGATTAAAGAGGACCCCTGTGTGCTTGCACTAGAGGCGGGACGAGATGCCATGTGGCAATTTCATTGCCTACACCCACTTCTGGATCATAGTTCAAAGGTAGAAAGGAGTACTTTTGGTCAAGAGGGAGCCAGACTCCTGAGTAGCAGTATTACTTTTGGTCACAAGGGATCAGGAAACCTGAGTAACAGTATTGTTTCCTGTACCAAGAGAGGAGGGGCCTTGAGGAGCACTATTGATTACAATCCCAAGGGATGAGGGACCTTCCTAGGTAAAGATCAGAGTGCAGACAAGGAGAGCAATGACCATACCTCTCCCAAGATCACACCATCTTGGAAGCACTGAAAAATTCCAAGTCCCTAGAACTAGCTCTGAAAACAGCTATGTAAAAGAGTGTGAAGCTTGAGACAGTGCCCCAACTTCCCACCCCCACTTCCTGGGAACAGAGCCCAATATTAACATAAAGTTCCAAATCAAGAAATAAGGTAGAAAAAATAAGCAAACAAACAAAAAATAATCTGACTGTAAGAAGCTACTATGGTGATAGGGAACATCATGAAACAAACTCAGAAGAAGACAGTGAAGTCAAAGCAGCTACAAGCAAAGAAAAAATATAAATTGACACAAACCCAACAAGAATTATGGGAAGAAGTAAAGAATTGTTTTCAAAATCAAATAAAAGCTATAGAGGAGAAACTAGGAGAAGGAACTGAACTGAAAGCAAAGGAAGAAAATTATCAAAAGACAATTAACAGTTTGATGAAAGAAGCACAAAGAAAGATGAATAACAACTTAAAAAGTGGATTTGGCCAAATGGAAAAAGAAGTACAAAATCTCACCCCAAAAAAATTCCTTAAAAATTAGAATTGGGAAAGTAGGAGGTAATCTCCATGCAACATCTAGAAACAATAGAACAAAGTCAAAGAATGGGAAAAAATAGAAAGAATATGAAATATCTCATTGGAAAAACAACTGACCTGAAAAATAGATTGAAGAGAGGTAATTTAAGAACTGATGGACTACTTGAAAGCCATGATCAAAGAAAGAGCCTAAATATCATTTTTCAAGAAAGTTTCAAGGAAAATAGCCCCAAGATCCAAGAACCAGAAGGTAGAATAAAAAATGAAAGAATCTACTAATCACCACTTGAAAGAGATCTCAAAATTCAAACTCCCTGTAATTTTATAGCTAAATTCCAGAGTTCACAGGTCAAAGAGAAAATATTTCAAGTATCCAGAAAGAAACCATTCAAATACCATGGAGCCACAGTCAGGGTCATAAAAGATTCAGCAGCTACCACAAATCTAATCCTAAAAATGAGCATGTTGAAGAACAAATCATCAATAATTTCATTAAAATGAATGACAATGAGACATTTTAATATTTCTGAGATGTAACCAAAGCAGTATTTAGGGAAAATTTCATATCTCTAAATATGTACATCAATAAAAGAAAGAAAGAGTAGAGCAATGAATTGGGCATGCAAAAAAAAGGCTTGAAAAAGAACAAATTTTAAATCCCCAATTAAACACCAAAATGGAAATTTTGAGAATCAAAGAAGAGATTAATAAAACTGAAAGAAAAAATTGAACTAATAAATAAAACTAGGAACTAGCTTTATGAGGAAAAACAATAATATAGATAAACAATTGGTTAACTTTATTTAAAAAGAAGAAAGGAGAAAAGCAAATTACTAGTATCAAAAATGAAAAGGGTAAATATACCACCAATAAAGATGTAAATAAAACAATTACTAGGAGCTATTTTGCCCAACTACATACCTATAAAGCTGATCATCAAAGTGAAAATGGATGAATACTTACAAAAATATAAATTACTCAGAATAACAGAAGAGGAAATATGGTACTTAGATAAGCCTAGTTTAGTAAAAGAAATTGAACACGCCATAAATGAGCTCCTTAAGAAAAAATTCCCAGGACCAGATGAATTTGCAAATGAATTCTACCAAACTTTTAAGGAACAATTAATCCCAATAGTATATAAACTATTTGGAAAAGTAGGTAAAGAAAGAGTCCTACCAAATTATTCATATGACACAAATATAGTCTTGATACCTAAACCAGGAAGAGTAAAAACAGAGAAAGAAAGTCATAGTCCAGTTTCCTTAATGAGTATTGATGCAGACATTTTTATTAGTTTATTTATTTTTAGTTTTCAACATTCATTTCCATAAGTTTTAAATTTTCTTACCCCTTGTCCCTTCCCTCCCCAAGACAGCCTG
>CM053624.1:49131922-49181413 GCA_028646595.1 Phalanger gymnotis | reverse complement strand
TTGATCTCTCTGTATTCACAGGCTACTCTCGGTAACTCCCAGTTTGCCCTAACAGAGGAAGTTGCCTCCCTCCCTCCCTACGTCCATGAAAGCACAGGACTTCACCACAACAATAACAACAAAAACAAAAGTATTTTTATGTATTGAACGAATAAATTAATCACATGTTCTTTACCACTAAACCAGGCATAATAGAAGTCTACTGGACACATTTAGGGAAAGAGCAGTCTTAAGCTAACTCTAAGGAGCCTTATCTTTATGTCAGGCTGGTAATTGGAACTGTGGGGGAATTATAGGTTGGGCCACTAGGGCTTGAATCCAGGCCAAAATTCAGGGGCACTTTGTCACAAGCTCCAGCATTAGCTCCACTGTCCTGGCCCCAATCTCATTTAGTTGATTAGGTCCTGTCTCCCTCTGGCTTCCCTGCAGTTTCAGTTCCCTTAGGGAGCTAACCTGAAGGAATTTCATATGGAAAAAAAGACTGCAATGGGGCAGTAAGGAAATGCTGTTCTTCATTTCCATAGCCTTGGTTTTGCTTAGACAGCTGATTTTTTAAAGGCTCCAGGGTTTCTGACAAAGTGCATTTTGGAGTCACACTTGGCACGAACATTTTGAATGTCCAGAATTGACCTTCTGGGGAACAGGACATCATTAGAATATTTAAATTGCAGTGTGAAGCAACTCAGACAGGTACATTAGCCTGTTAAACTCCAGTTCATTAAGCAGATAATAAACCAGTTAACTTAGAAAAGAAAGCATGTTAAGATTAGCACTCTGTTAACTGGGAGTACACGTGGGGGCATATGTGTACTTTCGGAGGAATATCAGCTTCGGTTTAGAACCAGAAAAGCCCTGAAAATGAGAAAGTAGTTAATTAAGAGGCTATTTATATTAAAACTAAGCTAAGCTTCAATTTGATTACAGCATAGTAACTGGGTCAGGAGGTTGGGACAGTGCTAGAAGGCACAGGCTATGTGCCTTCCCATGTGACAGAAACTCCTTGTGTACTGCTAGACACATAAGCAAGCCCTCGAAGATGTTTGGATAATGAGGATAATAACACTTGAGAAAGGGTCCCACTAGCTCTCCATGCCATCCTTAAATGGTGCTTCTGTGGTAGAATAGATATACCTAGGTAACCTCCCAAATAAAAGGTATTACGGATAGTTCTCAGGTATTGTGGCTGCTATCCTGAGGATGGGGAATTTTTCCTATAAAGATCAAACCCTGTTTCATCTGTTATTTCACTTTTCTCTTTGTCTGTGGTCCCTTAAGAGACAACAAAAGGGCATGTAGGTGAATCCAAAAGGGATGATCTTTGGAGGAGAAATATTTCCTAAGGGAGGGTAGAAAGGAAAGTTACCAAGAAAAGTGGCAATAAGAACTGGATTTGGGGGTCTTGCTGGTGGGAGTTGTCCTGAAGGTCCTTATATCATCACATCTCTCAATTACACTCAATACACAACACCTGCGGTTTGGTGCTTGTCACCACGATGATACTTCTCAAATGTACAGCACCGACCTCACTCATCACCCAAGCCTTCATGTCGGATACCTTGTGAAAATCAATAAGGTCTGTGAGAGTTGCATGGCGGTTAGGATCCACTCCCAGGAAGCTATAAAAATCCCCTGATGCATCCACAAGAAAGTGCTTGAAGCCATGCTGCTGGCGGTAGGAGAGGGTGTAGCCCCAGATTTTCTCACTGACACGAACCAGAAATGCCCCCTCGGTCATGTTTGACAGAAGGTCTTCTGCATCCTCTCGGCTAATGATCCCTACAAGAAACGAGATCGCAGTCAGCAACTACAATCAATAAGTACTGAATCTCTACTGTACAGACTGCTAAAGAGAACTACAGTGAGAGCCTAAGTTTAGCCTCACTACCTTGGCCAAATGAGGTGGGGGCAAGGATGGTCTGAATTAGAGGATATTTTCTAAAGAGGCAATTGCATTACTCTTAATTACACACAATAACTTGACTTGGACTAATAAAGTTTTGCTTTTCTCTAAAGAGACCTTTAGAGGAATTGTTCTAATGAGCACATCCAAATGATTTGTAATTATTGGGTCAATTATCAATTTACAAGCAGGTACCTGAATATTCTGTTTTCTTAAGTAATAAAATCACTCCCAAGCAATTTTCTGTACCCTGTTAAGATCATAAATGCAGAGCTTCAAGGAACTTAAAAGGCCAGCTAGTCAGGTTAATATGAGGAAACTGAGATCCAGTTTATGTGATTTCCCAAAGTCATCTAGGCAGCAAGTGCCAAAGGTGAGATTTTGAACTCACAGTCCTCTAACTACGTAGACAAGGCTCTTCTCACTGTACCCTATTAATGCGCTTAATAAATATTTTCTTCATACATAAGTAAAAGTAAACTTCGATATTCTCAAAAAATACACACACACATATGTGACACGTACAAATTGATATATATATGTATGAATGTATGTATATGTATGTATGCATGTATATAAAGTAGTACAGTTCCTACTAAAATGTTTACACCGTAGAAAACCGGCACATCCTTTACTTCCTTACAGGACAATGTAAAAACTCAGAAAGGCCTTTTGGGAGCAACCTTATGGTTGGGTATTAACTCTTCAGGTTTCATTACCCACCTTGGAAACTAAGGTAAAAATGTTTATTCGTGCTTTCTCTGTCAACTAGACATGATATAATTATTTCCTGTTGGGGCTGCTACAGAACGGACTCCACATTGAATGAGAGAGTGAACCAAATGACCTACAATCATAAAATCCCAGATCTGGAAAGGACTTAAGAGGTCATTTATTTCAAACTGCACCTGAAGCATGCTCTCCTCTAAAGTCCCTTCCAAAGCTAAAGTTCTGATTCCAAAATATCTCTTATATATTCTCTCTGGCATTCCCTTATCCCTAGTGTGTCCTTAAGGTACGCCCTAGGGCAAAGTAATGAAATCTGAGTAGCTGGAAAAAAATCCTGTCATTCATTGTTTCCACTGGGTATTCTAATGTCATGATGACTAGCCCCCAGAGAAGGGTTCTAGTAGGAATGTTCTGGTTGTTGGAGTAGAATAATTTCTAGGTCAGGGTCACTAAATTGTGATTGATAAGAGTTTTTCTGGCAGAAAGGTATAGGAAATGGGAAGTTAAATGCATTTTCCTCCATCCCTGGGTAATATTTAGATAGAAATAAAAAAGGTGGGATTTTAATACCAAACCTTCCTGAAGACAAGATTATAGTGAACTCATGCCTCAGACAAAAAAAATTAAACAATTATCATATTAGAATTCTCAACTCTCTGGTATAACTATAGTGACATTCCTACAGAAATCTTTCCAAATTTTTACTTGGCTGCTCTAATTCGTTTTCAAAAACATCCTCACATATTCCCTTCATTATTTCTCAGCTACTCTATCTTATTCTCCTTTCCTTCTCTCTTCTATTTTTTCTCTCCATTAAATGCTTCATCTTTTTCTTTCTATCTCTCCTTTCATGATTGTTAACTATCCATATGACATACCAGTGTTCCTGCTAGCTGATTACTAGTAAAGACAGATGTAGCCATTATAGGCATCCTCTCATGGACTATGGTCTAAACAAACACTGAGGGTCTAGTTGAAACTCAATTAATTCTATCACAAATAAAGGGATCTTCTAGTTCCTGGGTGTAGCATCTGCTGCTACTAGCTAGCTGGTTAACTGTGGTCAAATCACTACCTCTCTAGGCTTTAGTTCATCTATAAATAGAAATAATAATCCCTTGTACTACATCAAAGTATCAAGTGGGGTAATAGATATAATGATGGATGATAGACACAGATGATGATGGATGGATAGACAGAGAGACAGACAGACAGACAGACAGATAGATAGACAGACAGACAGACAGACAGACAGACAGACAGACAGACAGACAGCTAGATAGATAGATAGATAGATAGATAGATAGATAGATAGATAGATAGATAGATAGATAGATAGACAGACAGACAGAGATGGGGATAATTTGCCAAGAACTGAATTCAGAGAAGGAGATTATGCCCTTTTGGGAATCTGGAAAGGCTTCATAGAAAAGGAAGTCAACTGGTCTTGATAGTTAGATAAGATTTTGACTGACAGAGATGTTTTCTCCCTCTATACAAGATCACAAACAGAGAGAGGAAGTATATGCCAAAATACCCTGAGGAAAGATCAATGAGGCCCAGTAAGCCTGAGAGAAGTAGAAAAGGACTCAAATCACATATTAACAAATCACTGGCTGGGCCCTTTGGCTTGAATGAGACCACATAATTAGATTCTCATGCAGCATAGTAAGTTCTCAAATCAAAACAATTTGTTCTGGCAACCATGCAGCCCCTAACTAGCCCAGAGGTTGAATAGAAACATTTGAATATAGCCATAGCCCAATTTCCCACTACACTCTTGTCCATCTCTTGCGGTGACTACTGCTCATCCTTTCTAGTGACAAAATACTAAAGTCCTGCTTCTTAAAAGGCCTCAAAAGGGCCAGATATCACATCTAGGCAATCTCACTCACAGTTATAGACAGATGAATAGTAAAAGTAATCAATAAAAGGCTAAAAAGACCCCCTTTTAGCATCATGACCAGACCAACTAGCAAAAGTGGATTTCCACCAGCCTCCAGAACAAGCCAGGTAAGTGTCCCACTTCTGGACCCACTGGTTAGATAAGAAGGATATAGCATGATGTGGTAGAAAAGAGGACTGAATGGAGGGTTAAGAAGACTGACACTTTTGTCCTATCTTCTTTAACTATGACATGATAAGTCATTTTACAGCTCTAGGCCAAGGATTCTTGACAAGGAATGGAAGTCTGATGAATTCTAAGGACTCTTCAGAACAGCTTTTTTTTTTAATACAGAAAATAAAATACATAAGATTACAAAGAAAATCAATTACATTGAAATATAATTATCATTAAAAATCCCAGGTTAAGAATTTCTGTTCTAGATCTTGGTTTCCTCACCCAGTAAATGAGGGGGAGTATCCTTTTCAACTTTAAAAATTTGTGATTCTATGAAATGGCACATAGTCCTTGGAGATAAGCTCTTTTCATTTCATTTCTCTCTACCTAATGATCCCCTAATAAATCACCAGCCAGCTGGTTTCTTCACCTATGCTAACCCAAAGCCATTAACAACTTCTAAGAACCTCTTTTCTTCCTGTGTTTGTTTGTTTGTTTTATTCTTTCTATGTCTAAATCTTCAGTGGTTGGTAATTAAAGCAATGAAAACTTTTTTTTTCCACCCTTTCAAAACACTGTGTAATTCTCATGACGGCTAAAAGAGAGAGAGAGAGGGAGATTGCTCACCCCTGAGACTGCTGAGGAGAAATAAACAACATCTGTGGAAACACTGCTTGAACATTTGAAAATTGTTTGAACTCAAGTCAGGAAACTTTGCTCTCACCCCAAGGCTCTGCTAAGAGGTTTAGAATCCTGGGCCCTTTGATTGCTGGTGGTTCGGGTATTAATTGGAATTACTATCTGCAAACAGAATTTCAAAGCCTGTTCTCTCCACCCCCTAGACAATTCCTACTAATCTCTTAAAGGTATTTCCAAGAAGAGCTAGAGGAGGAGGAAACTGGGAGTTTCAGGACTGTAATCCTTTCAAAGAGGCTCTCTCTGTGAGGCAGTGAGACCACTTCACAATAACCACCATATCAATGGGGTGTCAGGGAAACTCTGTATGGACTCATTTCAGTCTACCCAGACCAAGTTATACTCAAGGTCAGGACTACCAGGATGGTTCCATATACAAGACTATGCAAGAGACATACATATTTGAAAAGGCATCTGTGACTTGCCAAAGAGTAAAAAGATAGAGCCCGGAAAAATAGAAGGCAGCGTGGGATAGTGGAAATAGAAGTTTTGTCTTCTTTTGTTTTTTCAGTTAGAAGGCCTACATTCGAGGCCCGACAGTTAACTACATGAGCAAGTCACTGAAACTCTCTGATTGAACCTCAGTTTCTTTATTTGTAAAACAGAGGTAGCAGGATTTTTTCTATCTCACAGAGTTGTGAGAAAAGAGCTTTGGGGACCCTTAAATGCTCTATAGTTCTGAGCTTAGAGATCAAACAGGTAGCCACTGGCTCTCTGAAGGCAATACATGGACGTTTCTCCCCATCCTGTGTCTAGACAATTCTTTTGTGAAGAAAAAAAAGAAAAAGATCAAGTTTTAGTGGCCTATAAATGCCATATAAGTTAACAATATGGTTCTGAAAACAAACAAAGAAGGCAGTATAATCTTAGACTGCATTGAAATATAGGATGTTCAAAATGAAGGATGTAATAGTTTGATTGTATTCTGTCCTGATTTGATATTGACTGTACTTGAATTTGGGCATTGCATTTTAAGGAAGCCATTAACAAGCTGGAGAGATTCCAGTGGAGAAATAGTAGGACAGTGAGAAGACTAGAGAACATGCCATACAAGAGTTGGGGAAGAAAGGAAGGATGTTTAATGAGGAGAAGATTTGGTAGGAGGACAGAGTAGTTCTCTTTAAGTATTTGGAGGGTTGTCTAAAATGTGCCTGTAATACAGACTTACAATGCTTGGCAGAAATGGTAGAATAAGGGACAGTATATAGAAGGTGTGGAGAGAAAGATTTTGGTTCAATGTATGAAAAAATCCAAATAAATGTCATTCTGACATGTAACCTATACCTGCACATGAGATTTCTCATTTGAGGGATTGATTATTCAATGTTCTATCCCTGCATAAGGGGTGGAGTTGGCTAGAACTTGGGAGAAGAAAGACTCTGATCTTCTGGTTTCCATTTTCAAGAAAGAAGACACACAGTTCCATAAGCTGACATGATTAAAGCAGCTCCTTTACATGTTGGCTTCTTCCCAGAGTCTTTCTTTTCCTTCAGGGATTTGGAGAGTCTAGAACTATGTTTTTTTTTTTTCTTTCTCAAAGCCAGAAGTCAAAGGATTAGGATCTTTCTTCTCTCAAACTTTTTTTTTTTGGTCAACTCCACCCCTTACGTGGGCATGTAATATTGAATAATCAGTCTCCGTCAAAGAGGAGAGTCCCATGCAAATGGACTTTGAGGTACAGGTTGTAAGTGTAATGGTCTACTTCCAAATGGGAAGTTCTGCTTCAGTGAAGATCTTCAGGTTGGGACTGAATTAACACTTTCCTGGGATATTATGGAAGAGATTACTATTTAAGTGCCAGATACTCTCAGAATTCCATTCAGCTCTATAATTCTTTGATAGAACATGAGCGATTTCACTATCATATTATATATATATATGATAGATAGATAGATAGATAGATAGATAGATAGATAGATAGATAGATAGATAGATAGATAGATAGATGTAGAGAGAGAGAGAGTAGGGATTATATGTGGGGCAGAGGAGGAAGAAAAAATAAATTGTTCTGTGATCTACCCATACCAAGAAGTAGAAAGATGTTATATATAGCCCAGTCATCTCTATTCCATTTACTGTAGAAGCAAACAGCATGGTCCAGACTCCATAGTATAAAGAAGTGACAGCATCATCAAAGCATCTACCATTATCCACTACTGTGCTGACTTGATCCTCAAAGGTCTAACTTTCAGAAGAATTGGCAAGTAGACCAAGTCTTACCTTGACTTCCTCCTACCTTCCTTCTCTTATTCTGAGTTTCTATATCACCATCCTTTCATCCTCCTACGGTATTTATGCTAGGTTCTATGGTATGTCAGACCATAAATTAATCCATCAACTAGGTTCT
Organism: Phalanger gymnotis; assembly: GCA_028646595.1. NCBI lineage: Eukaryota > Metazoa > Chordata > Mammalia > Diprotodontia > Phalangeridae > Phalanger > Phalanger gymnotis. The sequence goes on along the minus strand of CM053624.1, from coordinate 49,173,679 downwards.
TAATTGATAAAACTTGACAGCAATAGATTGGGGTTATTTTCAAAGGTAAGTTAAATATCTTTAAGACCAAAAGTCTGTAATTCCCAGAGGAATAAATCTCTAATGGTGGAATTTCAAACACAGAGGCGAATAAAAAAGGGGAACTGGTGTTGTAGGGCAATTTCCTAACTTGGGCTATGCTATAGAGCAGTAAAATATCTAAATTTTCTGTCTTTAGGGATCTTGACAACCTCTGTGACAATTTGGTCATTTATTTTCAGGGTTTGACACCCTTAACTATTTTATCTTCCCATTGATTTAGGATATACCCACGGCTAGGAACAGATGAAAAGGAGAGATCTAAGAGTGTAAGGAACTAGACACAGTGAGTAGGAAGCAAAGAAGGATGAATGAGTTTTTAAGTTTACAGGTTTTAAGAAGAGCCTTTGGTGGTAGTGAAAATTTTGTGTGCTAGTTAAAACATTCTGTGGAAAGGTAGTTGGGAAATACAGAAGGGATCCATGCTTTCGGTAAGAGGTGTACTAGATGACACTTAAGACACCTCATTTTCAATTCTGATATATGATTATTCTGTGGTTTTAGAATACTGGTGACAGAGGAGCTGCTTGGTGCCTACTAAATCATCTTTTGTAAGCCAATGCTTACGCTGCCTATGCTTAATGCTGTTAATGGCAATGCAGTAAATGTTAAATTTAATTTGGGTAAGTACCTTAGCTGAAGGAAAGGCAGAGTCTTTGCCTTACATTGAGAAAGAGAGAGACTGAGAAACAGACAGAGAGACAGGCAGAGAGACAGACAGACAGACGGAGACAGAGACAGACAGAGAGACAGAGAGAACATACAAAAGAATGTGGTATGGTTTTGTCCTTCATTTTCAAAGAAGACCATGACATCAGGAAGATGATGCCATGAGGAAGGGCTGAGTAATGCCAAAGTGAAGGGCCTAGAAACAGTGTTGTATGAGAAAGAGCAACGATCCAGTTCTGGTCTTTTGCCTCAGAGAACAATATCAGTTTGTGGGGATTCTAAATGCCCTTGAAATCATCCAAGAGACCTTTTGTTTGGCTTCAGGGTCTTCACCTATCCTGGCTTGTTAAACCTTCAAATGATCCCTCAATCTCAGCTTGAATCAGCTAACCTCAGAACTTCTTGGACACTGAGTCTGCCAGATCCACAAACATGCTGCATTATACTCCTTAATTAATTGGCCCCAAGTTCTGCCTTTAATACATACAGGCCGTGACATCCTGAGCAAGTCCCTTAGACTCTTAATACTTTAGGCAACTCTCTATGACTATCAGTCACAAAGAAACTACCAAACTCCATTGGGAAGGAGAGTTTTCTCATCCGGGAGATGTCTATGTTAATGAAATCATAGGTCTGCTTTTTAATACTTCAATGTCTACTTCATGGAGTTGTTGTGAAGCTCATATGATATGATGTTTGTAAAATTATAGTTCTAGTCCCTATCTCTTTCTTCTGCCATTGCTACTTGACACTAATAGAGTATCTCCTCCCACTTTGCTTGTTTATTTCTGTCTGCCACATGCTTCAAATGATAACAGATTTTCTAAGGTTTATTTATAAGAAAAAATAAAATATATAGAATTCAGAAATAATATGCCAAGATGAGAACATTAGAAGTGTGTATAACAAAACAAAAAGAAGCTCAGAAAAAGCATAAAACATAACAATTTGTTACTAGGCTGTTAAAATTAATATTCACTTTATTAACAAATACTGTGTAATGAATGTTCATAGCTTCATATACCATCTCAATTTTACTACCCTTTATTTGTGATTGTTAAGCTTATAATAATTTTATTTTTAAGTGTGTAAAAAACCTACATGGTTGTTTCAACATAAATAAGATTATAAATATAATAAACCATGTCAAAATTAAAAATAAAACATTATTATATAAGGTGCTAAAAAGGCTTTTAACAAAATCCAAACTCATTTGTATTAAAAACTCTAGAAATTATAAAAGCAAATGGTCCTTTTGTTAATAAAGTAAATAATACTTATCTAAATCCAAAAGTAGATATGATATATGTATATATATGCATATATAAAACATATATACATACACATACACGTACACATACACATACACATACACATACACATACACATTGGACATTATCCAGTCCATATATATAATGTGAGAGGCCTTTTCAATAAATTCAGAGGTAAAAAGATACTTTGCTTTATACCACTACTATTTAACAGAGTATTGAAAATAGCAGTAAGACAAAGAAACAGACACATTAAGCATAGGCAAAGAGGAAACTAAATATTTTCTTTTTTATAGATAATGTAATAGTATACTTGGAGAACCCAAAGGAGTCAACTAAAACTGATGAAAATAATTCATAATTTCAGCAAATTACAGGATATAAGATAATTCTACATAAATTATCAGCATTCTGTATTTAAACATCAAAACCCAGCAGGAAGAGATTGAAAGAAAAATTCTACTCAAAATAACAGAAGCTATAAAACTTGGGGGAATCTACCAAGATTCACCCAGGGAGTATACGAATTTAACTATAAAACATTCCATGGAAATAAAGGCCTAAATAATTGGAGAAATATTAATTACTCATTGGGAGGTCTAGCCAGTATAATTTAATGACAATGCTACCTAAATTAATTTATTTATTCGGTCCTATGCCAATCAATCTTCCAAAAGAATGTTTTTATAGAGCTAGAAAAAAATGGCAAATATTCAAGAGTCTCAAGCTGAATAGTGAAAAAAGGGTAGGGAGAAAAGGATTCTGTCAGTTCCAGATCTCATACTGTACTACAATGCAGTAATCATTAAGATGATTTGTTACTGTTCAGAAAGAGAGAAAGGTCAATCAATGGAACAAATTAGGTACACGACATACAGAAGCCAGCAAAGAATAGTACTGTGTTTACTAAACACAAAGACCCCAGTTATTGAAGAAAAGACTCACTATTTGACAAAAAATGCTGGGAAAACTGGATAGCAATCTATTATACATTGGGCTTAAACCAACACCTTACGCTATATATCAAGACAAATTCCAAATGGATTTGCTGTTGGTAAGTCATCATTATTCAGTCATGTTCCACTCTTTGTGACCCATTTGGGATTTTCTCAGCAAAGATACTAAAGTTATTTGCTATTTCCTTCTTTAGCTCATTTTATAGATGGGGAAACTGGGGCAAACAAGGTAAAGTGACTTGTCCAGGGTCGAACAGCTTAGTAAGTGTCTAAGGCCAGATTTGAACCCAGGAGGATGAATGTTCCTGACTACAGATCCGGCACGCTATCCACTCTGCCACCAAGCTGCCCCTCCAAATTGATAATATACTTATATCATAAACAAATTGAAGAAGAAAAGAAGAAATTATATTTTGGATCTGTGGATATGGGAAGAGTTCATGACCAATAAGTGACAGAGGGGATCACACAAGATAAAATGGATATTTGAAAAATCATTTGTTTCCTTGTTTTCAAAACGAATCTCATGTAAAAATTAGAAGAGAAACAGGTAATTAGGAAACAGCTAATTGAGAAAAAAATCTATAAGTTACTCTGATAAAGGTTTCATTTCTAAGATACAGCATGAACTGGTTCTAATTTATAAGACTAAGAACCATTTCCCCAAATGGCCAAAAGACATGAACAAGAAGTTTTTAGAAGAAGAATTCAAACTATCAATAGTGCTATGAAAAAATTGCTCTAAATTGGTGATAATTAGAGGAATTTAAGTTAAAGCAACCTTGAGATTCCAGTTCATAACCATCAGGCTTTTGTTTTGTTTTTGTTTTCAATCTTTATCTGAAAATAAAATTTGATTAAGAAAAAAAGTTTGGGGGTGGTGAGCATTGAGTCTTGGGAAGGTGTATATGTGCTGTTACAGTATTGTTTACTTATATTCCCCCTGGCAAATGGGGATAAAACTAAGTGGAGAGGGTAGAGGGAGTGCGGAAAGTGATCCCAAAGGGTGGTAGCCTAAGTAGGCAAACACAGTATTTAGCTCCCACCTTTTTGCTCTTCAGATCGTTGTCTTAGATCAGATTGGTAAAGATGATAAAAGAGAAAAATGACAAATGTCAGAGGGGCCATGGAAAAATGGGCACTTAAAGTACTTTAAGTTCAATGGCATCAAACTCAAATAGAAATGCATTCCTAGGAGCTGCATATTGACTTAGCATTGACAAAATAGCATTATCTGTGTAATATTGTATTTTTATTTGTTTTGTTAAACGTTTCCCAATTACATTATAATCTGATTCTAGTTCCACTCAGGAGTTTTGCAGAGCACTCAAGCAAGTTTGACCCCTCTGCTGTAGTGTATGTTTGTGGAGCTGTGCTGATTATAATTGCCTGATCTGCAAGTAAAAACATTGAGGCAGAGCTCTGAACCAATGTCACTTTCAATGTTAAAGAGTTGATGGCCCCCTCTAATGAAGTGGACCTCAGATCTTCCTCATGATCTGAGATATCCAAGTCCATAGGACTTCGTTTTATAGTTTGATACCCAAATATACAAAAGAGGCATGGTAAAATACAGAATCTCATTGGTTGATAGACCTTGCTCTCGAGGGCCAAAAATGATATATCAGCAGGGGTGATCACAGGTTGGGTGAATTACAGGGCATCTCCACTGACTGAGTAATCATAAGATAGTCATCTACTCATATCAGACAAGAGAGAGTGTTCTAGAGGTATACAAATAAGTTGGAGAACTTTCCAAAGAATCAAGGCATCTCACCCATGGGGCATTTGGACATGGAATTTGAATAAAACAGGATGAAGGCATCTTTGTCAGCATTCTTATGGTTGCACAAGTGAGCTTCATAAGTGATAAAGAAGTAATAAACATTACACTGAAGTTTGAGGCCCATCATCAAGACCTACTATGAGACTCAATCTTATCTAATTATTCCTATATGATACACCGGGGCTGTCCAACCTTAGGTTTTTATTGAAACAATAGACAATATATTTTGATGTGCCATTTTAGCGAGAGCTCTGAGGTAGCTCAGCTTCCTTTACTACAGCATTTATGTAAATTTCCATGCTTGCAGGAGGGCCCCATAAATCACACTGCAGGCTGCATGAGGCCCATGGGCCATATTTTGGACAGCCCTGTGACACATGAAAAATATCAAACTTATCAATACTGATTGGAATAGACTAGGGTCCAAATGAATCATTTCTCACAGAGCTGTGCAATTGTTCCAGCTATTCTCAAAAGTGATTTGGAAGAATGCCCAAAATGTCTATACCTTTTGACTACCTACACTACTAGAATTATACCCCAGAGAAATCAAAGAAACAGGGAAAAAATCTATATGTGCAAAATATTTATAGAAACTTTTTTCTTAGTTTAGTAGATAAAAATTTAAAACTAAAGAGGTGTCCTATTGGGAAATGGATAAAGAAGTTACGGTATACAAATCTAATGGAATATTATTATGCCATAGCAAATGATCAAAGGGACAATTTGCAGCAGAGACTGGAAAGACCTTCGTGAACTTCATGAACTTGGCAGAACCAAGTGAGCAGAATGAGAAGAATAACGTGCAATGATGATAACATTATAGAAAAACACAATCTTAAGACTTTAGAACTCTGAGCAACAAAATGACAGAGTCCAAAAAAATGAAAATGAAAAAAGTCACTCATCTCCTGGCAGGTGATGGACTTAAGAAATAGGAAGAAATATACTTCTTAGTACATGCTCAACACAGGAATTATTTTTTTTTTTTGCAGAGCCAAGTAGCTATTTATTGAGGGAGTTATTTTTGTGGGTTTTGTGTTTATATTTGTTTTTGTTTTTCTTAATGTAGGTAGGGTATTAGAGGAAGAGACTGACTTTTTTTAAAGCCTTGCTACTTGAAAAATAAAATAATAAACAAGAAAGAGGGAGAAAGAAAAAAAGAGAAGAAGGAAGGAAGGAGGGGAGGAAGAGAGGAAGGAAGGAAGGAATTAGATGGACTAGACGCTTTCTAACATTTCTACCCAAGACTTTGGCTGAAGTTTCCAATTCAAAATTTGATTGATTACTTTTTTATGTAACCTCAGTCCCAAAGCACATTGGAATTGGACTCTATCCTCATTGGTGAAGATTAATGCCTTTTGCCTGCCTCACTCTTGCCAGTTCCTCCCTGCCCCTGAGGCAAGTGAGGAGCATTAATGTCCACCAATGAGGAGGGAGTCCCATACCAATGGGACTATATTTAGGTGGGGAATCCCATGTTACCACAGTAAAAGAAGAGAATGGTGTCTTTTACCCCCGGAATATCCCCTTTGGATTTAGTATTTGCTCAACTGAGCACTCTAAATCAACATCAACTATAGGCATTTATTAAGCCCTTATTGTGTATGTGCTATGTGTTATGACTATGCTAAGCACTGTGGATACAAATAGGAGAAAAAAATTCCTGTACTCTGGGAGCTCACAATCCAATGGGGAAGACGACATGCAAACAACTAAGTATACAAAAGGTATAGACTGGATAAATTGGATGTAATTCAGACAGAAATTACACTTGCATTAAAGGATATGTGGAAAGGTTTATTGTGGAAGGTGCTGGGACTTCAAGAAAGTCAGGAGATGGTAAAAAAAAAAAAAGAGGGAGAGCATTCACATATGGAAGACAGCCAATGAAAATGCACTGGGAGATGGAGAGTCATGTGTAATCAAACTCATTGGTATATTTTTATAATTCCAGGCTCACTCTCAACTAATCCTGAAGTGCTCTTTTTTCTGGTAGGCCTGTGGGTATTAGGCCCACATTCCTGCCTGGTCACTAACTGTATACACCCAGTCTAAGAGGAAGATATGCATTTGGTTACCATTTACAACAATGGAACTATGCCACAATGTTATTCTCATTTTAGAGAGGAGGAAACTGAGGCAGACAGAGATTTAAGTTAAAATTTGTCCATGGTCACACAGATAGTAAGTGTATGGGGTTGGATTTGAACCCAGGTCTTACTGACTCCAGGTCCAGCATTCTATCTACTGATATTCTTTGAAGAATAAATAGACAAATAAGAGGCTAATTATTAGACCAGGAATGGGGAGGAATGGATTGATAGGAGACAACAATTAGAAATAAAACAGTTAAAGGCAGAAACTCAGTCCAGTTCAATTTACATTTATTAAGTATGTAGTATCATAAGGCACTTTGCAAAAATTAAAAAGAGCCCCTCTCCTCAAGGAGGTTACATTATATTCAATGAGAGGATGAGTAGATATCTGGCAGGAGCAAAAGATTCATGGAACAATGATTTCATGAAAAATAGAACTGGAAAGATCAGGAAGGTCCAGATTGTAGAGGGCTTTAATGCCAAGCTAAGTTAAACTTTATCTTGTATGTGATGGAAAACCATCACCGAAAATTCTTAAGCTTCTTCCAGCATTCCCAAAATCATTCTCGCCAAAAAATGTATCAACTGATATCCAACCCTGTGATGATGAGGCTCTTTAGACTTAGCTGGGCTGGTCTTCGGACAAGAGATATACTAGACGCATCATCCTCTGATCCATACTCTCAACTAATCCAGAAGTGCTCTTTTTTCTGGTAGGCCTGTGGGTATTGGGCCCACATTCCTGCCCGGTCACTAACTGTATACACCCAGTCTAAGAGGAAGATATGCATTTGGTTACCATTTACAACGGTGGAACTATGCCACAGTGTTATTCCCATATTGGTAAGACAAACAAAAGACCCTCACTAGCAAACTCTTCTGGAGAACAAATTCACTTCTGTGCCACATCATTTGAATCTCCATTTAAGTGAAGCTCCCAATATATCAAGCTTAAATTAGTTCCACAGGAAAGGAATTCTTCTCCTTTGCTCCTCTACCGCTCTATGTGGATTTGTTAACCTGGGATCCATGACTTTGGTAGGCTTTTTAATATTTTGATAATTTATTTCAGCATAATTGGTTTCTTTTGTAATTCTATTTATTTTATTTTATATATTTAAATATTCATGTATTTAATTTATAATTTTTATTTTATGTATTTATGTATTATGAGAAGCAGTTCATAGGCTTAATCAGACTACTGAAGGGTTCTATTACATAAACATAATATAATAATACAAAAAAAGTTAAGAATTCATGCCTTAAGCTCATTTCTACAGCTTTCTCCTCTTAGAAACATAGACAAAATCCTCCAGCTTCTCATGAGTTCCATAAGATCTAGAGGTCAGTGCCCTGATCGGAGAAAGTCCTCGATAAATATTTGCTGCTGCCTGAAACAGACTATCTATGTACAACCTCTCCTGTTAAAATCCTTTAAGAGGTGTGTGTGTGTCTGTGTGTGTGTGTGTGTGTGTGTGTGCGTGTGTGTGTAAAATCTGCACTTAATCATGGCGTTCTTTGGAGGGGGAAGGGGTAAAAAAGAACAAAGTAAAAGGTACACATCAGAGAACAAAATAAAACTTAAAAAGAAGCAAAGAAAAAATGGACAGCTCTCAACATAACGTGTAATTATTTATCATACAGGCTTTCTTACAATGAAAATTTATTGTTACATATTTTGAATTCACTCATGTTTTGCTGTGCACATGACATGCCTTTGTTTTCTTTTCTCACTTTGTATTTGTTTCAACATTTAAGTTTGTGATGTTTCTTTTTTCTCTAGTCTGTATTTGAGTTCTAGTGTTTGAATCTAAAAGAAAAATAGATAGGTAGATAGATTAGATAGATAGATAGATAGATAGATAGATAGATAGATAGATAGATAGATAGATAAAATGTATAGATGGTAGACAAATAAAATCCTCTAAGACCAAGCTCAAGGGCTATCTCTTCCATAAAGTTTTTCCATATCCTAGAACCCCAACTAGTCATTTTAACACCTCATACAATCGGCACAAATGTTGTTATTTGTGATGTGAAAATACCACAATAAATAATTAAGGAAAACTCGTTTGAGCAGGAAGGTGCAGCAGTTACTATGGTGACTTGTAGCTGCTGAAGGAGCTTGTATTATTTTTGCACACTCTAAATTTTGGCTCCCTGCAGCAAAGCCCTTTCACCCCTAGTTATAGGTCCACCTGATCGAAAGATCACACAGACATTTGCAAAGCCAGAAGTTGATGATCATGTATTTAAAGCTATAAGGGACTTCAGATACCATCTAATCCAACTCCCTTCTAAGAGGGAAGTAAATTGATGATGCATCCTCCTACTCTAATCTCTTCCCTCTCTGAATTCTTTCTCTACCATTATACATTTTAACTCACAATATTATTACTGTATCCATGGCTACCATACTATAAGCTTCTTGAGGATCAAGATTCTGCCACTCTTTGTTTCTGTAGCAATAGTGTACTATAAATAGGAATTGTTTGGTGAATGTTGATCAAAATACATTTTTAATGACGACGTGAAATTGAGTCAAGTCTAGCATTTGTAACCTAGAGAATATCATGTCTTCTGATATGTGGATGCGGAATTCTACTAGATGCTACAGTTCCTATGCCTTTTCTTGGCCAAATATATGTCGTTACTTAGACAAAGAAGGTCTCAGTTGACTTAATAAGTAGCATTCAAGTATTTGAAGGGTTATTATTATTCACACTGGGGACCTGGTCTGCATTATTGTTAAATCGTTTGTATACAGTTCAATGAAATAGAGCTGGCATTTAATAATGTACTGCTAGGTCTGTGAAATACTGTTAAATCCTGGAATTACATTCCTGTATACCTATTCTTGACCTCTATTGTTTCTACTTCTACCCAGGGACAGAGATCATCAACTAATCACATTATAAAAAAATGTTTATTGAGCACCTGTCATAGATGAAGCAGGTCATCTTGGCAACCTAGGTGTCTAAAAAGAAATTCCTTCTACAATATATCCAACAAGAAGCCATCTGGCCATTGCTTGAATATGTCCAAAAGACAGGAAACATAGTATCTCCCCAGTTCGATCATTCCATATTGACTAGCACTGATTATAAGTTTCCTTCTAAGGAAAATCTCCTTGTTGGGTAGTATTGTATAGTGGAAAGTTTGTTGAATTAGTAGCCAAGAGATCTCAGGTTCTTGTCCCAGCTCTGTACTTCTTGCATTACTTTGGGCAATTTATATAACCTCTCTAGATTGCTTTCTGTCTTTATAAAATGAGGGGGTCAGACTAGATAACCTCTTCTTGGGCTTCTTAAGCTAGAGTCCGTGAACCTGTCTCTATTTATAGATATACATATCTATCTATCTATTTACATTAGCAACTATATTTCAATATAATTGGTTTCTTTTGTAATCCTTTGTATTTTATTTTATGTATTTAAAAACATCATTCTGAAGAATCCATAGGCATAGCTAGCCTACCAAAAGAGGCCATACCAAAAAAAAGTTAATAACCCCCATGCTAAAGTCTTTTCCAACTCTAATTTTCATGAGTCTGAGTTCTATTTCACTTAATAAACATTTGATCTCGGCTATGTCACTGAACTTCTCAGAGCTTTAGTTTCCTTATATCTTAAGGGGGAATAATAATACCTACCTCAAAGGAGGCATCATGAGAATCAAATCAGACTAGTGATTGAAAGCACTTTGAAAATGAAAACTGCTTTATCAATATAAAATTATTTTTTGCTATTTTATTCTACTTGAAATCAGTTTTCTGCTTGCTGGAAATACAAGCAAATCTAAAACATAGCACTTATACTTTAGGAGATGTCTCTCTAGTTGGGAAGACAAATAAAAGACAGTTATCTTTCCTTCATACCATCAAATTACAAAATATGATAAAAAGAATAGCCAATATTGGAGAGAAATTGAGCAAACAAGCATACTAATACACCATTGGCAAACCTATGAATTGGTCCAGCAATAAAATAATTTGGATATATGCAAGAAAAGTCACTAAATTTCATAACCTTTGACCCAGTTATCCATCTATAGGGAATATGCCCCAATGGTGCCAATGAGCTAAACATATACCCCATGCATATCAAAATATGAGTGGTATATCTTGTACAGCAAAAAACTGGAAACAAAATGGGGTCCCATCCATTCAGGAAGGGCTTAATGAATTGTGATATGTTGATGTTATGAAACATTATTTTGCTTTAAAAATAACAATCATGAAGAATTCAGGGCAGAATGGGAAGATTTATATGAACTGAAGCAGACTAAAGAAAACAGTCAAGACAACAACATACAGAATGATGATAATAATGTAAATGAAGTAACACTAAAAGAAAGTTGAACTTAGATTAATTGTAAAGACTAAACTTCCCTCTCTACCTCAGAAGAGAAGTAGGGGACTATGGGATCATCATGTTTCACATGCTCATGTTAACATAGGGTTTGTTTGTTTATTCTCCAGTAAGTCAAAGTACGATAGATTTAGAGCTGCAAAGGATCTCAGAAGTAATCGAGTCCAACTCCTTCATTTTACAGATGAGGAAGCTGAAGCATAGAAAAGTTAATTTACTTGCCTAAGGTCATACAGATAACAAGTGTAGGGGGTAGGATTTGAACCTACGATATCTAATTCTAGAACCAGTACTTGCTTATGCTGTTTTTACTTAATTGTTCTTCTTTATTATAAGGGAGGAACTAGTAGGATATGAAGAGTACACCAGAATATACAGGAGCATAAAAATCAAAATATATCAATGAAACACTTTCTCAGACCCATATCTTGAGTCAAATGAAAGGTATAGACTGTAGGGACTTGGGCTATATAGCCTAGATCCCATTGTTTCCAAAATGACCCTATAAGCTCAGACCTCATAGGTCTCCTTGTTTCAAAAGGAAATCCATGGAATTTCTGTGCTCTGGGAGCCTCCTGTCTCTGATGAAGTTGGAATTTACCTCTAATCAATAGCCTGTGTTTGGGACAAAGTTGAGAGTGCTTGGCAGTGGACATATTCTCCCCATGATGGAGCATAAATTCATCATGATTTCTCTAAGGAATTTTCAATGGCTCAACATTGCTCAAGGAAATACATCATTAGAATGTGAGATCCTTGAGGGAAAGGACTGTGTTTTTGCCTTTCTTTTTATCTCCAGAGCAGTTCCTGGCATATAGTAAGTGTTTAATAAATGCTTGTTGACTGACTGACATAGCCTGGTACTCAAAACCCTCCAAAATCTGGCCTCAATCTTCCTTTCCTTTTTTTTTTTTAATGCTCTCAAATGAACTATTGGCTCCAATCAGAAATCATGTGGCAAAATATCATAGACATCCATTTGTTTTTCATGTTCAGGACAGCTTTTCTGGTATGGGCAGAGGGATACACAAATAATGTGGCGGGGGGGAAGATTCGGAGCCACTAGCATGCAAATAGCTGAGTTTCAGAGCTCATTTTAGTTCTGTTTCTGCTCTCGCATGGAAAAAACCAATTAAGACTCCATAGCAGTAAATCAAAGATGTCTAGAAAAGGAGACCAAACTGCCAAAGTAATTCACCATCTGCTACCATTACAGGCCCAACTCATTCAGTTACCGTCATCGATCCTGCCAGAGAGCCACTCAGACTGCTAGGGAGCAGAGGGAAAGTATGCCCATTCTTAATGTTCAGTACTGTCACAGTGACAAGGGAACCTGGGCTTGCACATACATCATTTTCTTTATCTGTGAGGTTGATAAAGAAGAGGGAGGTGGAGAACAGGAGAATATCATTAAAATCTAAACTCATTGCCAGTCAGGACTGTTTCATTCTTTCTACTTGTGTCCCCAAAGCCTACTGGAGTGCCTGGTACATGAGAGGAGCTTAATAAATGCTCCTATGTTGACTGACTGATTGACCATTACCAAGTTGTTGAGAATCCAGAGGAGCTAATATACTTCCTTAGTGTATTATGCCTTAAAGGTATCAGAAGGGGGTTAGATGGGCCAAACTGGGCTGTCCTTGGTTCAAGGGTGTTAGCTATACTTCTGACTTAATCTACTCTTCCAGTTCATAGGATCGTAGATTTAAAACTGAAAGGGGCCACTCATCAGTCATCTGCTCCCATCATTTTACATATGAAGAAATTGAGGCTCACTAAGGTTAAGTGGCTTAGAAAAAGATTTGAATGCAGATTCTCAAACTCCAAATCTAGCATTGGCAATCAGACTAGGGCAGACAAGGGAGCCCCCACTGCTTCCAAGTTGTTCTCAATGTCTAAAAATAGCACTATGTGAGAATGTGTGAAGTGTGGTCCCACATCTCCAGGATATGCCAATGTGATACAGAGAGACGGCACTTGCAAGAGATAAACACTGAGAGATTTATAACCAGCATTCAGTTGCTGGCTGAGCACGTTGAGGAATTCTAAAAGCTTTTTTCTGATCAACATGGAATGTCTGTAGGGGCAAGGAGATTATAGTTAGCACTAAATCTGAGTGGTGGCCCTCTCCAGACCCCGTAGACTAACCAAAGCTGCTCAGTGCCCTTGATTTCCACTCATTAGAGTGTTTGTTACTGTATTAATCAAGCTATGAGTAGCGTGGATCGGTCTGACATTCCCCCTTAAAATATCGTGTTTGGTCAATGCCTTTCCCATCTCTACTTTGTCTTATCCCTTATTATATGAGTATTGGGGGAGATAGGAAGTTTGGAGATATATAAATTGATCAATCACTCTGAGTGTAAAGTGGAGCCCTCCCTGGGCTGCTTCCCTTCCTATGCCACACTCACCTTAGATTAGGCGGAAGGAATATCACATTATTAATATCCTTTTGGCATTCTGTCTATAAAGGCCAAGTAGGAGGTTATTATGATGGCAAGTTCATTGTCTTCTCCAAATGGTCATCTTAGAGTTGAGATTGGGAACAACTTTAATTGGTGAGGGCCTACTTCTCACCTTTCTAGATTATTTACTGTTGAAAAAGTCTATGGCCATTTAACTGGGGCTGGATCTAGATGAAATTATCTCATCACTACTTCTAATGATGAGATTATCTAGCTCTGCTAAGATTTTACCAACTTGAACAAGAAGATTAAGGGAATCCTTCATTTTCTGGACTGGGGTGCCTTCTTTGCAGCTGGACAGGGGCCCTCACATTTTGTTGAGTGATATGCCCTCAACCACAAAGTGAACTTTGCAGAACATTTTATCTTTTTCAACACACTTGAACACTTGGAGGCTACTGACGAGCCAATCCAATGACAGTGGCACCAACCTAGATTATGCTAAAATGAATAAAGCCAAGTCTCATAAGAAATTCTGTCCAAAGCTTGTATCCCAGATATGTCAGCAGAGATATTAATGCTCCAACACTAGCAGAAAAAAAAAAGCAGCAGCCAAAACTGTTCTCACAAGTTTTAAAAAAACTTCCTCCTTTTATCTCCTTAACACCTTCAGTAAAGGGTGATTTAATTGCTGATTTCCCTCCTTTTTGGAAATAAAAAAATTACTATAGTGTGACATGGTACCCAAAAAAGCTAACACAATCTTGACTTACATAAAGCAAGAAATAGCTTCCAGGAATAAGAAGATGATGAGTCCTCTGCCCTCAGCCCTGGTCAGATCACATCTGGACGATTTTGTTCAATTCCAGGAGGCACAATACAAGCAGGAAATTGAAAAGCAGGAAAATGTCCAGAGGAGGGCAGTAGGCATGGTGAAAGGCCTGGAGTTCATGTCATATGACCATCTTAAAGGAACTGTAAATGGTTATTATAGAAAAGAGAAGATTCAGAAGGGGCATGATAGCTATCTTTAAGGGGCTATCATGGGGAAAAGCTATTAGGCTTGTTTTTGTTGGTCCCAGAAGGAAGAACAAGGAGGAATGGATGGCAAAGGTAAAGAGTCAGATTTGGGATATAAATCAGGAAAAACTTCCTAATAATTAGGGTTAGCAAAAACTGGAAATGGACTTCCTCGATAAGTGTCTCTTTGGAGGTCTTCAGGCGGACATGGGATGACTATTTGTCAAGCATGCTATAGGAAATATTCCTTTTAAGTATGAATTGAACTAAATGGTGTAGCAGGAAGGCTGAATTTATAATCTCAAATATAATCATGTATATGTTTGAATGGTTCGAAATCGCAAGGTATGAGAGGTTCTCTAAGGAGAAAACAACAAGAAATTTATTTAGGCCCCACTGCAGCTGATCCATGAACCAGCCTCCCCATTCCGACATCTTGACAAAAAAACTCCAGGCCCAGAAAGCCCACCTCACAAGAGTAACCAGGAGGCCACAGAAAAACAAGACAGTATTTAGCCAAATCATTTTTACTGGCCTCAAGTACTAGCTCGCACTCCTGAATCTACACACGGGTCAGCTCTGCTTCCACAGCTTCCTGCCTCTGCAGCTTCCTGCCCCTTCCAGCTTCCGGCTTCCACAGCAGCTTCCATTTCCGCTGTAGTTGTCTCTTGGCTGGCCTTTCCTCACCTCTGGCCTCTGGCATTCTCAAGCCCCGCCTCAACGACCAGAGACCATTGGTTCCCGAGTTGGCCCCTCTTAAGTCATTAATCTACACCCACACAGGTTTCACACCTGATAGGGCTTTGGGCCTGGGGCTTAGCACTTAACAATTGAAAGTATTTCCACTCAAAAGAAACAAAAACCATACTAAGGAGACAATTTTGCTTAACAACACAAATGGCCACTGAAGTCTTATCCATCTCTAAAATTTTGTGATTCTGCAATCTTACTCAACTTGGAAAGGTGCCATATTAAATGGTTACGGAAGGGGAGAAAGAGAGAAGTTCAGGGATTTGTATAAGTGTTCTCCTGTCTGTCATCCAGTTTCAATTACTATTCTACTAAGAAAATAAGTAAAATGTTCATCCTAGGCACGGACCCCAAGGAGATGAAAGGCAAAAAGAAAGGTCCCATGTACACCAAAACATTCATAATAGCACTTTTTATGATAGCAAAGAATTGGAAACAAAGTAGAAGCCTGCTGATTTGGAAATGACTATTAAATTGTGGCACATCAACATAATGAAATATAAACTGAGCTGTAAGAAATGATGAATATGAAGAACTCAGAAACCATGAGAAGATTTAGATGAATTGATACAAACTAAAGTAAGCAGAACCAGGGAAATAATGTACACAATGGCTGCAACACACATGGAAATCACAAAGATGACAAAATGAAACTTGGTAAAGGTCAAGCTTGGCATCAGAGATTAGAAAATTCACCTTCCTTGCTTCTCTATAGAGGTAAGGGATTATGGGTGTGAAACATCTCTTATACTTTCAGATTCAGACTTTCACTTCCCTTTGAGCAAGTCACCTTGTGTCTCTGGGTCACAAACTCCTCACAGAAGTACAAGAGTTGGACCAAATAATCTTAGGGTCCTTTCAAACTCTAAGCCCTATATTTCTATGATCTGTTCAATAAGCAACAAAGATCTACTGAAGTCTTCTGAGCAGGAGAGTGGTATGGACAAAGCTGTGCATCAGATTAATGTGATAGCGGGCACATTATGATTTTAAATGGCATGCCAGAAAATATCGAATGTTTACTACTTGTTCTTGCTTGGGGGTGGGGGAAAGGGCAAATGTCCCTTATTTAAATTCTACTTTATTCCTGGATGGCAATAGGACTGTGAAGAAAGGGTGAAAGCAATCTCGCCAGAAAGCACACACAAGATTGCTTTCATTCTAATTTCTGAAAATTAGATACGGTGGCTAAATACATTCACAGTCAAGTGCTTGGGGAATCAGGGGTGCACTACTCATTACTGTTGATGCACCTCAAATATGATTTCTCCATGCATTCTGCTAGAGATCTATCCTTTAATTGTCTCTTTACACTTCATTCCATACTTCTCCTCTCAAATACCATAAACCTCTTTATATTCTCTGTCAAAATATTTACACTGTAGTTACTAACAAGCAGCAATACCTCTAAAAGAAAGATGCTTTCTCTATTTCTTCAAACACAGCACAGGTATAATGGACCTATAAATTTGTTTGTTAATGTCTCCTCAAAGCATAAAATCATTCTTTTCCCCCCTTCATTCAGCTTACCGAGAGCATTAACCCAGAATTGAAGCTGAGTACTTACTCCAGCTCTTTTATTTCCCTATTATTGCTCCTTGCCCGAAAGAGAAATGTGAGCAGCCAAGACAAGATCTTTTGGGCTTTTTATGCATCTCAATTTATCCCACGTACATATTTCTTAAAGCTTTCATCACAAATGTGTCTCGCCGGCCTGCGATCTCTCCTCTACATCTTGGCAATTTCTCATTAATTTTTGCGTCTTCTGCCTTCTCAAAATGCTTTCTCTACATGATCTTATTAACAGGGGGAGGAATTATTAAGCTCCTCATTTAAAGTGATTTCTTTAAGCCTTCTAAAGTGATGGAAATTTGCCAGTCCTGGCCCCTTCATTTTTCACTGTCAAAGCTCGAAATTTTACTCCCAACTAACTTGGCTGGAAAGATAGGTTTTCACATGGATCAACGCTTCTTTGTTTCAGATATATTTATACAAAGGCTGATGTCAGTATAGATAAAATAGTCTGTTACCAGTCTGACACGTGATATTTTAATCAATAGCATATTTTGTCTGTGGCATTACAATAGTTCTAATACAAAAAAGTCTAAAAATAGCCATACAAGAGTCCACCACTGTGATTCAATAAAATTCTAGTTCTTGAGGATAGATACTTCACATCATTTTTCTAAATTGTTAAATCTTATATTGAGTCAAACAATGTTAAAGGTGGGAAGGACTTTCAAGGTCACCCAGTCCAACTCCTTAATTTAACAGAGGGGGGAGCTGAAGCCCAGAGACAGGAAGGCATTTATCCCTTCAAAGTTAAAAAAAAATTGGTTAGGGGAAGAACTAGAACTAATAGAATGTAAGCTGCCTCAGGGCAGGGCATATGCCATTTCTGTCTTTGTATTCCCAACACATAGGACCCTGCCTGACATATAATGAGGTATGTAAAAATACATGTTGATTGACTGATTGAATTCAAAGTCCCAGTCCAGCTCTTTCCCTAACATACAACAGGTCCTTACACACACACACACACACACACACACACACACACACACACACCTCACCAGTTACAGGAGAGGTCATGTTAGTATAGCAGGGGAAAAAATGCTTAAAGACCTGGAGTCAGGAGTGATTTGAATAGAATCCTGCTTCTGACATTTTCCAGTTCTGTGATCATAGACAGATAATTTAAGCAATCGGTTAACATTTATTGTGTCTACTATATGCCAGACGCTTTGCTAAAAAGTCGTTGATTCTAACAAAAAATATCTAGATGTGTGTATACATATACACATACACACACATATATATACACATATGTGTATGTGTATGTGTGTGTGTGTGTGTGAGAGAGAGAGAGAGAGAAAGAGAGAGAGAGAGAGAGAGAGAGAGAGAGAGAGAGAGAGAAGCCCTATTATCAGCAAGCCTTCATTTCTGCATCTGTAAAATGGAGGTAATAATTACTGTGGTATTTATCTCACAGGGTTGTTCACTATATTTCCTGAACTAATCCATATGAAGCACCTTGTAAAGGTTAAAATGCTATCCAAATATCAGTTATTAAAAGGAAAACCAAAAATGATTTAGCTGTAACTCAGGCAATATCAGAGTTGATAAACATTTATTAAGTGCCTACTACTTGCCAAACATTGTGCTAAGCACTGGGGATACAAAGAAAGATATGAGAGTCCCTCCCCTCAAGGAGCTTGTAATCAAACAAGGGAAAACAACAGCATCTGAAAAGTAATATACAGACATAACTTTTTTATCTCTTCCTGTCCATTCATTCATTCACTCACTCAACAAATAGCGATTAAATATCTACTGGAGTACTGGATGCTCTGATATATATGAGTAGAACTAGAGGATGCAACTGAGAGTTAATTTAATTCAAAGAAGCATGTGAGAGAGGGCATTTCAACTGGGATTATGATGTTATCAACATTTAAATGTACATTTATGAGAATTTTCCATTTTGTAGGGAAATGTCTCTGAGGAATGCTAAGAATACTACAGAAATGAAATTAATCTCAGCAACACCGCAGATGAGTGAATAATTACTCCATCCATCTATTTATACCTCTCTCTTAGGAATGCAGAATACTAGCTAGACTGAAAGGACTTCTTTTTCTCCTTGTCTCAGGCCATTAACATCTTATTTAGAGATAGTAGAAGGTCAAGTCATTTCTAGACAAGGACCAATAAAGAAAATTTTTAGTCAAAATTTTGTTTTTCTCTTTTTTGATGCTTGTCTACATGTCAGTACTTTAAAATGATTTTAATCCATTATTTACATTATCAATAATGTTAATCCAATTTAATCCAGCAAGCATTTACTATGAACCGACACAAGGCACTAGGCTAAGAAATGGCAATTACACAGAAGAAACAAACATAAAAGTCTCCAAATAATCATAGATTTAGAGCTTGAAGAAGCCTATGGTGTCATCTGGTCCACCCAGATGATGTCCCTTCACTTAAGGACTTTACACTCTATTTTCTGATACAGATAATCCTCATATACTCTAAAAAGATCTGATTCAGTGCTGGGCCAATCATTCAGCCAACAGGTATTACTAAGTGCCTACTATGTGCAAGGTCCTTTCTCCTAGGCACTAGAACTGATACATAAGAAATTCAATACATAACCCCTACCTTCAAAACACTTGTAATTTAATTGGAGAGAGAACAAATGAATGAAAAAGCATTTACCAAGTGCTTCCTATGTGCCAAGCACTGTGCTAAGGGCTGAGGATGCATTAAAAAAATCTCAAAGAGCTCACATTCAAAGTGAAAGAGATAACTGCC
Organism: Phalanger gymnotis; assembly: GCA_028646595.1. NCBI lineage: Eukaryota > Metazoa > Chordata > Mammalia > Diprotodontia > Phalangeridae > Phalanger > Phalanger gymnotis. Next base: position 49,153,958 of record CM053624.1, on the reverse strand, counting down.
TCAGGTCAGATGGAAAGAACCAGAAATCCTAAGGGTGTTTCAGCAGGGAAGATGGCAAAGTCCAAGGAAAACAGCATAACTGAAACAATTAGAGGACTCCTAAATCCCAGGCCATATACCCATACGGAGTTAGAAAAGGGACAGCTCTCTACAGCTTGGAGCGGACATAGAGGATGGGCAGGTTTTAGATGTGCAAGAGAGTAAAGTAGGGAACAACAATAAGAAATAAGAAAGGTTTGGGGAAGGTAGGAGAGGAAAACAGCAAGGACAAGGGCAGGGCATGTAGTGGAGGCAGAGGACAATGTAGAGACCAGACTGATTGATTGGAGATTGAATTGCAAGCAATGTAAAAGATAAAGGTACCTAGATTAGTTGTTTTCCTAGGTTCTGAATAGGTTATAGTTAGAGTATCAACCCAGCAGTTATTTATAGAATTTAGTACAAGTAATATCCAGGATGCTGCAAACACTACCAGGATCCTTTTTCCTGTGAGACACAGGACCAAAATTATGAGAGCTAGAGCAAGGAGGAAACAGCATCGCCTACACAGAATTCCTCCAATTCCAGTAATTAGAGGAAGAAGTTCACCTATTTTCCCATATTTCAATATTGTGATGCTTCTCAAAAATTATGCTTCACAATTTCTCCCTTTATTTCTGTATCTCCACCACATATCCCATAACTCTCTTTCCCTCTTCAGGAAACATTTCAAAATGTTGTATTTCTTTGCTGATCATCTTGCATATTTCCATTCTTACTTTGTTATATTTTTATTTCACCACTCCAACTATGATGGCTTCAGAGCCTATTGAGAAAAAACATGCAATGACTATAAATGAGGTTAAAAGGAAAGAAAGGGAGTAAGACATGAGCAGGTCTATTCCATCTAGATAGACAAAATATAAGGTGAAAAGGAGGGAAGAAATGCCCTCTTCGGAATGGTCGTACCTTGTAGCACTATGCGCCCGTCGTAAATATTTAAACCTCTCCTGCACAATTCCAACAGACAGTTGGCTCAGCAGAGGTTTGACAATAACATGGGAGCCATTAAGCAAACCCAGATGCTTCAATTTCTCCACCAACATCATCACCATAGTTATTGTTATTAATAATAGTAATAATAATAGCTGATTCTTATATGGTGCTTTCAGGCTGGCAAAGTGCTTTACACATATTATTTCTTTTAAACCAACACAATAACCCTTTGAATTGTAGGTATTACCATCTCCATTCTGCAGATGAAGTCCAATAACTTGTCCAGAAACACACAGCTTGCTCATGTTAGAGAACCTACTACCTCCAAGTCTAGCGCCGTCTCCACTAGGCCATGATGTCTCTAATTAACACTGTGAGTAGTGAAAGATTGTGCTGTTGCTAACTCACTACGTGACCATGACAAGTGAGCTTGCCACCCTAGGGCTCTGATTTCTCATTTTAAAATGAGGACATGAAAAAAAAAATTTTACAATCCTTCCCATTCTAAAATTCCATCAGTCCCTCATTTTACCTAATATACAATAGAGACAGGATGCTACTTAATATGTTATAGAGAGAGTATTATGCTGAGTTTTAGGAAGGACATTGACAAACATTAGACTAGTGTTTCCAAAGCAATACGCTAAGGATAGCGGGGATACTAGAGACCATGCCATGCAAGTACGGCTTGAAGGAATTTAGGTTGAGAAAGACTTGGAAAAGAGAAAAATTTGAGCATATGATTGCCTATTTCATGTATTTAAATAGTTATCATAAGAAAGAGAAATTAAATTTGTTCTGTGTGGCCCCAAAGGCAGATTGAGAATGACAGCTAGAAGTTTCAAAGAATTAACTTTTGTCTTGGTGTACAGGAAACATTCTTAAGTCTCCAAGAGTAGGGCAACTAGGTGGCACAGTGGACAGAGTATGGAGCCCGGAGTAAGGAAGACTCTTCTTCCTGAGTTCAAATCTGGTCTCAGCCACTTACTAGCTATGCGACCCCAGGCAAGTCACTTAACCCTGTTTGCCTCAGTTTCTTCATCTGGAAAAAAGCTGGAGAAGAAAATGACAAAGCACTCCAGCATCTTTGCCAAGAAAACCCCAAACTGGCCATAAAGCATCAGACATGATTGAAATGCCTGATCAATGATAAGAGTAAAATGGGTTATGTGGAGCAGGATTGAGTTTTCCATCTTTAGAGGTCTCCGAGCAATGATTAGATGACCATTTGTCAGATATATTATTCAGCAAGGTTCCTTTGGAGGCAAAGATTGGACTAGTTGACCTCTGAGATCTCTTTCACCTCTGAGATTTTATAATCTACACATAGTTTAATATCTATCTCTCTGTGTGTAACTTCTTTTCTGCATTGTTCAATATCTTTGTTGGGGGCATAGAATAAGAGATTTATAGCTGGAAGGGAACTTTAGTAGTCGTTTAGTCCAATTCTTCATTTTACGGACAATGAAATGGAAGTCCATTGAAGCTAAGTTGCCTAAAAGCACAAAGTTAGTATAGAGCCAGGATTCAAATGTAGATCCTGTTACCCCAAGGCCAGTATTCTTTTCACTCCCGACATCTCCTCATCTATATCATAAATATGATCCATTTGCAAATGTGAAATTTGGGAATTTGATGTACCTGTGTCTAGGCATTATGTCTTATCTCTACCCACCCTGTATTATAAGGTCCTAAAGGGCAAGAACTATATTTTATTTTGTCACTGCACCCCCCTAAAAGTTGGCATATTGCCTTCTATACACAAATATAGTGAGGGATGCACCAGTCTTAGAATGTGTCTTTCATTAATGTCATAGGAAGCTATTTGGATAGATGAGGAGAAACTCACCCCAACTTTGTGACTGCTCTGCCTCACCCCAATCATCCACTCGGTTCACCTGTGGGGATTAAAATTGTCCAACCTACAACAAAAGAGATTGAGGCAGAGCTCTGAGGCAATGGTGCTTTATTAAAGGTTCCATGGTCCTCTCTAATGAAGTAAACCTCAGATCTTTCTCATGATATGAGATGCCCCTGGTCCCCAGGATCTTGTTTTTACAGAATGTGATTCCCAAACATGAAAAATAGGCAAGATAAACTGCAGAATCTCATTGGTTGATAGACCTGGCTCTTGAGGGCCAAAAATGACATATCAGCAGGTGGGGGGGGGTGGAGCTCACAGATGACATGAAGCATGGAGCATCTCCATTAAGTGGTCATAAGATGGTCACCTGCTAATGTTGGACAAGAGAGAATGGTCCAGAGATACAAAAATAAGTTGGGGGACTTTCCAAAGTATCAAGGAATCCCAACCATGCTAGGTTTGGACACGAAATTTGAGTAAAACATGACGGAGGTATCTTTGTCAGCATTCTTGTGGTTGTGCAAGTGAGCCTTCTAACTTGGTAAACAAGTAGTGAATATTAAATTAAAGTTTGAGGCCTACTATAAGAACCTAACTCATCTAATTATCCCTATATGATTTATCTAAAATATCAAACTGATGAATAGTGATTGGAATAGAGGTCCAAATGAATTATTCCTCACACACCTATAAAATAGAGGGAAAGCTCCCTTACTCCACTGTTTGGAACAGGGATGAGATCAAGACAAAACAGATCTAAAGGCACATAACTAAGAAGCACTTTGAGCAACTTGGAAATTTGGTGTTAGAGAGGTGCAAAGAGTAAATACCCAGAGTTCATTTGGGAGGAAAAATGATTTATGAAAGCAGAGACAATACAAAAGTGAAACGATATAGCTCCCTTCAATTTTTGCCATGATTCAGTTCTTTCTACTCTCTACAAGAATAAGTGTTCCCTAAAGAAAAAAACTGCTGACCTCTGTGAAGTTCATGTTGGTCTAAAAAAATGACACCAGCTCAGGGGCTCCTATCGATGATCACATTTATGGAGTGGATGGAGTCCTGATGTCAGCAGATGGGGCACCTGAAGTGCAGGAGAACTATTATCTTCTGCAATACATCCTACTGAAACTTTACAACAATGCTTGAATCAAGATGAGAATTTCAAGGGACCACTCAGGGGTTCTGATACATGTATGTGTCCTCCACATTATAAGGTGATCCTTATCCAAAGGTAAGCATTAGGCAGCCGAGTTCTTTGTGTACAAGTCTTCCCCTCTCTGAGTTGTATGGAAATCTCTGTGACAGTATGAACTATGCACGTTGTGGGTATTTCTTGTTTTCAGTCAGTCAACAAGCATTTATTAAGCACTTACTGTGTTCCAGGCACTGTGCTTAATTCTGAGGGCACAAAAAGAAGCAAAAACACAGCCTCTGCTCTCTCAGAGCTCTAATTCTTATGGGAGAAAGAACAGGTAAACAATTTCGTACATACTAGATATATCCAGTGTGGAAGGAAGGTAACCTCAGAAGGAAGAGACTGGAGAGAAGGTAGTGGAGGAAGAGAGCAGAAGAGACCTCACACAGGATCTTGCACATAATAATTGCTTAAATAAACATTTGTTGAACTGAATAATCAAATACAAAGCAGTGGTAAGGTAAGTTACTGGCACAGGTCAAGAAACCTCACTTCCTCCATGAAGCCCTCCTGAACTAGACAGGAACTATCACACTGAGTATCAACCTGAGCTCAATCCCTTCACTAACTCGACTTGGGTTAAGGTACTTTCATATCTGTATATGACTTTGTGAAGTCATTCATTCAAACACTCATTATGTACCTAACATGCACAAGGCTCTCTTGTTAGATACTGAATGAGACAGGAAGGAGGGAGGGAGGGAGGGAGGAAGGGAGGAAGGAAGGAAGGAAGGAAACGAGCATTATTAAGGACCTACTATGTTCTGGGCACTGTGCTAAGGGCTTTATAAATATTAAGTCATTTGATCATTACAATGGCCCTGGAAAATAGTACTATTATGATCCCCAATTTATAGCTAAGGAAACAGACAGACAGAGGGTGACTTGCCCAGAGTCACAAAGTCAAGCATATGTAAAGTCAAGTTTGAACTCAGTTCTTTTTGACTGCAGGCCAACCAAGCCCTCTACCCAGTTTACCACCTAGCTTCCAGACTAATAGGGAGACATAAGATGTACACATAGAACTATAACATAAAATAACATCTATGTGTGTGAGAGAGGAACAAGGGAAGATTATGTAGTCTGAGGGAAAAAGGTATTAGTACCTTGGAGAATCAGGGAAGGCCTTGTGGAGGAAGAAGTGTTTAAGCTTATTTTAAAATATTACAAAAAATATCCCTTATCATTAGTTCAATTAATGTAACAATTACAATTTTTAAAAATTTATTTAGAATTCATCAACTCACTCAGTCCCTCATTATGACAAGTGAGGGAGCCACAAAGACTTTATAAGACTTAATCCCTGCCCTCATGGAATGTGTGGTCTAGTAGAGGAATAAGAAACACAAAAAACCGTTTTCTTCTCCAGCAGATACAAAAATAGCAATAATACATGTTACAAGGGAAGTGGTTTTTTTGGTGGAAAAGAATTGTGATTTCATCTGTTCAAAGAAGTCAGGAGAGGGATACTCCCTACACCTTTGCTGTTGTTCGTCCTGTTTTCAAAGAGGACTAGTGACGTTACAGGTAATGTCTTGACCTGCTCAAGAATTGGATTTAAGGGAGGCAGAGTTGCACAAAGTTGTCAGCCTTTCTCTCTCTTCCAGAGCCATCGATGTCCAGTGGCAAGACAAAAGTCAGGATGACTAGTGATAGCCAAGGCTAACCTTGGCATCTTCAATGTCTGACCCAGCTCTAAGCACTCCACTGTGTCTGCTTTAGCCACACAGTGGCTGTTGGAATAAATGGTTCTTGTCCACCCATTCCACTGGGAAAAGTCTTCACGTGCTCGGGGTAGACATCCCCCTACCTCACCAATGGGTTTGAGGCCTGTCAGTTACCCTTAATCTGGTTTAGCTCATCTGCTGAGACGGTTTTTCCAGAGTGCAGCTGCTGCACATGTTACAGCTTATTGGAACCACAGGTGAGAATTGGGTGGCAGGTGAACACTAAAGAAAGATAAAGAACTCAGCAAGCCCTCATGCCAGAGGTGCTAGTCTTCCCTGAATATCCTACACACCCCAGAGAGGTGAGAAAAACATTTGGACTCACAGTCGTAGAGAGCTGCCTTGGAAGCAGTGACTTACAAGCTTTATGTTTCCAACCAAGCAACTACATCAGAAAAAAAATTGACATCAACTGTATGGCCCTGTCAATACAAAATTTTGACACCCTCTCCTCATATTTGTATATTTGTTTCAATTTTTCCATATACTACTATGCTAATATAGCATATATATTATAAATATATATATATATATAAATAATAGAAAATTTAAAAGAATGAGATAAACATGACATAGCCATTTAAAATATTTTAAAATTTTTTACAGGACAAAAAACTATTCGTTCTCACTATTATTGTTAGTGAGAGCAGTGTGACTGAACATGAATCATTATTTTTGAGAATCTTGGTCGAACACTTTGTAGCATGTGGATTGGGAGGTCTGATTCTGAGTTCTGTTCATTCTGACACTTGTTTTTAAAGGATTGTAGAACTGAAAAAGAAATCTTATGTCAACAGATACATCAAAAGGAGAGAAGCATATCAGAGTCTGCTCTTACTTAACCATGATCCTCACTTTTCAATCCCATCCACCAATTCTGCAAACATTTTTTCTTGAAATTTGAACATTTCTTCTTCCATGATGTTAATTAGTCATTTTTGCACACAAATCAGAAGGTGTTGCATTTTTATGGTTTAAACACAGTGGTTCAAAATCCAGTAAAACTTCACTTTTAAGTTGGTTAGACTTTTAAAGAGGTTAGAAAATTCCATTTTCATGTTCTTTAAATGTCTAGGGATGAGTTTTGTTTCTGTTTTTATAGATGACATCTTGTTCAGCAACAAAGTCACATGAGGAAGGAACCATTTCCAAACATCCATCTTCAAAATGTTCTCTCCAATAAAGTGGTTTCTTTCGAAAAGTAGTTATTTCTTCATTCATTGCTAAAATGACACTTTTTCCTTGAAGGGATAGATTAAGTGGGTTTTTTTAAATATCTGCTAGGTAGAACACTCCTGACAGCTACTTTCCATCACACATACACAAAAAGCAAATTTGAAGAACTCATCTTTTTGTAAAAGAAAAATGTTTAGCTTATCTTTAAGTTTGATTCCTTTCTGCTCTTTGTCATGAGATAACCAGGGAAACTTGATGTGTCACAAGAAATCTTCATGATCACTTCTCTTTACAAAATAGGGTAAAGATGCTACTACTTAAAGGTCTTATTTTATAAAATCAGTTAAATCAATAATATCTGGGGTTTTTTATATGCTTCTGGGTCCAATTTCAATGACGCAATAACTCAACTATGAGTGATGCTGTGAATCAATTTCATGTGTGAGGCTTTCTTTGTGACCTAGCCCAGAGAGCCATTTTTGATTCCAGTCAGAACTGTTATTCCATCGGTGGCCAGACTTACACAATTTTACCATAAAACACAGTTTTTCTTAAAGTACCAACTTGCCATTGCTACTTTACATAGTACAATATATATTTATGGAGAAAATATATATTCCCTGATACACTTGTCCATTAGTGCTTCACACCAAAAAAAATCTTCACATATTTCATTATTGAAACAGAATCTCGGGAATACTATAAACTGAGAAATGTTAGAAACATGTATATTTTCATTTTAAGCAGACCTGTCATACCACATAATTTGTTCTAATACTTGTCTCTTTAAATCTTTAAATCTTGGGCAGTACTTTCTATGTGCCTTCCAAAAGTATTTCCTGGAATAAGCAATGTATTTTGCTTTGTTGCCATATTGTTTTCTGTGCTTTATTTGAATCAGGTTTTTTTTTTTAACTACAGCAGAAGGAAGAATAGTTTCCCAAAGGGATTGTAGTTTTTGTCTTTTTCTATTAAGTAAGAAACCTTAAAAGAGGCTTCTAAACATTTATCACCAAATCTAGTGAAAGTTTATAAAGTAATAAATTGAATAGTGTATGACCTGTAACTTTAAAAAATTTAAGAGGTCTGGCTTCATATGTTGGATACTTCATTTTTACATTTCTTGCTAAGCATGAGAGTTTCCATAATTAACTAATGTCTCAGGATTAATATAAACTTTAAAAAAAAGTTCAGTACTAATGATGCTGGTTGTTAATCCATATTTCAAATAATCTTAAGAAGTTCTCTTTTTCGGCTAACTTAATGTGTGATCAACAAAGGACTCATCCTCCAAGCGCTCAAAGAAGAGAAAGTTTCAGGTCTGCCATTTTCTCGTTCACTTGGACTCACATTTTTAGAAGCATCTTTAGGCCATGATTTCTTTGCAGGAGTCTTTTAGAAGTATTTGTACATTTTTGAGGGTTAATTTAGTTAAAACTAGATAAAATAGTTCATAAATCTAGGCAGACATGAGCTATAGTAAATTGAATAAACTGAAAGCAAACAAATAAGTGAGGGGATCACTATTGACCCTTCTGCACTATAGAACTTTGAAGGATAGGTAGGAAGTCAGCAATTGAAGATGGGGAGGGAGGACATTCCCAGAATATGGAGCTGTGAAAAAGGCTCTTGTTAGCAAATGACACTGGCACTTGAATATGTATGTATATCTATATATGTGTATATGTATGTATGTACATATTATATACATGTTATTGTTGGTGTTGAATTGTTTCAGTCATATCCAACTAGACCCCATTTGGGGTTTTCCTTGCAAAAATATTGGAATGGTTTGCTATGTCCTTCTCTAGCTCATTTTACAGATGAGGAAACTGAGGCACACAGTTAAGTGAGTTGCCCAGGGTCGCACAGCTAGTAAGTGCCTGAGGTTCAATTTGAACTCAAGCCTGACTCCAGACCTAGCACTCTATCCACTGTGCCACTAAGCTGCTCATTATGTGAATACTTGTATATAAATAGGCACATATATTTATGTCAGTATGTATATCTAAATGCATCATGTACATGTACATGTCTATGTATGTGTACTATATGTATACAGGTGTCTCAAAAATCTTCATATAATTTTAGCATTTAATAGCTCAAGCAAGCAAGCAATTGTGACATGTCTATTACATATGCTGAAGGCGTTATGTTTGATTCTAGGGATACAAACACAAAATAAAACCAGCTTCTGCCCTCAAGGAGCTTCATTTTGGCCAACACACACATATAGAGATTTGTATAAACTGAATGAAAAAGAGATTATACGATAACCTTGTGGAGAAAAGCACTAGCAGGTAGACCCCAGGAAAGTCCTCCTGCAGAAGGTAGCACTTGAGCTAAATCTTAAAGGGAATTCAAGAAATTTCAAGAGGTCAAAGTAGGGAGGGAGCACATTTCAGGTATAGGGAACGGCCAATGCAAAGACAGAGAGATGGGAGATGAAGTTTTGTATATTAGAAGACTAGCGAAAAGATCAGTTTGATCGGATTGTAAAGGCACAGAGGAAAACAATGTATAATAAGGCAGAAAGATGGTATGGGGGTTGGATTGTAAAAAGTTTTAAATCTGAAATTGAGAGCCTCTGGGGTTTATAGAGTACAGGGGTGACATGGTCAGGAAGTCCAGGCTTTAGACTAGAGCAGTGTCATGAAAACCCATGGAGAAGTAAGGATCTACAACATCAACAAAGTCAACCACAGCAGAGAGGTCAATGACAGCAGTATTTATATAGCACTTGAAAGTTTGCAAAGCATTTTATACATACTATCTCATCTTATGAGGACTGAAATAAAGGTCATTGGATTTCACACTCAAGAGATCACTGGTGACATTGAAGAGAACTGTTTCAGTTGTATCAAAGGACCCAGAATACCTTCTATCACATCCCCTACAATTGACTGTCCAGCCTTTGCTTTGCAGACCTACAATGAGCATAACTCTTACTATTAAGGCATTTTTTCCTTACATTAAGATTTAAAAAGTTTGCCTCTGCAAATTCCACCCATAACACATTATTCCTAGTTCTATTCTCTAGGCCAAAGAGAACAAGCCGAATCCCTCTTCTACAAGACAATCTTCTAAATACTTAAAATCATAGGACTATAGATTTCACCTGGAAGGAACCTAACTACTTATAATCTCCTCATTTTATGGATGAGGAGACTGAAACCCATGGAGATGACGTGCCTAAGGTCACAAAACCCTGAAGATAACTATTATATGCCCTCCTCTAAATCTCTTCTCTAAGCCAAACATCTCTGATTCCTTCAGTGATTCCTGAAATGGAGTGTTTCTCCAATTTTATTACCATCCTAATTGCTTTCTAATCAGCATACCTTACTGTGCCTTTTGTAAAGTGTGGTTCTCAGTACCCAACACAGTACTTGACCAGGGCTGAATGTAGAAGAACAAATTCTTCCTTAGCTCTAGACAGTATCCTTCTCAACATAGACTAAGATTACATTAGCATTTTTGAATGGTATGTCACATTATTTCTTCATAAGGAGATGGAAGTCTGCTGAAACCCCCAGATCTTTTTCATGGGAACTTCCACCCAGCCACATCGACGCCACTCTCTTTGTGAAAATGGATTTTTGTACCCAAGTATAGAATTTTACATTCATCCCAATTCAACCTTATTTTATCCAATTCATTATACCCAACGTTCTAGCATGCTAACACCTTTTGGAATCCAGGCCTTGTCATCCAATGTGTTAACTATCACTTAAAACTTCATGTCATTTGCAAATTTGTCAAGAAAGTTATCTATGTTTCCACACACAGTTAAGAAGCCCTGAAGGGATCACTAGTGGAAAAAGTTTAAGAAGCCCAAATCTATGCCTTCACCCAAGCCATGAGTGTGGGGAGGAGGTGTGGGTGTGAGTGTGTGTATAAATAACCTTCACAAGACCAAGAACATATGGAGCATTCTGCTAGAAACTGTCCTCTAAGTTGCCAGTACCATTAATAACTATCATTTGAGTATCCCATTCAACTAGTTCAAAACCCCCTAGATACACTATCATCTCTTACATGTCTTTGTCTTATCCTCAAGGATGGCATGAGAAACTTTGTCAAATATTTTGCTGAAATGCAAGCATGTTATGATCTATAATGTTCCCATTGCCTACCACATTAGTTACTCGGTTAAAAAAAGAAAAAGAAATTAAATTAGTCTTCTGTGAGCTGTTCTTGGTGAAGCTAGGATGAGTATTAGCGATCAGCACATGCCACTCTAAGTACTTTCAAATTATCCCTTTAATATGTTCTAGAATTTAGCCAAGAATCAAGGCCAAGCTCACTTTTTGTGACCTTTAGTTTACTCTGTCTTAAAGGTAGCTCCTTCCTTAGCTATATTCTCCTTTCAGTGTCTATTAAAGAGTTCTTGTTTTAAAAAGGATGGAGCACTTTTCTGGGATGGGATGGAATCATGGTCAAAGGAAGCTCAGTGAGAGTGATCATAACCAAACAGGACCTGAAATAACAATGTTCCAAGGAGCTGTGTCACCGTAAGAAACACCATGTAGACATGAAAGAAGAACCAAGTGGTTTTGAAAATAAGTAGAGTGCTATAAAGGGTGCTGGACTTTGGGTTAGGAAATACCTAAGTTTAAATTCTATCTCTGACATTTACTAGCTGTGTGAGTACAGTAAGTCATTGAGCATATCTATTTTGTTTTCCATAAAACAGGGATTATGCCTTGTAGCACTCCCCTCCCAGAGTTGTTTTGAGCGTCAAATAAGATAATGTAGGTATAAAAGAGTTCTGAAAACCTCAAAAAATACTCAACTAAACCCTCAAATGGATCTGTTCTCTAATCTATGTGGATGTTCCCTTCAATGTTGCAGATCATATTACATTCAGTCCTGCCCTATCCTTATGACTCTTATAGATGTCCTCCCATAGTTTTTCATATTCCCATACCATTCTTTCTTTCTCTTGACATAATGAAGATACCATCAGAGCGCTTTGGCTATCCAGTGGTTATCCCTGGCCCCTAACACATGACTATCCGACCTTCTTCCTCAAGTGTACATTTCTTTAATGACATCCTTTACTCTAGTTCTTCGTACCTATTATAATCCCAGAATTTGAATAGCATCCTAATAAAAGATGCAAGATGGCAGTGATGGCATTGGATGGCTGACTATGCCATAGCACCTGCTTTATTTTAAAACTCTTAAGCATGATGACCATATCGTGCCTCTCACACCACCAGCTTAAACACACACTACTTGGTTAAACATCCCAGTTGGAGGCATCTCCCTGGGAGCCATGATGGAAGCAATGTTTATATTCGGAACAAAAGAGGCACCAATCAGTCATTCAAGTGTAGCATCTGCCGCCACACCAGAGCCCCAAATATAGAGCTTCCTGGGCAACAATCACATTTCAGATCCATTTACCAACTTTGGCTAAATGATTCTCTCACTGAATATTCTACCCCTACACCTCCAGAATTAAAAAGGCCACTGCAGGTAATACCAAACAGGGACAGATTAGTGGCCTTAAAAGAAACAGAACCAGAACAACTGTTTTTACTGTCAAGTAAATCAGCCATGATCTGCATTGTGAGTGTTCCATATTCTTCCTCTCTGAGCAGAATTGAAGTTCAAGGAAAGAAATTGGTTTCAACTGAGCCAGGTTCAGAAAGAGAAGATTCATAATCATTTCAGATTCATGTCCAAGTTCAAAAAATGGATTTTTCTTTTCTTTATGACAGCAGCACATGTATTGGATCTCCTCGGGGGGTAAATCCTTTTTTTTCTTTTTAATAAGAAATCACTCTTACAACCCCCAGCCACAAGTAACGACCAGGGAGCAGAGCAGGGACCAAGACAAATTACTTTATCACAAATCTAGACCTCATTAAGAAGTCTAGTGGTCCCAGCAGAGAGGCACTGCCCCTGCCCTCCACAAGTCCCATCTCTCTCCATTGTCCCATCCATTTCACCAAGCTCAAATGTACAAACAGGATGAAATATGCTAGTACTTCCTTCTGCTGGGGACTGAGGCACCGTGCAGAGATCCATGTGAAATCAAGTTAGACATAAGGGCCCAAATCGAGATCCTGATAGCAATGATATATGTGAGTGATATAGAACACTGTGCACAGAACAGTAATATTGGACAGGAGTCTGAAGCAAAAAGGAATCAATTCTTTCATTCAATTAAACATTTATGGACCACCTGCTGTGACTAAAGTAAGAGGTAGAGGGGAATATGAAAGTGAGGAAGATGTGGTCCTTCCCTGCCGAGGAGTTTGTGATCTAGCTGAGGAAAATCAGACAAATCATAAGTGCTTACTGGTTAGTTGGTATACAGATAATTATAATACAAGTTAGAGGGTGAGAATTTCCATAAAGAAAGTGTAAAACAAAACGCAGGAAACTTCTCATTTTGTCTTGTGTCCCCATTGCTTATCAGAATGCTTTATACATACCAAACACTTAATAAATGCTTTTCGGAGTAGATTAAATTGGACATAACCAAGATGCTACGGGAATTTAGAGAGAGGAATCCTCCCACCCAAATGAGAGGAATTAAAGTTTTCCAGGAAGGATGCAGCATATGAGCTGGGCCCTGAAGAATAGGTAAGATTTCAAAAATCAGAGATACAGAAGGCCATGTCCTAGGCAAAAGGAAAAACATCTATAGTTTAACAGGCTTATAGACTCAGATGTAGAAAGGATTAGGAAAGTCATTTAGTCCACATCAATCATTTGTCAAGGTCATAGGGACAGTAAATGGCAGAGGAAGGATTTGAACTCATGTCTTCCGACTCTAAATCCAGTGGTATCTGTCGTTGCTATTGTTGGTCAGTCATTTTTCAGTTGTGTCCAACACTTCAAGACTCCATTTAGAGTCTTCTTGGCAAAAATACTGGAGTGGTTTGCCATTTCCTTCTCCAGTTAATGTTATAGATATGGAAACTGGGGCAAACAGGGTTAAGTGACTTGCCCAGAGTCACGTAACTACTAAGTGTCTGAGGCTGGATTTGAACTCAGGTCTCTCTGCCGCCAGACCCAGTGCTGCACCACCTGGCTGCCCTATAGTGGTATCAACCCACTTCGTTAACATCAGTAGGTGGTTTTGTTTTTGTTTTGTTTTTTTTTTCAAATGATAGCAGAGTCATCTCCAAATCCTGAGCTCCAGCTCTGTTCTTTTCCTTGAAACAGGTTTGTTTCAAGTAGGTTCAGGCTTGCATCATAGGCAACCAGTGATGCTGGATGGCCAGCTGAGTGCCTGGAAACTCTTCAACAAGGTCATCACCCACAAATGTATTATAGGAACAATGCCAGGCAATAAGGGTACAAATGCAAAACAATGAAAGGGTACTTTAATCTCAAGAAGATTAAATTCTATTATTATTTACCATTCTATTAATCACTTTGCTGTTCAGCGAATCATTTTTCAATCATATCTGACTCTTCATGACCCCATTTGTGGTTTTCTTGGCAAAGATACTCGAGTGGTTTGCCATTTCCTTCTCCAGCTCATTTTACAGATGAGAAAACTGAGGCAAACAGGGTTAAGTGACTAGTCCAGGGTCACACAGCTAGTGTGGCCAGATTTGAACTCAGGAAGATGAGTCTTCCTGACTAGACCCAGCACTCTATGCATTGTGCCACCAGATGATAACTAGCAATTTTGGTACCCCAGACAACATGTTTCAGTTTAAGAAGAATGAATCATTCTTTCAAATCGATTATTAAAACAAATTCAATTGGGAAGTGGAGAGAGAGCCCGTGGTGCACAAAGGATCTCTATTCAGCCTTTTATGTCTAACTTGTTGTCGGACTGAGAGAAAAATCCTGATTCGCTACAAGATCATTGCTAGGGAGAGGTTCAAATAGGTGTGGAGGACCAGGGTTTGACTCCGCTGGTATCAAGTAGGCCTGGGTTGTTTGTGGTCAACTAGGGGAGAAAATATATCATCTGCTTTCTGTTCTAATAGTTCTTGTTAGCTATTTAATAACCTCAGATGTTTCTATATCGCTGAAGAAAGAACTGAAATGTTATTAGCACCCTCTAAACTTTGGAACCTTGAGGCAATGCCCCTGTTGCCCCGCCCTACTTACATTTCTGAACATCTACTATGTGCATAGACTTATACTGAGCCCTTGGGCAAATGCAAAATAAATAAACCTAGCCCCTGTCCTCATGAAACACATAGTTTAGTAGGCAAGCAATAAGACAGAGAAACACAAGTAAGTGTAATATAAAATGATAAATGCATAAAAGAGATGGAAACCACAAGCTTGAAAGATGGCCCCTTTCCTAAGCTTCCCATCTCCGCTCAAGTGAACATTTCTGCCCAAGCTCCATGCTGAGGTGGGAGGGGGAGAATAAATTGGATTTCTCACCCTGGGCGATGGAAAATTAATAAACGTGAACCATGCATGTGAAATAGCTTTCTTCCATCTGCAAACATAAAGAAAAAATTCCAGTAAGTCCAAAGTGTGCTCCGTGGGACAGAGGCAGCATGTTCTCTGGTTTCTATGTACTCTCTAAACAACATTTGTTCTCTTAAATTAAAATGTGAATTGCCAAAGACAATTACCCTGCAGTAGTTTCTCTCTCTCCTACAGCACTTAGCCTGAATTAAGAGCTCTGTTAATTCCCAGGTTAAACTTTATCTGGTCACTAGAAACATATTTTTAATTTAATGAGGTTCAGAAGCAATTTGGGTAGGTGTTGGTATTGCTGAAAAAGAGACACTGACAAGGACTAGATTCTGCGCCAGCCTTTAGCAAAAATTGCAAAGTAGGCAGACTTTGTATTCAGTGCCCCCAATCTTTGTTGTCATTGCCCTTGCCTCCTCCAAGCCTCGGTTTCCTTGCTGCCTTGGCCTCTGCTACCTGTCTGACCAACTAGTTCACATTAAGGTGCTTGAAAACCCTCTGTCCTCCTGAAACTAAAATGTGTCCTTTATCGCTGCCCTTTAATTAATGATCTCCAGACTTCTATAGGGACAGATAAATGGCACAGTGGATAAAGTATTGGACCTAGAGTCAGGAAGACTCATCTTCATGAGCTCAAATATGGCCTCTGACACTTATTAGCTGTTCATGAGTTCAAATCTGGCCTCAGAATTTAACGGCTGTGTGACCACTGAGCATATCACTTAACCCTGTTTGCCTTAGTTTCCCCATCTGTAAAATGAGCTGGAGAAGGAAATGGCAAACCACTCCAGTATCTCTGCCAAGAAAACCCCAAATGGGGTCATGAAGAGTTGACACAACTGAAAGGACTGAACGACAACTCCAGACTTCG
Organism: Phalanger gymnotis; assembly: GCA_028646595.1. NCBI lineage: Eukaryota > Metazoa > Chordata > Mammalia > Diprotodontia > Phalangeridae > Phalanger > Phalanger gymnotis. Next base: position 49,137,735 of record CM053624.1, on the reverse strand, counting down.
GTTACCTCACAAACACAACCAGGATGGGGATGCTGTTCACTAAAGAAAACTCTCAGTGGCAGCCCAGAGTACTTTTCTTATATCAAGCGAGACTCATTTGGAGATGAAAGAAGCCACATGAAAAAGGAGAAGTGGTCCAGACTTAGAAGGAGCACAGGTGAGTCGCAAGGTTCAGTGGTTAGATGGTGAAAGGAATAAATATGTAGAAGATGAGTTGCACAGAGAAAACTGGAACTGAGCAGTATGAAAACCATGGGTGCTTAGTGGATAAGAGAAGTAGACAGCAGGACCAGGGAGCTGGGACAGCAGAAGATGACTTGGCAATGCCTGGTTGTGGTGCGAGGATTCCAGCGCAGCCAGCCATTCTTGAGGTATCAGGGCTGTAGATACTGCTCACCCCTACCCTAATGCTAGAGGGAAAAACCGCAACTAATACTTTCAAGACTCCTAACCACTGGGACCATGTGTATGAATTAACTGATCAAAGCAGAGAATTAAAGGGAAATTTTACTATTCTTCCATCAAAATTATGAGAGATAATATCTATTTGATATATGGTTACACAAAATCATTACTGATTGATCCAGTACCTTGTTATTTACTTTTAATTCTGTCTTAATTAAATGCTTATTTGTTTGTTTTCGGATTCATGTCTCTTTGTGTGATCTGGCATAGATGTTACCTTGGTGTGAACTACCGGCATCATGTGAATAACTGAAGATCCAAAATAACACACCAAAATTGGGAGATTGAGAGGATTCCCAGACGTCTAGAGGTTAACTACGGGGGCCCGGGTTACTTGTATAAAAGGACGCTGCAGGAAGAAAGCATCCCTTTAGAGCAAGGAAAGAATTACTATTGGTCAAGTTCCACGCTTCAGTGTGGAAGATGCTTTGGCATACCTAAGGCCCTCAATAACACCATGTCAGCAGCTGCCTATTTCTAACATTAACCCTGATTCATGGAAGCCTAAAGTATAAGACATTGTCACACTTCAAAACTGCACTTTATTCCCCCTTCTGTTCACACACCCAATCACTCTGGGGCCCCTTTAGAATCTCCATCAACAATCAGGACAAATAATAATGAGACGGCTCCATCAATAAGTCTCCCTCTCCTTTCCCATTCCCCTCTCCCACTTTCTCTGCCATTCTTTCTTGCCTTCTCTTTTACTCTATTCTCTCGTATTTTCCTCCCACTCCCTCCAGTTTATAAGATAAAAATCAAAATCAAGCCTAGTAGGACCATCACAGTTGTGCAGGCCTAAATCCCCTCAGGATGTCAGCATCCTTATCTATGAAATGAGATTGGACTACATGGTTTCTAAAGTTCCTTCCAGCTCTAAATCCTATGATCCTGTAACCCTGAGTGAAATAGGAAAATTGGGTCAGGGCCTCTGCTTTGCTGAACTTACCCTAGGGGGCTCGAAACCTGTCAACTGAGCAGCCCTGTTAATGCAAATGTCTTGTTTCTGAGGGCATCTTTGTTCCTTTGACTGTTTGCTTTCTCCCAAAGGACTGAGGTCCTGGGGTTACATGATGGGCCAGCCCTTCAGAAATGATGAGAGAATGGGCATGTGGGGAATTCTGTAGTTCTGAAGCCAAGTGAAGTGACACATTCATATGTCTCCTAGGAACACTAAAGGCAATGTATCTTCAGTTTTGTATTTTGATTGGCCCAGTGTTCTCTCTCTTAATTTTTTTCTTTTTATTATTATCATCAACAAACACGAACACCTCATCACTCAAAGAACTAAAAGAATATTGTGTATGAAAACATAAACTGTTCCACATAATCTTTAAGTAGATGAGAAGCACACAGTAGTAATAAAATCACCCCATTTGCTCGGCGTGTTCTTTTGGACACAGACCATTCCTGTCTTGTTGCCGAGGTTGGGCAGCAAGGTGGCACGGTGGATAAAGTGTCTCTCTGGAGTCAGGAAGACTCAACTTCCTGAGTTCAAATCTGCAGGAGTCATGTCGATCTGGAGCAAGGAGAATATGGCAGGCCTGGGCTGTTGCCTGGTGAGATTTAACCTGAGGGTACTTTACGTTATATGGTATGCCCTAAGTAGTATGGAATAAGGATATGAGAGAGCCCAAGGAAGGCTCTTTTCTCTTTAGTTCCTTCCTCACTAGCCTGAAATTCTGTCATGAGACCTTCCTCTAATAGACTATAACTAATTTGAGGGCAAAGACAATCTTCTACGTTAGTACACTGTCTTCTCTTCTTTCCCCCTCCCTCCCTTAGACAAAAGCCAGAGGCGCCTAATATGATTGGACAGTTCTGGGTATACAGGCAAAACTAAAGACTGCTTTGTGAATGAATGAACAATGTGGAGGCCAATAAATAAACCTGGGACTATAGTACTGGAGTCTGAGTCAGCACAGTCCTAGGTTCTACTTCTGACTTTTAGGAACCTTGTGACTTTGGACAACTCACTTACTATCTCTGAGTTTCTGTTCCTTCGCCCGTAAAATTGGGACAATGGTTAGTATTTGTCTCACAGGATTGTTTTAAGGTTAAAATTAGATATTTGTATTTAAAATGCTTTGTAAACCTTAAAGTACTACGTAAATGTCAGCTGTTTTTATTTCTAAATATGGACAGAATGAAATTAAGAAATCTCCTTTGTTAGAATCCTTTAAGAGTAGAGTCATCATCCGTCCTACAAGGAAGGGTAGGATTATAGTATTTATAGCTGAAAGGGGCCTTAAATATCATATAATCCAACCTCCTAGTTTTATAGATACAAAAATTGACTCAGGAAGATTAATCAGTAACAGGGCAGGGGCTTGAACTCAGGTCTTCTGAGTCCAAATCCAATTATCTTTGCATACACTGTCTCAATGTAGGTGCAGCCTCATTAAAAGCATAAAAATATACAGGATCACCTACAGATGAAAACATGATTTTATTTAAAGAAAAAGAGAGACAGCTTCATATGGTTTCTTTAAAGCATTGTATTAGCTCTCTTTACATTCAGGAAATAGTCCAAGAACTATCACTCTGTTTCCTCCTCCAACCTACACGCCTGCTGATTTCCTAGTTTTTAATTCTGACTTTGGGATCTGCCAAGGATCACATAGTTAGTGGGGGAACAAGGATCAGAATTCAGGTCTTGTGATTAGAGCTGTTTATGAGCAAGCCCTGAAAGCCCCTAGGCCTTGAGTACATATTGTTTCTTTTGGAGACATTGAGAAGTGGAAGGTGTTAAAAGACCACAAGCCACCCTAAATCCTCTTCAATATCTATGAGTCCTTTGTGTGGCATTGGAACAAATTTCCAGTAAATGCTAGCCACCCTGTGTACGTGCAGTGAATCACTCATCGGAGCGGGTCGGCAGGGGCCACATCCCATTAGCCCAAAGCATCAGTCACATCAGACTGCTCCATGTGATTGCATGGCCCTTTCTTGACTCTCTGTTTCTTTTTCTAAATGGTCCTGGCATATCTGATGGAAATGGGAAAGGAGGGCCCTGGGAATTGGCTTACTGGGAACTTTTTGGAGTTCAATTTTAAAGCTGCCATTGTGATGGACTTTTCAAATTGAGCTGTAATGAAGTGATAACTGCAAAGGGTGTCTCTTTCCCTGGAGCAGTGGACCTGGAATCGGAAGACCTGGGTTCCAACCCAAGCTTTGCAAACACTTGCTATAGATCGTTAGGTGAATCATTTCATCTCTCTAGGGCCAAGTTCACTTTTTTGTAAGATGAGGGTACTGGATTAGATGATCTTTGTAAATTATTTCTCATTGTTTTGTAGCTACGAGCTTTTTTTTTTTTAATAGAAATCAGGCAAGAGCTTTGAGAAGGTCTTCTGACCTTTCATGGTAGCCACATGCTTAGGGAATGGGCCTGGGTTTCTTATAATCCTATAATCCTTGGATGTAGTGATTCCAAAACCAATGCTAATTGGTGGACTTAATAGAATATAGAAAGGGATGTTATCCCCTGAAATATTTACACTATGACTATGATGTACAAAGCATAATAATTTATACAGATCCTACCATTTGGAGAATTTATAACCCAAGAGATGGGTTTCCTTTTTTGAGTATGAAGACTACTTTATGATGTAAAATAATTCAGAGCCCCCTCCAACATAATAGTAGTTGCGCTATTAGTATCTACTGAATGATAACATACATAATGAGTTTTGCCGACTATGAATGTTTGTTACAAGGGTACTTCTTTTCCTTTTCAGTAGAGGACAAGGGAGGTAGGAAGGAATAGATTTTTGTTAATTATAAAAATTGGCGAAAGAAAAATATAATGACAAAAATTATGTGATACTTTTTCGTTAGTTTGTAACTTCTTAATCTTAGGAGCATCTGAAAAATGATAATAATAATGCCACATTATTGAGTTTACAGAGGATATAACCATTCATTTTCTATGTCCTCTGTGATGTCATTATCTATTACCCCTAACTATTGGTTTCCCCCATTGCTCTATCTTGGGCCCTTTTCTCTCTCTACATCCTTTCTCGGTGAACTCATTAGCTGCCATCATTTAATTATGCTGATGACTCACAGACCTTTATTTCAAGCTTTACCAGTGTCATCATCACTAACAACCTAATGGACATTTTGAATTAGATGGCCCATACACATCGAAAACTCAACACATGCCAATCAGAACTCGTTATATATCCCCCCTGCTCCCACACCACCCCTCTCTTTATTTTCTCCCCTATTTCTTGAGGGCACCCCTATACTTCCAGTCTCCTTGATTCACAACTTTGGTGTTACCTTTAACTCTTTACTTTCACTCCATGTTTCCAATCAATTATCAATTTTTATTGTTTCTATCAGCACAACATCTCTGGCATATATCCTCTTCTCTCCACTTCCCATTACCACCCTAGTTTAGGTCCTTGTTACTTTCTCCTGGATTTCTAATTAGTCTCCTTGCTTCCAATTCATCCTTCACAAAGTTGATAAACTAATTTTCCTAAAGCCCAAGTCTGACCTCATCATTCTCCTAAGTTCTGTTAGCTCCCTATTACCTCCATAATCAAATAGATATTCTTCTGTTTCTCATTTAAAACCCTGACCACCTAGCCCTAATCTATCTTTCTACCTTTATTATATGTTACTTCTTTATGCCCACACTGCTACAAGCCATACTAATCCTGTTCTTCATACATGGCACTATCTCCTGTCTCTGGGCCTTTTACAGGCTCTCTCTCTACTGGAATGCATTTCCTCCCCCTAAAAATCCCTGCTTGGTTTTCTTCAAGGCTCAGTTCAAGTACAATTTTTGACAGAGGCCTTTCCTGATCCCTGAGCTGTTACTGCTATCCCCCACCCATTCCCCAATCACTTTATCTATTCACATACTATCTCCACTATCTCCACTGGCTAGATTGTAAGAAAAAAGGCAAAGAATGGCCTCTTTTACCCAGTAAAAAAAATTGTAAGTCTGGGAGGGGAAGACCCTTGGGGTTTCTGGCCAAAACAGAACCAATTTCTATTTACATTCATTCTTGAACCATCAGAACCCAAACTACAACCAAGGCAGGCTTGGGCGGGGACCTATTGTTGGCCAATCAGTGAGAGTCAGAGTGATTTAAGTTTAAGGTATGGTCCTTAAAAAAAGAAATCTAGCCGGTAAACCCCAAGATATCTTGTGAGGTTTCAGAAACCAAAATTTATATTCCTTTGAACAAAGCACCCACAGGTAAGGTGAATGGAGGAGTGGGAGGAAGATGAAGGTAGGAAGGAAGGAAGGAAGGAAGGAAGGAAGGAAGGAAGGAAGGAGAGAGAGAGACAGACAGAAAGAGAGAGAGAGAGAAAGAGAGAGAGAGAGA
>CM053624.1:49109022-49131422 GCA_028646595.1 Phalanger gymnotis | reverse complement strand
AGAATTGGTTCAGAGCCATTTTTTATAGGTTTTTGGAGGGACTTGGCTGGGAGCTCACGCTAGTCCCTGCTTTCCAGCCGCCATCTTGGCTCCACCCCCCTCGAAGCATTTTTTAGATATAATATCATTGATTGTTCTGACATCCCAAGTTTAGCAAGCATGTGTGTGTTGTGTGATTGGGGAGGAAGGCTTTTTCACTACGGCTATACACACAATTGGTTTAATATCTGTTTGTTGTAACTTCCCTGACCAGCCATTAGACTGTTCTGTATAAGTTGCTTGATCTTCAAATAATAGCAGCTCACACTTATACAGAACAAGACTTTGAAGTTTGCGAAGTGGTTTACATTCTTTATCTTATTTGATTCTCACAACAACCCTGTGAAGTAGGTGCTGTTATCGTCCTCATTTTACAGATGAAGAAAGTGAAAGCTTGCCCAGGGATTTGAACTCAGATCTTCTTGACTCCACATCTTCTAGGTCCTGCTCCTGGTCTAGCTTTCATGGCCATCATCTGAGAAGGTGACTCCTGTGGAGAAGGAGACAATCACCCCCACCAGCTGATATCCAACTGCCACTCACAGGCCAGGCAAGCCAGCCTAACTGAAGCAGCATGTGCCAGGCACATGCCAGATCAAGCCACCACCACCTTGATTACCATCTCCATTCAGACCCTGATGGAGACAGTGTCCCACTTTCATTCTCTTTCAGTTCTGCTCTTTCAAGAGAGACAGGAGCACTAAAATTCTGCAAGGTTTATAGATAAGAATTATGGGTAGATCCAAGTAGGTAGTAGAGTGCAGGTAGGGTTGGACTTGGAGTCAGGAAGCTTCGAGTTTGAATTCTTCCTTGGTAGCTATGGGACTCTGGTCAAATCACTTAACCTTTCTCAGATTCCACTTGCTCACCTGTAAAATGAGGGAAATAATAGTACCTACTTCACACTTGCTGCAATGATCAAATGAGATAAGGCATACAAAGCTCTCTGCAAACCTTGGAGCACTATATACAAATGCTAGCTCCAATTATTATCATTATTATTAAAAATCAGGAAAGGCTTTTTAAATATAATAATAAAGAAAGAACCACTCAGGAGAGGAAGCAGCTTATTGCTGTGGACACTGTTCTTGGAATATCCTTCTTCTCCCTTCCATTCTTTCCAGCCAACCCCACCTGAACTAACATTCAATCACATCCAGTCGGCAAATATTTTGTAAGGTCCCACCATGGGCACGGCATCACTTTAGGTTAGATCAGAAAGAAGAATAAAGCATCATCTATGTACCTGCCTCCAAGGAGCTTGAAATCTATTCAACAGTCCCAGCCCCCACCCCCCATCTGTGGAAAAGTTCCTTGGTGTAAGAAATTCTAGTGCCTGTGGACCACTCAGTAGATAAATCTTAAAGAAATGCTTCAAGCTCAGAGAAGAATGTGACTTGTTTTAAGTGACACAAACAGGAAATGTCAGATAATGTCAGAAGCAGAACTATGAAAAGAGGTCTTTCTGCCTCCAAACCTAGCTCTCTGTGTATCATCCAGTTGCCTCTGACAATCCAGTATGGGAAATAAAACAAGGGTGCTCCTTCCCTGACTGCTGCTGCTGCTCCTACTACCACTACTACTGCTACTGCCACTACCACCATTACTACCACTATTACTACTACTACTACTACTACCACTCCCACTATTACCCCTCCTACTATTACTACTACTACTACTACTACTACTGCTGCTGCTACTGCTACTACCACCATTACTACTACTACTACTACCACTCCCACTATTACCCCTCCTACTATTACTACTACTACTACTGCTACTGCTACTGCTACTACTACCACTACTACCACTATTACTACTACTACTACCACTACTACCACTATTACTACTACTACTACTACCACTCCTACTATTGCCACTCCTACTGCTACTACTATTACTACTGCTACTGCTATTGCTTCTACTACCACTACTACCACTCCTACTATTACCCTTCCTACTATTACTATTACTACTACTACTACTGCTACTACTACTGGTACCACTACTACCACTATTACTACTACTACTACCACTACTATCACTATTACTACTACTACTACTACTACTACTACTACCACTGCTACTATTGCCACTCCTACTGCTACTACTATTACTACTGCTACTGCTACTACTACTGCTGCTGCTACTACTGTTACTGCTGCTACTGCTATTAGTGTGGCTGCTGCTGCTGCTGTTACTACTTCTGCTGCTGCAGCTGTTACTAATACTGTTGCTGCTGCTACTATTACTACTACTACTACTACTACTACTATGACAACAATGAAGACTACTACAATAATTATAATAATTAACATTTATATAGTTCTTACTATGTTCTAGGCACTTTACTAAGCACTTTACAATTATTACCTCATTTGAGTCTCATAACAACTTTAGGAGGTAAGTGCTCTTATTATCCCCACTTTATAGATGAAGAAACTGAGGCAAACAGAGGTTAAAAAGGTATATGTCCAGGATCACATGACTAATAAGTATATAAGGTTGAATTTGAACTTGAGCGTTCCTGTCTCCAGGCCTAGTACTCTACATGGCTACTTCTCTTCTCTGAACCTTTAAAACACATACTGCCCCTGGTAGCACACATGGTTGTGTTTTGTTATATCCTATCTTGTATTGGTCTCCACTTAAGGTATGTATGCTTCATTTTCTCAGACAGGCTATAAGCCCCTTGAGGGCTGGGACCATACCATACATTTATTTGTATTCCCGACAGCCTAATGCCAGGTGAAGTCGAATTCAATCAAATGTGCCACAATCTATAAAGGAATTAGGATTGAATTAGCAGGGTCCTGGGCAGAGAGGCCTAAGTCATCAGAGGGCAGCAGAGGGCCTCACCTAGTACCCCCTGGTTCTCAGCCTTTCATCATTTGCCAGGAAGGAAATACTCTCTCCCTCATTTTAATAAACCAACAAGTATATATTAAGTGCCTACTATGTGTCAGACACAATGCTAATCACTGAGTACAAAAACACAAAATTAAATAAGCCCCATTCTTAAGGATTTTACATTCATCTGATCTCAGAGCACTTTGTACTCCCATGTACTTAGGATATTCTCATTTTTGTATTTTTCTGTGCACATGCCTTGTTACTTCCTTCCCTGCCTGCTAACTGCCAACATACATACATGCATACTTGGGAGCTTCGGGGGATAGAGCACCCAACAATGACAGCTGGAAAACCAACACTGTTTCAACAAAGTAAATGAAAACACATAAAGGAGAAATTATGAGGCAAAAGAAGAGGTCTGAATGAAAGCAGGAAGGCCTGCCTATGAGTTAATGGGAGAGCTGATCAGAGTCGATTTAGGGTACCAACAGGGCTCTGCAGGAGTGAGTGATAGCGACATCCTTGCATGGGCCTAGTGGCCCTACTCTCTTGATTTCTTATAAAAGGGTGCTTCCCTGCTAGGCCCTGGTGACTGGCCAAAACCTGAAAGAACTGAGCTGAGATGAAATTATAGAATTTATTTCATTGCTCTGCACAGAGACACCTTCACCAATAGGTCTGAGGTTCATAGCACCAAACCCAGTCTGAATTCTCTGCACATCCAAGGGCTGACCCAAAACAAGGCCCAGTGAGCCTTTGTCTCCCTTGACATTGAGTCTAACTACCAACAGCCAATCACTTTCTCTTAGTTGCCCTAAGAAATAATCAGTCACAACTTGTACATTTCTACCTTTCTTTAAAAGACAAAACAGCTCCAACTTTCCCTTTGGGGACATTCAGGGCAGAGCAAAACTTAAGAAAATCTCCATTATGTAGAGAGAAACGTCCTTTGGTTACTCTATGCCATCTCTCTAAAAGCCTCAGTTGTCAGAATCCTTAACATAGACATTAAGCATCACTGCCTTTTCCTTCTCTCTCCTCACTCCCTCTTTGTTTTATTTTCTCTATGAAGGCCAGAAGCTTGGACCAAAAGGTAGAAGAAACCAAAAGGAATAACTGGGCATTCAAATGTCACATATGGAAAAAAACGACTTCAGCCCCTGCTCTGATTTCACCTCATATAGCTATTACTCTTATTGCTGACAACGTTGTTATTAACGTATTAGCAATACCATGTTCTTAATGAACGTGTTTAAGATCAGAAAGAACTGAACATAACATTTGGAGGGGATGCAGAAGCAAAAGAATGGAGTAGACACCAGGGGGGAAAGGGATTGAAAATAAATGGATAAATAATCCTGATGAAGACTCAGAGGGATGGATGAGATCACATGTATAAAGAGCTTTGCAAACTTTAAAGTACTATATCAAGGTAACTATTATTTTTATGCTTTGAAATTGATTCATTTAAATATAGTTACTAAATTTGCCTGCGTCCATATTCAAACTTGGGTTTCTAATAACACATTTAATTTTAAAATCATAATAATTCATACTCGTGTAGCGCTGGGATGTCTACAAAGAACTTTCCTCACAACAATCTTGCAAGGTAATTGGTAAATTATCTTCACTTTACAGATGAGGAAACTGAGTTTCAGAGAGGTCAAATGATTTGTTCACAGTCACGTAGCTGATAATTGGCAGAGTCAAGATAATGGGTTCATCTCCCTCAAAACAGTTGTGATTTGATGGGAGATGGCCACGGTTTGATTTTGTTTTGACCCTTTAAAAAAAATTAGGAATTACCAACAAGGAGAGTTTGGGGGAATCAACAATAAAACCAATTTACTGATGCAATGGGTCTCATTTCAATCAAAGCCACAGGAAATATCATTTTTTGTTCTTTGGCAAACACGTAACACAATATGGAAAAAAAAACAAACCCTGCACTGTGAGTAGTCCATGTTCCCAGGGAAAAGAGAATGTGAAATGTCTTCACCTTCATATAAGATATAGCCATTTCTGCTATCATATTTCCTGCTTTAAACCAAGCAGAATTTGGAAACAAATCAGCTCCAAAGAAGGTTCCTGCCTTCATAACGATGAAAGGGCCCCTGGATTGAGGACATTCCTCCCCAAATGTTCTGAACTCAAGCCAACTGCTTATCTCACTTCTTTTCTGTAGTTTTCAGACAGCAGAGACTGCACCTACCTGGGCTCTTGAGAGATTCATGGAAAGCATCTTTGTCACACTATAAGCTCATATGGAAACAGATGGGAGTAGAAGGGGAAGAGACAATATTAAATTTGGGGAGTTCCACTTATATAGTGCCTTGTGCTTTGCTGGGACTCCCCAAAGGCTGATAGATTTAGTCTCAGAATTCCTGGATTCAGCATGGCGTAGAGGAAATAGCTCTGTTAATGAAGTGTTTTTGCTTTTCTTCATAACCCTGGTGCTTGGCACAGTGTCTGACTCACAGTAAATGATTAATTAATGCTTTCCTGGTGCCTTGGAGATTCATGGTCTAATCCTAGTTCTACTGTCAATCATTTTGGATTCCTTAGATATAAAATGGAGGTGATGATATTTATGTAACCAAGTCAGAATGAGTGAACCTGGAAGCTTGGATTAGCCATTGAAGCAAAGTCCCAAAGAATCCGGGAAGTAAAGAAATAGGGAACAAGTCAATGCAGGAAAAAAGGGAAGGGGAGAACCAAGAATCATAGCCTAGCTCCCTGTGCATATGCATGAGCTTGCAAGTGACTGGGTTTTCGTTTGGTTTTTTTTCCCCCTTTGCTAGTTATTTTAACCATTTTGTATTTTCCCTACAGTTCCTAGTGGTGAATCCTTAGAGAATCTACAAAGGAGTTGCATGCTTTTTCTATAGCAACGAGGTAGCAGAGAAATGAGAAACCTATGTTCTTTCCTCCGTCCCAGAAGAGATGAAGCAAGAGACCCTGGAAATAGAGAAGGAATAATGGCCCTTAAAATAAATCTCAGAGAAGTTAGTTCGTCCGCCACTAGGGCTCAAAGGTGGAAGACATTGGGCCACTCAGGGATCCATGCTAGAATGAAGAATGGGCCTCAACTCTCCCAGATCACAGATCCCATGTCAGGATGTGTTCCAGCACAAAACCTGGCCTGTGCTTATGACTATTTTCATTGACACAGAACACATTGATTTGCAATGTAATACTTTTTTCACTTTGGGAAAGTGTCAAGTGAAGCCATTAAACAGATACCTTTCTGAATTTAAGTGAATTTAATTAGAATAGATGGTCCTAATTCCTAGGCATAGCTCAAATATTAACTTTTTTCCCACTTAATAGTATTTTATTTTTTCCAATTACATGTAAAGATAGTTTTCAACATTCCCTTTTATAAGATTTTGAGTTCCAAACTTTTTTCTCCCTCCCTCCCCCTCTCTCCTCCTTTCCCTCTCCAAGAGGGCTATACATATACTATCACAGTAAATGTATTTCTTTAGTCATCTTGTGAAAGAAGAATCAGAACAAAAAGGAAAAAAACATGAGAAAGAAAAAAAATGAGGAAGAGAAAATAGTCTGCTTCTATCTGGATTCAGACTCCATAATTCTTTCTCTGGATGAGGTTAGCATTTTCCATCATGAGTCTTTGTCTTACATCCTTCTATTACTGAGAAGAGCTAAGTCTATCAAAGCTGGCCATCACACAATGTTGCTGTTACTGTGTGCAATGCTCTCCTGGTTCAGTTCACTTCGCTCAGAATCAATTTATGCAAGTTTTTCCAGGTTTTTCTGAAATCCACCTGATCATCATTTCTTATAGCACAATAGTATTCCATTACATTCAGATACCACAACTTATTCAGCCATTCCCCAATTGATGGGCATCCCCTCAATCTTCAATTCTTTGTCACCACAAAAAGAGCTGCTACAAATAATTTTGTACATGTGGGTCCTTCTTCCTTTTTATGATCTCTGATATGGCATACAGACCTAATAGCATAGTTCCAAATTGCTCTCCAGAATGGCTGGATCAGTTCACAAGTTTACCAACAATGCATTAGTGTTCCAATTTTCCCACATCTTCTCTAACATTTACCAGATACTAACTCTTGTCTGTTTAGTCGTCATTAGTTGGTAGGATGAGACACTTGGTTCCCTCAACCAGTCCAGATTCCTGGTTCCCCTTTCCTATAACCATTTTGGTTTGTCAATGTCCTTCTTAAAATGTGATGTCCAGAATTGAACACAATACTTCAGTAGGATTTGAACAAAATAAAGTGACTATGATCTCTCTTTTATCTGTGCATTTTTTAAAGACATGGACTGGACCTGAAATTCCACTGGTATAGGGAACTTCCAAGTAAGAAAACTGCCAATTCAGGTCTATACTTTCTCTGCAACTTATATATTATCTTAGGCACAGGGATGAGGAACCTATAGGCTCAAGGCCACATGTGGTCTTCTAGGTCCTCAAGAGCAGACCTTTGACAGAATCCAAACTTCACAGAAATCTGGCCCACACTTGAGGGCCTAGAGGGCCACATATGGCCTTGAAGCTGCAGGTTCCCCACCTTTGAGAGTTACCCAAAGTCCTGAAAGGTTAGGTGATTTGTCTGGGGTAACATAGCCAGCACAAATGAGAGGCAGACTAAATTCCAGGTCTTCCTGGCTCAAAGACCAGCTTTCTGACCATTATATCACATAATCTCTTGACACACTTTTTTTTTTAAATATCCAACATTACATTAATTTTTTGGCATCTTTGTCACACTATAAGCTCATATGAAACAGTCAGCACCAACAGGGTATTTTTTTTTTGAGAAATAAGGTGGTCTCCATCTTGTATTTTTGCAAGTGATTTAAAAATAATTTAGAACTCTCCTACAAAAAATCTTAAAATAACACCTCAAATAAAATTTTGGAGTGTCAGAGCCAACAAAAGGTGAAAGCGAGCAATTTTTTCCAGTGTGAGATAACACAGAAGGTCAGAAAGAAAGATCTGAAACATGAGAGAGGAGGCTGGCCCAGAGTCCCTATGGACAAAACACCAGTGGTATAGATGGTAGCAACAGAAGTAGTGGTAGCGACAGAAGTAGCAGCAGCTTCAGAATCTGTTAAGCCAGACACAGTAAGGGAACCTAGTAAATGGTCAGAAAAACACACAAGGTACCCTGTGGTAGCATTGAACATAGGAATAGATGCCATTTGGTAACCCTATTGCCTATATCCACTTCTGGGTCATAGTTCAAAGGCAGAAAGGAGCACTTTCAGTCAAGAGGGAATCAAAGTCTTGAAAGATAGTATTACTTTGGGCCCCAGGGGACCAGGGACCCTGAGGAACAGCATCATTTTCTGGTTCCAAGGGAGGAAGGGCCCTGAGGAGCAGTACTGATTGTAATTCTAAGGGATTGGGGGCCCTTCCTGGGTAAGGACCACAGTGAAGACCATGAAATCAGTGCCCACACCTCTCCCCAGATCACACCACCTGGGAAGCACTGAAAATTTCCAAACCCCCAGAACTACCTCTAAAAACAGCAGTGCAAAAAAGCTTAATGCTTGAGATAGATCTTCTCCATCCCCCATGCCAAGACCAGAGCCAAACATTAACATAAAGTTCTAAATGAAGAAATAGGGTGGGAAAATGAGCAAACAAAAAAGAATCTGACTATAAAAAGCCGCCATGGTAATAAGGAAGATCAAGACACAAACTGAGAAGACAATGAAGTCAAAACAGCTACAAGAAAACCTTCAAAGAAAAGGTGTGAATTGGAAACAAGCCCAATAAGAATTCCTGGAAGAGTTATAAATGATCTTCAAGATAAAATAAGAGTGGTAAAGCAAAAATTAGGTAAAGAAATGAAAGTAAAGGAAGATAATATGAAAAGATAGTTAACAGCTTGGTAAAAAGAGGCACAAAAATGCTGAAGAAAATAACACCTTAAAAATATAATTGGACAAATGGAAAAAGCAGGACAAAAATTCACTGGTAAAAATAATTCTTTAAAAATTAGAATTGGGCAAGTGGGAGCTAATGACTCCATGGAACCAAAGCAGTATTTAGGGGAAAATTTGTATCTCTAAATATGTACATCAATAAAAGAGAGAAAAAGCAGATCGATGAAGTGGGCATGGATCTAAAAAATAGCCTAGAAAAAAGAACGAGATGTATAACCCCAACTAAGCACCAAAATGGAAATTCTGACAATCAAAGCAGAGATTAATAAAATCAAAAGTTAAAAAAATGAACAAACAAAACATTTTATTCATTAAATTGAAACTAGCAGCTGGTCTTATAAAAAATAGATCATTGGTTAATTTGATCTTTTTAATAAAAGAGAAAACTAAATTGCTAATGTCAAAAATGAAAAGGGTGAATACAGCACCAGTGAAGACAAAATTAAAGCAATTATTAGAAGTTATTTGCCTGATTATATGTCATAAATCTAGCAATTTAAGTGAAATGGATTAAGATTTATAAAAAATATAGCTGCCCAGATGAACAGAAAAGGAAATAAAATACTTAAATAACCCTATCTTAGAAAAATAAATAGAACAATACATCAATGAGTTCCCTAAGAAAAAATCCCCAGGACCAGAAGGACTCACAAGGAAATTCTACCAAACATTTGAAGAACAATTATTCCCAATACTGTATAAGCTATTTGAAAAAAATAGATAAAGAACAAATACTGCCAAATTCCTTTTATGACACAAATATGATTTTGATTCCTAAACCAGGAAGAGCAAAAGCAAATAAAGAAAACTATTGACCAATTTCCTTAATGAATATTAATGCAAACTTTTTAAATAAAATATTAGCAAGGAGGTTACAGCTATATGTTACAAAATCATAAACTGCAACCAGGTGAGATTTATGCTATGAATATAAGGCTTGGTTCAGTATCGGGAAAACTCTCAGCATAACTGACAACATCAAAAACAAAAAAAAACAAATGTTTTCCAATAGATGCAGAAAAAGTCTTTTACAAACTACAACACCCATGTCTATTAAGTAAAAAAAAAAAAACACTAGAAAACATAAGAATCAATGGAGCCTTTCCTTAAATGATAAGTAGCATCTATCTAAAACTAAGAGCAAGCATTATCTGCAACAGGGAATAAACTTAAAGTCTTCCCAATAAAATCAGGGTGAAGCATGATAGCCATCATCACTACTATTATTCAATTTGTTCAGTCATGTCCAACTTTTATGACCTCTTTTGGGGTTTTCTTGGCAAAGATACTGGAGAGGTTTGCTATTTCTTTCTCCACTCATTTTATGGATGAGGAACTAAGACAGAGTTAAGTGATTTGCCCAGGGTCTCATGGCTAGCAAGTGTCTGAGGCCAGATTGGGACTCAGAAAGATGAGTGTTCCTGACTTCAGGCCTGGCACTATCTACTGTGCAACCTAGCTACCCCTATTATTCAGTAATAGAGTAGAAATGTTAGCTATAGCAATAAGACAAGGAAAAGAAGGAATAAAAATAGGCAATGAGGAAATAAAACTATCTCTCTTTGCAGATGATATGATAGTATACTTAACAGAAACTTAAAGAATCAATTAAAAAACTAGATGAAACAATTAGCAATCTCAGAAAAGTTAGAGAATACAAAATAAGCCTGCTTATATCATCAGCATTTCTATGAACTACCAAAAAACCAGCAGGAAGAGATAAAAAGAAAAATTCTACTTAAAATAACTACAGATAGTATAAAATACTTGAGAGTCTATCTACCACAACAAACCTAGGGATTATGTGAACACTTTCACAAACCATTTTTCACATAAAGACAGATCTAAACAATTGGAGAAATATTAACTGCCCAAGAGTAAGCCAAGCCAATATAATAAAAATGACAATTCTACCTAAGTGAATTTCCTTATCCAATGCCATATCAATCAAACTACTAAAAAAATTTTATAAAGATGTGAAAAAATAATCACAAAATTCATCTGAAACAAGAGAAGGTCAAGGGAATCAATGAAAAATAAAATTAAGGAAAGCATTTTAGCAATTCCAGATTTCAAATTACATTACAAAGTGGCAATCAAGAAACTAATCTGGTTTGTTCTTGTTGTTTTTGTTGTTCAGCTTTTCAGTCATGTCCTCCTCTTTATGATTCCATTTGGTGTTTTCCTCAAAGATAGTGGTGTGATATCTCAAAGGAATCAAAAAAAGTGGAAAAGACCTATTTGTACGAAAATATTTATAGCACCTCTTTTTGTGGTGGCTAAGAATTGGGGAATCAAGAGGATGCCCATCAATTGGGGAATGGCTAAACAAGCTGTGGTATAGGATTGTGATAGAATATTATTGTGCTATAAAAATGATAAGTAGGATAATTTCAGAAAAACTGGAAAAACTTGCATGACCTGATACAAAGTGAAATGAGCAGAAGCAGAACATCATACACAGTAACAACAATATTACATGATGAAGAACTGTGAATGACTTGGCTATTCTCAGCAATACAATGATCCAAGACAATCGTAAAGGACTCGTGATGAAAAATGCTATCTGCTTCCAGAGAAAGAATTTATGTTGTCTCAGTATAGACTGAAGCATATTATTTTTTCTTTCTTTTTTTGAGTTTTCTTACATAAAATAACTAATATGGAAATGTTTTACATGATTGAACACATATAATCTATATCAGATTGCTTATTATCACAGGGAGTGGGGTAAAAATAAGAGGGAGGAAGAAAATTTGGAATTCAACATTTTTAAAAAACGATTGTTAATTGTTTTACATGTTATTAGGAAATATGTAATAAAATAAATAAAAATACTATAAATGCGTAACGCTATACTTTTCACCATGTTTGTTTCAGCCTGTCCATCCAAACATCATCCTCTTGACTTCATGGACTCCACAAATCTGGGTGTGACAGTGTAACTACCTCATCCTTTATGACACTGCTATCATCAAGTAAAAATCTGAGGCTGGCATTTTCAATACTTAAGGTATTTATTTCTCAAAACTTGATCCTATGGCAAAATATCAACCAGACACCTTAATGAGTTGATCAAAACAGCTAAGTTTATATTTTATCTGAGATTTGGATCATCATCATGAATTGCCTTTTTAAAAAAATAATAACATATATATGTATACATATGCATATATATGTATATATGTATGTGTATATATATATACACATATATATATGTGTGTGTGTATATATATATATATAGGAGGATAGTAGTGATGGGAATAGAGAATTAAGAAATCATGGAGTTCAAAGCCTATAAGGATTGCTGTCAAACAGAGTTTGGTATTAAGCTTATGGCGGAGGAGGAATAGAAACTTAAAGATACATAAATGACAGCAAACAAAGATCAGGAAAGGTTATAGTAAATTTGAAGCTAGAGAAGTAGTTGATGAGACAGTGAGAGACCCTGAATGTAGCCATGACGAGCAATGAGTATGCCTTCTCTTCCTCTTAGCCTGGTGTGATAGAGATTCTGATGGAAGCTTCTGGCCTTGAAGAGAGTACCCAGAAAAAAAAAACTAGGCTCTATTGAGCACCAGAAGTCAATGGAAATGAGAAAAAGATAATAAGGATGAGGAAGACTTAGTTAGCAACAGAGGAAGGCTTCAGAAAGAAGAGGGGAAATGGAGGGATGATAAAATAGAGAGAGGACTAAGACCAAGTTGGATAGTTAGGGGGAAAGAAAGAGTTCCTTCTCCTCTCCCACTCCTCTCCTAACCTCCACTATTAGGATTTTTATTTTCTTGCATTCTCCTGGGGCTGCCATCCCTTCAAATACCTGTGGGGACACAGGCCAGGATATTGGCTATACCATGGGATATAGAGATAACAGTCTGCAGATAACAGAAAATGTTGTCATTTTAGACAAAACCATGGCTGTCCCCCTTAGCCTCTGAAGCCTTGGCCACCTTCACATACTGAAAAGAAAGCTAGGCATTTCAGGTATACTTCTACCCCTTCATCATTTGAGAATTTTGCCATCAATGCACTTTTGCTCATATCTAGACAAATATATCAAATTGTTCCTTCGAAAAATGAAAAACATTCCTACCATGAAACCAAGGGGCAATGGATTTGGTGTTCCTCTCAAAGCCAGCCTGGCGGGGCAATTGCTCTTCCTTAAACCAGCGAACGATGACATCTCTAGAGACTGGACGAAGAGGCCTTTCCCAGGCCCTGAAAAAAAATAGATGCCAATATGTAGCACAGGGCTTTCACTCAGAACCAGCAAACGTCAATGAACTTTAATTTGGGGTCACAGAGCAAAGTCAAAGCAGAAATATTTCCAAACACAAAAAATCTCCAAAATACTTCCACTGTGTTTAGAATATAGTAAAGATTAGCATTCCCAATGATTTACCTCTCTCCCTGCTATTATTGCGATTTACCTTAATTCCCTAAGTTTGCACTGACTACAATGGAGAGAGGCAAGGTAGAGTTAAAAACATATTGGATCAATGAATGCAATTAAATATTATTGTGCTGTTAAAAAAATTAACATGATGGATGCAGAGAAGCATGAGAAAACATGTGAACTGAAGCAAAGTGAAGTAAGCAGAAGCAGAAAAAACATATATGCAATGTTGATAACAATATAGATGAAAAACAATAATGACAAAGAAATCAAATATAATCTAATTATAATAACCAGAGATAAGCACCTCTCTGTCTTCATTGGAAAAGTGGGAGATTATGGGAATGGAATATTGCATATGTTGGGTTTTTTTATTCTTTTCTCTTTTACTCTGTTACAAGGGATGGCTCTCTAAGTGAGGGAGGGAAGGAGTATACATGGAAATGAAGATGATAGAAGAAATAAAACATATCAAAAATAGATAAATTAATGAATGAACAAACAAAGAAACAAACCAAAATCAAGTTTAATTCTTAGAAGGGCAAATCACAGTAAAGATTCAAGGAATGAATGAAATATTCTTACAAACTATTGCTGAACAAGGAAAGCAAAACTTGCAGAATAGTGCACATGATGGTTGCTGAAACTAATGTTAAAAGGTAATTGAACTCATGTTAGATGCAATGTGAGATGGGGAAGTCTTGGCATAGAATGCAGCATATGTCATCATTAGATGTAGTTGCTATATCAGCTTTGCTGAAATGATTTCTTTTTTGTTACAAGAAAGGATTCTCTTGGTGGACAGGTAAAATACATTATTAAATTATTGTAAAGAACAAAATGCATCAATAAAATGTTATTTTTTTAAAAGTATCGAGGATTGAGTTATTTTAAAAAAACTGTTCCACACCATCCCACCCTGTCTCACCTCCTTGCTTTTCTCTACCAAGAAAAAAATAACCGTTATCAATTATGCTTCACATAACAAAATTAGGTTTGGAAATAGGAAGCAAGGAAGGAATTAAGAGATTTCTCCCCCCCAACAATGGTTGTGTTACTTAGAACAGCATATTGCCTTGAGGGAGGATCCCCCCAAGACAACAAAAAGATAAGGAAACCATTATGTACTTGAGTGAAGACAAGTTTGAGCAATATTGGAAAGGTTGAAGGGGAAGGGCTAAAGACCAGCATCCAGCACCATGTCATAACATCACATTCTTCTCAAAACCTCTATTCAGCCCCAGGGAGGAGGAAGAAATCACCAATGCTCTACTAAACGTGGCACTCTGTAGCCAGCAACCTAATTTAGTGAGAATTGGGACTTTGCTATCCAGCCTTACAGCTACTTGTCTTCAGGATTTACTGCCTTCATTAAGTGTTTCTATTCCTCTGTCTCCATGAAGGCCAAATGATTTAAGCATCTCACAAAAATAAAAATAATGAGAAAGACTGCTCTGACAGGTGGCCCGTCAGCAGCCTGGCAAGGTCCAAGAGCCTGCTATCCCTTCAGATGACTCACTTTGATTCTTCATCAAGCTAGGAACTTCAGTTCACATTAGCAGTGAGTTTCAGCAACTCAGTCCAGCCGGTCAAAGAGATTACCCGTCAAAGCCAAATACTTCTGAACAGAGAAAGACACAAGTTCCTCTAAGTTTACTTCCCAATTATACATCACAGCCACAGTGACTGACAGTGGCAAGATGGAGCAGACATGGGGTGGGGAATGATAAAGGAACTGTCCAGTCTTCATTGCAGAACTCTCAATTCTAATTCCATGTACTGGCTGAACTGTCTTAGTCATCACATTTATGTAATTGTCCTACTATCCCAGAGGAGTTTTTTGTTAACTATACAAATCTACTCTATAGCTAGGCCTGCACGAGTTCCATTAGGGCATTTCACATGTATTTGGGAGACAGATGAAGGCTCAGTTTTTATTAAGAACTCAAAAGATACCAGAACCTTTCTGGGAAAAACTCTGACTTGCAACAGATACACTAGAACTTGACACATTTCAGAAAACAGTTTCCACAAGCAGTGAGGTACTTATTTCCAGACTGTTGGACCATATCTTACATAAGTCTTACTTTAAACCATAGCCAGTTTGTCTCATATTATTTATTCCCCAGTTCAAAATGTTAATGGAAAGCCGTCTTCTGAAAGAGTCTTCAGTTTTCAGCAGACATAGACTGTGAATGGCACATACCAAAACAATACTTTCCTTAAAAGGATATTCTTTATCTGTATCTCCAACAAATCTTTTCATCTTTAATATTTCAACTTAAAAGCAAAGATTTTAGAAATCCCTAGTAAGTAAAATATGTGAGGTAAAGAAGTGACAATGGATTCAATCAATGACAAATTCACTTCAATTGTTTCTCCATATGGTCGTGTTTCTCCATATGGTCTTGTTCTGGCTTTTGTATGCCTGTCACTTTGCACAGCGCCTGGCACAAGTAAGGTCTTAATGGATGCTAGTTTGATTACTTGATTGACTGATACCTACCTAACTGGGACAAGGAGGGACTTTGGCGGAGTGGGGCTAGGATGGTGGTTATTGAGCTTTGCCTCCTGCTCATTGTACAAGCCAATTTCTTGGAACATGTTGCTGAGACCAGCAACTGTTCCTTTCTGAATAGCTCGGAGTGAGTGCCGACGGTACTCATCCCGGGCTCTCTGAGCTTTCCGTCTCCGTTCTTCATCTGCAGCTTTAGAACGGCTTACTGAAAAAGAGAAAAGAGGGTAGGGAAAAGAGACGTTCAAAAATAGCGAATCAATAAGCAAATATTTATTGATCAAGTGCCTATACTCAAGAATTAAGGACGCTGTGGTAATAAAAGGGGAAAATACATAATTGTTCCCTTTGCAGATTTCCTTAACAAGCTCATGGTTGAGTAACATTGTAAAGAAAGTAGATGTTTACAGTTTTTAAGGGGTATTTGGGGAAATATAGAAGTAACCTCAAAGCTAGCCAATGTTGATTACTTGTTTGAGAGAATGAATTGGGAACTCTGCTTATAGCCATGTGAACAAAGAGTCAGTGGCTGTGCTGAAAGTGTGTCCTGGGTATATTTTCATATGAACTTAAAGAGATGCAGTGTTGTTGAATGTGTGAATGGTTCTATAACATGGAAGATCTGAAACATGGTATATCTGTAACAAGTATAAGATTTACAAAACTGAGAGTAACCGAAAAAAAAAAGCACATATAGATAGTGTAGCAACCTGGTTGCTTATAGGGAGTCAAGGAGTGGGAAAGGTCACCAGCCCCTTTCAAAAATTCTCCAACCTGTGATATTCATAAACCATAGGTGGAATCATAGAAACTGAAAGCACATATAGGAGCAAAAAGGAGTTTAAAAGGAATTTTCTCATTCATGTCCAGTAAGAAGTTAGAATAAGTAACCCAAAATACACACTTAAAGCTTAAGAGCTTCTATAGATAGCTGGCTAGGAATATCTGGCTGAGATCTGCATAACAAAAAGAGCAAAGGTAGCCCCCTAGGACTTCAAGCTAAAAACTAAAAGACCTATACCCTCTTGGGAAAGAAGATACAAAATATCCAAACACTAGTAGGTAGCAATGGGTTGTAGTGGCAGTTCTGTAGGGATACCCAAAATAGTGTAGACGAACCCAGTAGAAAGCAACAAAAACAATATGATGAAATCATCATTAGATTAGACATCAGAGGCTCTACAGTTTCAGAGATGTAAATTGCCCTGGCTATGCATGCTCCTTATATGTGTTCTCTGGGAACATATGTTCCTACATATATCTCCTCCCCAACTGGGAGTAGGGCAACCTGTTGAGAAGTGTACCGTTACGGGTGTGTGGGGAATCTTTCTTGTCCCAGTTAATATTCTGCTCCAAACACCATGTAATATGTACTAATACAATGAAAACCATGCTGAAAGTCTGTAAAACCAAATTTCATCCAGCGCAGTAGGATATTTTGGTGTCAGTAGAGTGTATTTCTGGCTGGCAGAAGATTGAGTTGCTTAAGTTATTGGGTAATATAACAGTTAAATCAGGCTATATACTAATGTTCTGGTTCTAAATGTTCTCCATTGAACTGAACAAATCTGCTTCCCCTACTCCCAACAGAAAGGAAATCTCCCAAGAAAGGGCTTATCCATAGCTTCTTCCCCTCCTCCCAATTCTTATAGTATCCCAAGTGCATTCTCTACTCTCTTATCCTTTATTCCAGTTTTGGCTAAAGAGGTGGCCCTCCTTGTGAAAGCCAAGATCTCTGTTTGAATTCTTGACCCTATCCCCTCCTCTTTCCTTTATTATATTGTTCACACAATAATTCCCCACAAAATTCTTACTCTCTACTCCCTATCTGCATCCTATAAACATGCCAAGGTCTCCTTCATAATTAAAACACTTTTATCTGACCCTGTTTTGTCTCTCAAGCTATTGCCCTATGTTTTTTTCCTCCCTTCCATAGCGAAATTCTTAAAAATGCTAGTGACATATATACCTCCATTTTCTCTCCTCTAGTTCATTAGGAAACTTCTTGCCATCTGGTTTCTAACTTCATCACTCAACTAAAACTGCTTTAGTCCATGTGACAAATCATCTCTAATTATCAAATCTAATGACCTTTTCTCAGTCTTCATCCTTCTTGAACTCCCTGTATTTGACACGGCTTCACTTGCTAGATATTCCACTTTCTCAGTTTTCATGATACTGAATCTCTTGGTTCTATCTTATTTGTCTGACTGTTCTTGGTACTTTCTTATATTCTTCATTTATGCCCTGTCCTTCTAATTGTGGAAATATCCCAAATCCTCTGTCCTGGGACCTCTTTTATGTACATATATTCTTTCTCACTAATCTCATTATCTCCCACGAGTTCAATTATCTCTAGGCAGGTTATTCTAAGGTATATTTATTCCTAGTATTTCCCCTAGCTCCAATCATGCATTACAAATTGTGTATCAGATGTTTCTCTGGATGTCCTATGGACACTTCAAACAAAAGAGGAATCAATTACCTTTCCCACAAAATCCACTCTTCTAAACTTCTCAACTGAGTCAAGTTCATAACCATCCTTAGAATTTCACTTATTCTCAATTCTTCATCTTCCCTTACTTCCAAAATCAATTAGTTCTCAAGCCTGGTTAGACTGTGCCTCCATGACATCTTTCCAATCTGTCACCTTCTCTCACCACAACCAATCTTTTCTCTGTACTATGCAATGGTACTGCAACTGGTTACCCTACCTCAGTTCATCTTCCATACCAATGACAAAAGTTTTCCTCAAGCACAGGTGCAACTACATCACCCCCCCATACTCAATAAACTCCAATGGCTCCCTATTGTTTCTAGCATAACATATGAACTGGCATTGAAAGTCCTTCACAATCTGGTTCCCTCTATCCCTGGAAAGTTTATGATTATTTTAAATCACTCAACTTTCTAGCCAACTGGTCTACCTATTGTTCTTCATACCCCAAAACCCATCTCTCACCTCTGTATCTTAACAGTCTATCTACTCTGCCCAGAATGAAGTCCTTCCTTAATTTTACTTTGTGTGATCCCCTCCTTCCTTCAGAGCTCATTTCAAATGATAATTTCCAATAAAGCTTTACTTATCCTTAAGCTACTAACGTGTTCTCCAATTTGAAATTGCCTTACAATTACTTTGTATATAACTTGAATTCACATATAGGTAGATATTTTTCTCCCAATAGGAAGTAAACTTCCTGGAGGCAGAAACTATTTTTTTTTATTTTTGTGTCTCCAGTGCCTAACAAAGTACGTGATACATAGTAGGCACTTAATAAATACTTGTTGATTAATACAGTAATGGGCTAAAATTTCTCACTCAAATTATGTGAAAGAATTGGGCTAGACAAAACAGTTTGCTCCTTTATGTCGTCAACATTTTCTCCTCTTAGGATTATGAAGCATGGGTATTAGAAGGGTCCTCAGAGGTAAACCATTCTTTTAAAGATGAGAACCCTAATGCCTAGAAGGATTAGTTAAGTGAGTCATTCTGGTTCTGAATGTTAAAAAGAAGTCAAATAAACCCATCTGTCTAGTTTCACTCTATAAAAAGAGAGAGAAAACAATACAGTATGGAAAGCTGGGCCATATTACTACCAGATAAATTTGTTTGCTTGTTTTCCAAATTCTTAAACTTTTTCATCTCAAGTAGCACAAAGCCCTGTCTAGATTGTATACGTGCAGAAGACAACTCAACATGGATCTTCTTTGCATTCAGGTTCCTAGATATGCTCTCAGTTTAAAATAAAGCACATTCGAAAATCCAGGGATCAGCTGCCGGGGCATTAGCATGGCAAAGATGAAGATAGGCAATAATCAGAGATAGCTCAGTGTACACAAAGTGCCACTGAGGAGACCCTGAGGCACAGACAGTCAGCAAGTATTTATTCAGGACCTGCTGCATAGCAATTGATTAGAGGGGTTAATCACTAGAGCTGACCTGGTTAATTTTAGTGAGACAACAATTGTTCATGCCCCACTCTCTGCAGCCCATGGACATTTCTTATGATGAGATTGGAGTGATAAACTCCAATGTCAAGTGAGACCAGGGATGAAAAGGTTATTCTTTATGAATCTAAAGGTAGTGAATACTCAAAGGCAGGGGAAGTCTGTTCAAAAAAAAAAAGACTGCAAAGTCAGCAAATCACAGAATATGGATCTCTATGGAGTGTCTACTTCAGGCATTATCCCTAGAATTTCTAGGCTCTAGCCTAGACTTTCCCAATAGATGGTAGCAAGTTGCTGGAAACTCCCCTGAAGCTATTGTCAACTCTATGAATGCCGAGGAAGGGACTCCAGAGATTACAGGCTGGGCAAAATCATGAGTGCCACAGAGCCCTCACTGCTCTGGTCATGAAAACATAAACCTTGGACTGTCTGGTATAGGACAGACACTCTAGGGAGGCATCATGGTGTAATGGAAAAAGCCTGGTTTTTACATTAGGAGACAAGTTCCAGCCTCCACTCTGCTACTTAATGTGTGACCTTTTAGCAAACCATTTAATTTCTCTCCAAGCCTCCATTCCCCAACTCTAAAATGAGGATGATAATACTACCTGCTTGGCTATTCAGACATTTGTTAAACACCTACTGTGTTCAGATCATGTCAGAGAAAGATAAAGTGTTTACACAAAACACAGTACTTGCTTTCACGGTGCACATAGCCTTCTAGGGAGATGTGAAACAAGATCAAATAACTATTATTCACAGTTGCGCATGATAAATGCATTAGAACAGTGGTATCTAAAATTGGGAATAGGGCTTGGAGGGACATGGCCTCACTGCAGGGGGCTATGGTCTGATCCCAAAGGGGGTGTGATCAACTAAGTGGGAAGATAAGGAGCATCCCACATGGGCTATAACATCTGAGAAATGACCAATTATTGGATTTGTCTCCAACACAGTTATATCTACCCTTATCACTCAATACCCACTCGCCTCTCTCTCAGCTATGCCAGCTCCCAGGTTCGCCTTTGAGAGTCTGATGCAGACCCTTCAAAGCAGATGTAACCTAAAATAACCATTACCCAGAGAAGCTACAGAAGTGCTTTTGGGACCCCACAAATATCACAGCATTGGAGGATACTAAGCGGTGGCAGAGTAGACAAAGCACTGTGCCTGAAGTCAGAAAGAACTGAGTTCAAATTTGATTTTACACATTTGCTAGCTGTGCAAGCTTGAGCAAATCACTTATCTTCAGTTTTCTCAGGTATAAAATGGTGATATTAATAACACTTACCTCCCAGGATTGTTGCGAGATCAAATAAGATAATGTTTATAATACACTTAGCACAGTCCCTGGCACACAGTAGGTACTTAATAAATGCTTGTTTCTTTCCTTCCTTCCTACATTATCTTTCTACCCGAACCCACCCATTTACAAATTCCTCCTTTACTATTAAGAGCACCAACAACCTTGAATTAACCTCATTCTTCAATTTAATATCACCTTCAACTTCTTCCTTTCTCTTTCACAGCATCAACATATGCAATCAGTTGCCATATCTTCTTAATTCTACCTCCACATTTCTCACACCTGTCCCCTTCTCACATCACCCCCTGATGGACTATTGCAATAATCTTCTATCCAATCTCCCTCCTTTAGTCTCTTCTGCTCTAGTATATACTCCACACACTCCCAATGGGATTTCCCAAAAATGCAGATCTGAGCCTGTCACTCCTACTCAGTCAACTCCAATGACTCCATACTGACTCTAGGATTAAGTCTTATCGGTGCTTAGCACGGCACTGGCACGTATTATTGTTCAGTCATTTCAGTCATGTCTAATTCTTTGTGGCTACATTTGGGATTTTCTTGGCCAAGATACTGGAGCGGTTTGCTGTTTACTTCTCCAGCTCATTTTACAGATGAGGAACTGAGGGTTAAGTGACTTGCCCAGGGTCACATAGCTAGTAAGTGTCTGATGCCAGATTTGAACTCAGGGAGATGAGTCTTCCTGACTCTAGGCCCACCACTCTATCCACTGTGCCACCCAGCTGTCCTGGCATATTTTAGGTATATAACAAATGCTAGTTGACTTTACTTATCTATGGTACTGGAAGGTTAAGTGTCTTGCCAATATTTGTCAGAAGCCCAGATATCTGCCCTTTGTCCACCATACCACATTGCTTCTCTGCTTTGTATGTAGTAGGCATTTAATACATGTTTGTTGAATTGAATTAGAAAAGAACCAACTATTATGCCATGCCCTTGCAGGCAGAGTAGAAGTAGAAATGAGAAGTAGAGATGGGAAGAAAACATGAAATGGAATTCTTATGCCTAATAGCACTAAAGACTCTATACTTCATATAATCAATCAACAAATATTTATTGAACAACTAGTGTATGCCAGGAACAGTGCTGGGGATACAAAGACAAAGAATAATTAATAGACAGATAAATAAACAAATAAATGAACAAAGGAAGGGAGGAAAAGAGGGAGGGAGGGATGGAAAAAGGAAGGAAGGAAGGAAGGAAGGAAGGAAGGAAGGAAGGAAGGAAGGAAGGAAGGAAGGAAGGAAGGAAGGAAGGAAGGAAGGAAGGAAGGAAGGAAGGAAGGAAGGAAGGAAGGAAGGAAGGAAGGAAGGAAGGAAGGAAGGAAGGAAGGAAGGAAGGAAGGAAGGAAGGAAGGAAGGAAGGAAGGAAGGAAGGAA